>LT551273.1:25337-37785 GCA_900079185.1 Absidia glauca
CTCAAAAAGCGTCCAAGAACGATAAACTACAGCTGAGTGAAGACACCAAGGTAAGTGGGGGAGGGACATTAGACCTAGTAGGGAAATCGTAAAGGTAGAACTTTTTTCTTTTTTAATTGTTGGGCATAGGACTTTGTCAAATGGAAGGATACCATGCTATGTAATGAAGTGGTCTTGTTGGAAACACTATGCTTTGATCTGACCGTAGAGCACCCTCATACCCCTCTGTTGGAGATGGAGCATCAGCTGAATAGTAAGTATAGGTTAGGAAGGGATCAATCTTTAACCGCTCTTCCTAGTCCCAGGGCCAGTGCTTAGGAAAGCATGGATGCTGTTATATCAGTGGTATGTATCACAAAGGATTGGTATAGAGTCTAACTCACTCATCCTTGTCTTTTAGTTGCGGCTCTCCTCTTTGCGTACTTTATCGACCTTCTGTGATTGCTGGAGCGGTCTTAGTGCTGGCAAGTCATCTATCAAGTGAACCTTTAGAGGAAGGGTGGTGGGATCTCGTCCATCTTGATGGCTCAATGATACATGGTACTTTGGGGGGGAGGAATGGCTTGTGAAGACATACTGACACTGTTTGGGTTACTTTTAGAATTGGCGGCAGAGATACTAGGCTACTACATGGATCACTATGTTAAGAAATCATCCTCTTCCTCATCATCGCAGCCTCCATCACAGACTCAATCACCTCACCCGAATTACCACTCGACATTCCATAGCAACTCCTCGTCTAACTCTCCATTACAGTACTTTTAGTATGCTATCCCCCCAGATTAGTGTAACTTCGCTTGTATAGTCCACCCATTGTCATCATCTTATAATACATATGCATACATCTTTGACCTCTCTAGTGTTTGACTTTTTTTATTTGTATGAAGCCTCGGTGAATCTGTGTTTGAAATGCCGAGAGCGTGATTTTTGGACAACATTTCGCTTTATTAGATCTACTCTTGTCATACTTGGTACCACCTAATGCTTATGGAAGAAGGGACCATGGAGACAATCGAAGCGGCCTTGGCGGAGTTTGAAATTCTTATCTAGGCAACCCAGCGTATGCAAACCTTCCTGAGGCATTACAAAGTAGTGTCATGTAATATAGAAGCTTAAACCGACATGATACTGACGATTGGTTGTTGATCATTGATTGGTTTTGCAGAAAAGAACACAGAGAAAAAGGAAGATATGTTCTCGTTACACACATCATCCCCAGGGTCGGAGGGAAAAGTCTGCAGTGTGGTTAACCTAATTAGATACAGGGCCAATGTTTCATGGCTATAAAAAAAGCTGTGTTTAGGATTCTTTCGTCTTTCTTTCCTTTCCTCATCACTCTTACATTGCTCTTATATCCACGATGGCTGACCTCCCTGACTTTATGACCAACCCCAATGCTGTCTTGAATGACAAGGACCATGAATGGCGCTATGGCCGTGTCCCTGACTACAAGAAAGTCAACGAAGCTTATGAACTTGGTAAGTGTTTTTACATGGATGGAGCCTCGAAGCGCACATACTCACCACTGATTGTGCTCGGTCCATCCGCTCTATAGAAAAGACTGTGACTCATGAAGAAGGATCCCTGGGTTGGCTGGTTTCTAACCTGGTCAAGGTACGGTACAAAAAAAAAAAATGTCGGAGTTTTGGCCTTACCATGGACTCGGGGGGAGCGTGCGTTCAATTACCATGGCCACTGACTTTTTTTCTTTTTCTGTCATAGAACTGGGAAAAGGAAATGTCTTACAAGCTTCGAGCTGATCAGATCCGCACCATCAACCCTGAAAAGTATGAATTCTCTGTCAATGGCCATGAATTCCATACTGTGGAGGAAATGTTAAAGGTAAGTGCCAATGTCGGAGTTGCTGCTAGTGTGCAAAACATGGGCCGATTTTCACGAACAATTTTTTTTTAGATCGGCACTTATAATGCTCTTATTGGTGATACTGAACTCTACAAAGCAAGTGAATCCAACTTTAGCGATTCCCACAAGCTGTTCAAACGTGCTCTGCGCACCTTCTCTTGGGAAGTCTTGGAAGTCTACAGCGGTCCCCCTGTTGTTGCCTTCAAATGGCGGTAAGAACGAAAAAAAAAAAAAGGTACAGAACTTTTCGAACTCAGTGACGAACTTTTTTTTTTTTCCATTAGTCATTGGGGCACTATGGTGGGCGATTTGAGTGTGAACCTCGGAGACGGCAAAAAGTTGGAAGCCCCCGCTACGAATGAAGTGGTCGAATCCTATGGTATCACTGTTGCTCATGTCAACGAAAAGTTCCAAGTGGAAAAGGTAAGGGAATCATTTTATGACGGACACTCCATGACTAAACACTGGCATTCTGGTTTGATAGCTCGAAACTTTCTATGACCCCGTTGATCTTTTACGTCAAATGTCAAAAAACAAAAAGGACGGCGACCATCCTGGAGAAATCCCCGCTTCCACTGGTGGAAAGTGCCCCTTCCTCCCTTAACTATAGACATATCCTTGCCTAACTGTTAGATATCGTCAACTTGATAAAACAAACGCATTATTTATTCATTTGACACTTTATGCATTCAATTAGTGTAAGTTATGGATGTGAGAAGAGTTTTTAAGGGGATGGCGGAATTTGAATGTATGTTTGTAAACTCCGGTTGGCTATAACTTTTTTCTTTTTTGGCACATGGGAGCGGGGTTGCTTCTCTTTCCTGCTTTAACTTTTTAACGACTGGAGATACCGATCACGTTCCCTTTGTGCTGGTGTCTTCTTGTTGGTGTTGGGTTTTGTCGCTGCTGCTTCCGTATTCCAAGGCATGGATCCTCGTTGTTGTCGACCTGTCCGCATGGTTCCAAAACTCTGCTTGTCTTTGGTTGCACCCACAGTGGCAGCCTTAGCCATCTCCTTTGGTTGCTTCTGCTTTTGCTGCTTCGCTTTTGGTTGCATTGTTGCTGTTGTTGTCTTCTTTTTGCCAACATGCGATTCTATAGGGTCATTCTCTGGAATCATGGTACGTACAGTGGACGAAGAAAAAGAGACAGTTGGTGTAGGACCCATGGAAGCATTAGCAATTAACAAGTCTTCATTCATGAAACCTGTAGGCAATCCAGGTCTGTTTGTAAGGCGGGTCTGAATGGATAACGATGCAAGGTGCTGATTCAACTGGCGTGGATTGATACTTCCTGGCGGCGACATTCCTTGCGAAAGGGCGGTTCTGGTGCTGGCGATGGAGCCTTGGTCGGACAACCGGTTCGGATTCCAAGTCGATTGCAACACACGGCGAACGCTATCGGTATTGCCGCTGCTGGTGCCAAGGGTGCTGTTTCTAGGGCTGGATCGGATAGGTGATGACGGGGTTGCTGCTACTCCTGCTGTAGGTGCTGCCTCCAACTCTGGAATAGGTGATATCAGTCTGGCGGATTGATTCGATACTGCGCTGATCGTGGATGTCGGTCTAGTGCTTATCGACGGTTCTTCGTTGTCTTCTCTATATGGGCCTTTAAATAATGATGGCGGTGATACTGGCGATACGGGCGATGATGATAGTGGTGGTGGTGGTGGTGGCGATTCTATGTCGGTGTCCATAAAAGCCGGTGGTGGTGCCATTGATGGTGCGTCCTTCTCTTTTTCTTCTTCTTCCTTCGCCATGAATTCATTATCCTCGGGTGCTGGATGGTCCTCGATAGATCCTTCCTCTTCATCAGACTCTTCGTTGGCAAGTGCGATCCGGAACTTATTCAAGGTGGCCCTACTAAACGTGGATTTCGGTGACGATGTATATATGGATGCTTTGGATGTGCTCTTGGTGGTGATGGATGACGACGAGATAGACTGGTTACTTGATATCATCATTGGCGACTGTGAACGGGTGTGATCAGCTCCCTTTTGGTCAACAGATGGATCCTCCTTGGGCCACCAACTGGCCATATCATGAAGACTCGGGCGGATACTATTGGCAATGGATCTAGCTGCTAAAGATCGGTGGTCCGTGTCGACAACAGTACTATCACGAACCAGGCGGTGCACCGACCCCGAGGTGATCGACATTGTATCATCACCACTCTTGTTGTTTTGGAGGACTGACGAAATCGATTGGCGCTTATCACCTTCATCCTCATCACTGTCGCCGTCGTCGTCGTCGTATTCACCCTCTGTGGATGGCCAAGCAAACATGGTGTCGATGTTGTACTCAAGCACTGGGCGCGATTCGACTGTCCGTACGGACTCCATACCAATGACTACGTCGGCTGGCTCTTTTTGGCTGATTGGATCCATAGA
This sequence comes from Absidia glauca, assembly GCA_900079185.1. NCBI lineage: Eukaryota > Fungi > Mucoromycota > Mucoromycetes > Mucorales > Cunninghamellaceae > Absidia > Absidia glauca. The sequence goes on from LT551273.1 coordinate 29,590, forward strand.
CTGGCGAAAAGGAGGTGATGATAAATCTATATTAGGGTTGCCCACAAGGTTTGACGGTGGACTACATGCGGCATTCTCCTCCATACAGGTTGGTTGGTGTGGTGCAGGAGGCGATGCTTGTTGGCTGGCTGGGGAAGGTAAATAGGAAGATCGTTGCGTCGGCGAGACGTTGTCACTGGAATGATTGCTGGTGGATTCGAATAACTGATTGATGTGTATGTTTTTTGTAGGTGACTTTTTTCGACATACGGATTGGCGAAGGGTGCTTTTGATGGTATCGTAGAACACTGCTGGACATTCTGTGTCTCCTTGGGCGTCGTTGCTAAGCACTTGGGCGTCGTTGCTAGGTACTTGGGCGTCGTTGCTAGGCACTTGGGCGTCGTTGCTAGGGAAATGGATGGATACAAAATCGCTTTGATTGGAATTGGCTTGCTTATCGCTGTACAAATCAAACGTAGGGTTGGCCTCATTTGGACTCATCTCTATCTTATCAGCAAAGAATGATGTGGAAGGGGCTAGTAGCGGTAAGGACATATGGATGTGATTGCTTTGTTGGTCTGATTGACTTTGGTTTGTAGGGGCATTAGACTTTATGGAGCGATCAAACTCGTGATGCTTTTCCGACAATGGCTCATCGGAATATGCATGTGCTGACGAAGGAAGTATGCTGCAGGACGATGTGGTGGTGGTGGTCGGTGTGCATGGCTGACTACTGTTGCTGCTTGCTGTGGTAGTGGTTGGAGTGGGGGTGGTCGGGCGCATGGCGATCTTCTCCTCTTGGGTCGAGTTACTTGTGGATGTAGCTTCGGTGGTGACGATAGAATGGAATCCTTGCTTCTTGGCTGTATATTCTGCAGGATCGACAGTGGATCCAGGAAACCGGCGGCATCGAAACAAACAAACCAGTAGACCGATGATGATTAATGCGCTAGCTATGGCGAGGACAACGATACCCCACAATGGTAATGCTGGCATGATGGGATTGATGGTGATACACTGGTGGTTTTAGGTTAGATATCTTTATGTAGATCCATTCAGTTAGTTAGTATGTATGCTTTGTCAATAAAGATAGGCTCTCTTTATACCTTTTATGTATGATATGATGTCAGTGTATGTGTAGATGCCTGGTGATGGACTGGATGGAAGGAATGGGTATGTGTGTAGGAAAAGCTAAAGGTTGGGGACTATGGTAGAGATCAAGAGAAGAAGAAAGCGGAAAAGCGATACACTATAATGAAAACGAGAAGAAAAGTAAGAATTCAGGGGTAAAATCAAAAAGCTAAACTATCAAATCAAGACTGAGTAGGGGAATGGAAGTGGAGGGAAAACCAAGGGGTAAAGAGGGCAAGAACATATACATCTTATCACTATCATCTCGCCTTCATTATCGCATTTGATAATGAACTTTGGTACTGGAGTCATGTAATAGCTCAAGGGAAGGAGGAGAATTGGTGGTTGAAAGGAGAGCTGTGCACTTTTCCATACACTATGCTTAAGCAGTTCGCTTCGTTTATAGTGCACATGAAAGAAAAGGAGGGGACAGAAGCTAATTGTTCAAATAAAGAGAGACTGAGGAGCTACAAAGGGGAAGAGTAGGAGTAAAACCCAACCACCATACACTACAAGTGATAGAGAGAGAGTCGAGAGCTGCTTCAACAGAGTCAATCAATGAGCAAAGTCTCTCCTATTTCTTTTCACTTTCGCTACTGAGTTGCAATTTACATAAAACGGACTCCGCATCACATTCGTCCCTTTTGGGTGATAGGATAGGGGTCGATCACATTCGTCACAAGACCTAAACAAGACTTTCACTTTCTATGAACAGGCTCTCTTCTTTACCAATTTGCCACACATTCTCATTGTGTTGGTCCTTTGATGATAGATGGTAAAGGGAAGAGACTTGATCATTATCGTCATGTGGGGTTAATGTACCACAACTTCGTATGTTCTGCTGAGCTGAATAAGAAAACCGTCGGGGAGCGACATCGAACAGTTTCTTTAGTGAACATTTAACATCGGATATGTTAAATTAAGCGGACATTAAGTTCGTAGGAATCTTTTTCAGTGGTTACTTACGCGTTCCCGTCCTCAAGATCCAGTATCTTTGGCAACACATTAGCACAAACGAATGAAAATGTTGATCGATTTCTTCGGGGTTTAAAATTTTAAACGGAGTTCATTTTGCATGAATCCTATTTGGAGGTGGTTTTTGACGCCAGCAGTAATTCAGATCCAGGCAACATAGATTGTGACAGTGATGGAAGAGGCACCTACGACTATCACAGGGTAGTAGTTATATAGCATTTGGGTACAGAGACCATGATAACAGCATTGTATGCGTCACACTCACAATACGTAGGATGGCCGTTTGGTAATGACTAGACGATAGGAGTAAAGGCCATGAGATGGATATGTCAAGGGACAAGATGTAAGCTTGTTAAGTGTACGGACGGGTGCTGTTTAGTTGTTATTAATGAGCTGTTTCCAATACGGACTACTGTATGCGAGCAAATGCAATTTCTTGAGAAAGATCTACACTGGCGCTGGGAACGTCGTACAGGCGTCATGGTGTTATAGGCAGCTGAAAGGGTGTGTCAAGTCCGAGTGGGGCTGTTTGGCGGAGTTTAAAACAGAGACTTACTCATTTGCCTTTTTTTCACACACATTTTTTTTTCTTTCGTTTCTTACTTCTTCACTTTAGGGGCTGTACATGATGGGGTTGGCAGAGTTCGCCCTTGTATCTAGAAAATGGAAACCTGCTACCCTTGTTCACAAGAATGCAGCTGAATACACTAGTCTATTGGAATATGTAACAAGAAAAGAAGGGATGGGGATGTGGGCATATACCGTTGGACTGATTCTCATCTTTTTGACTCTATGAAGATAGCTTTGGATCTATTGGATACTCGCCTCAACACAATAACTGAACTTGTACGCACCTCATACCCGCAAGTCTGGGTCGATTCATTCCTATTCTGTCTGGCGATATTCTTTGTCTTACTGGCGGCGGCTTTCTCTATTGGTTTACAAGCAACGGCTAGTCAACGAGATAAGCTTTGGTATCCTCTACTGATTCTGGCTGTACCCGTCTTCATTGCCTTTTGGACCTCAAGACGAAGGGCAACTTACTACGAAAAACTGAAAAACGTAAGTGGTACCTGAAAAAAAAAGATGATCTTTGCTGCGATCTGACCTCTTTCCATTTTTCCTTTTTTGTGTCATTTCTCGAAACCACCATGGTGTTTGAACAGTTTAACGAACTTTTACAAAAGTGCTTGAAGGAATTCAACTCGGTGGATACAACACATCAAGTCAAATGGCAATACCGTCGGTTAAGAGAAGATGATACGGCAACGTCACTGGGTCTCCCTGGCCCCTTGGGTCGATGGCAAGTGGTGGTGGTGATCGAAGCGATTCAAATCGATCCAGAGGATGCTATCAATCATATGGCTAATGAAGTGGACATGGTGCTACCCTCTTATCATGCTGCTGTGGAGGACGTAGTATTGGACGTTGGACCTTTGGATCAAACGAATCGGCATCCTGGTGAAGAACGGGATCTCGGCAACATTGAAAACTCAAATCACCCGCCCTCTTCTTTGACATACCCCCTTCCACCAGAATACATCGGTGCTTCTTCTACCCCTGCTTCTCCTTCTGCTTCTCCTGCATCGCCGCCATCGCAACCTCGACAAGAAATGGAGCTATCTACACTTCACACTACCTCCCCTCCTCCTACTTATACTTATCAGCACTAGCTCATTGTATTAGTTGTAATCATACTCTTATCCTTATCTACCAAATGTACTATCTATCATCTTACACTCTCTTTCTAATAAATTATCCTTCACCTTGACTTTTGACACATCCTTTACATAGGTAAAGACTTTACCCACCTCTGATTTGCACCGGTATATGGAAGTATCTAAGATGGCTGGAGCATATGCAAAATTTATCTAAGATTGGTGGAGCATATGCAAAAATTTAAGTTTATGGAGATGGTTTCAAGTAGGGTTTTATTGGCTAAATGAGACTACGGCTAAGCTATATGTCCAAGTGGGAGGCGGGTGGCTGGGAAGACAGGTACAGGGCTTGCCATGGAATGACTATTCTAGTGAGGGGGTTGGCTGGTGGTGCTAAAAGTGCTGGTCGTAGTAGGCAAAGCGGAGTAGGCAGACAAGTAGTTATGTTTGGCAATGCAATGGCAACAGCATCTACAATGAAAAGTTAGTGTACCTAAAACAAACTTGTGAGATTTTTCCCCTTGCGTTCGATCCCTATCTTAACCACATGTCCGTCCAGTCCTAGTGCCAGAGAGCCTATGTCCGTTGCCATCTCAATCGATCTGCTGAGAAATAGAAGGGTAATGATGGAAAATGTTAAGGTTAGTAATGTAAGAGAGAGATGGACAGGATGCTGAAAAGGAGACTTACCCTTGCTGTCATCGTTAAGGGACGTCATTCGTAGTTCGTGTCAGAGGGATTGCCATGGAAAAGCCGAAGGTAAGAAAAAAGTGTTGGGGAAGGAAAGAAGAAGGAAAGAATAGGTAGCTGAAGAGAATCGGGGACTAGATAGCCGCCATCGGAATTTTTGAAATTGGGCGGTTGGTGCGGGGTTTTAAATTGCTCTCTGGCTGGCTAGTGGCTTGGGATTTATGATCACAAAAAGTAGACCCCCGCCCCTTCCTCTTTTTCGCTTCCCTTTCTTTGACATCCACATTATACACCATGCTTCCACTTGCTCGCCAACAACACTCACTCCGACTATTGAATTCTACGAAACAAGTGGTTCGTCTTGTTAGTACACAACCTGCCTCCACTACCACAAGTCATAACACTGGAGACAACCGCATTGAAACCATTCGCCGAGTTTTGTTTGAATCCCCACAACGACCTGCCACAACTACCCCTTTGGAAGGCGAAGCTTTAGAACAACACAACACCATCGAACGGGCCTGGAAGTTGCACACTATGCGCGAACGTGAACGAAAGCAACGTACTCTCGAAAAGCAGTTCCGATCTTTACACCAAGCCATGTCCGAATTGGAGAAGACCAGTGATCGACTATTCAAAGGTGCTATTGTCAAGAGCCGCCATATCACTTACCCTAAACAAGCCAAGATTCCAACAGAAACACCCTCTGCACAAGGCTGGGATTATGCTTACAAGGCCCCTACTGATAGCACCCAATAGACATAGATTTACCCTTCCCCCCACTCATTCTATCTTTACTTTTACATAACATAGATTAGTTGATCTTTATTTGCCGTGTCCTTCCTTCCCTAACCCTATCGCTACCTATACATCTAACTATGTATGCTGTATACGGATATTCTTTTGACCTTGACCTAGCCACAACCAACAAAGCATAATAAAAAAACTGCTGTACAAAGATCCTTTTATTGTCTTCAACTAATCTAGCATAGAAGGGAGGGGTGCAAATGGGTGTCTTATACTACATGATGATCGAATGGGTGCGGGGTATTCCAAGTAAGTGTTGCTATGACGGGTTGCGTTTATGGGAACCCCATCTGCTTGTCCAATATAGAGGCAAACAATCTGCGATTGGGTTCAGGGAACGCCTCCAAGTGCTTTGTAGGTGCCATCGACAGCGCCTCTGATAGATGGCTAGAGAGTGGCATAATGGCAGAAAAGGGTTATTCAAACGAATCTACAGGACTTTTTCATTGGATCCTTACCTAATGTCACTGTAAAGCACATATTTCTTCATAGCCATGGCTTGGGCGAGTTCAGCTTGATGATTGTCCAACAAAGACTCGTTCACTATAACAATCACCTTTTTGTGTAGTCGTAAAGCTTGTAATATCGTTCCTGCCCCTGATTATAAAGTGACAAAAAGTGATAACCTTCGTTAGATAAAGACGAACCGTCATGTCGTTTTGGTTGACCCACCTGAATGACTGACGATCCAATCAGCATGCTTGACATCTTGTTCAATAGTCGCTTTGTAGTCGTATCCCTGAATGTCGAGACCATCGCCGTTGTAATCCTTAGTGTTCCTGAGGAAGATGTCCTTGGATGACCCATATTGAATCAGTAAAGAGGTATACCCGAGAGAAACAATGTGCGACAAAAACCCCGGTGCAGTGGCAGCATCAATGAGTTCATCAAATCCGGTCGAGCCTACAGTAACGAAGAGTTTCATAGTCGCTTGGTGATGTCGTGAATAGGACAGAGAAGATGGGGAGAGAAAGAAAGAAAAGCGAATGTCGGGTGTTTCCCTTTTATCACTTTTAAAAATTTCAAACGCCGATATGGGTCATCGCTTTTGGCTACAAAGGGCCACTTTTTCCATCAATCCTTTCTTTGTTTCTTCTTTGCTTCTTTATCAATTTTCCCTTTCCATCGTTTGCACCGTACAACAAATGACTTGCTCTTCATACGGCGGCCTTGAATGACGAATACAGGGAAACTCTCTCTCCTTCTTCCCATCATGTCCATCTTTGACTTACCTTGACTTACCCTTGCCTTTTCTAGATTCCTTATCCACTGTACTTCTAAAGATTAATATTTGTTTACCTACTTCCTTTTGACTGCTAACACTGCTATGTTTTGCACCGCTCAGCTTCCCCCGCCTTCACTATTTTGGTCATGACACTAGGTCAGTCGTTCCAAGTCCCGTACCACCCTCATTGCCTCGCCCCCTCCCACTTTCACTCACTTGGTCATGACGCTAGGTTATCCTTTCCAAGTCCTGTACATTTTTTTGCAGCTTTCCCTCATATAGCTTAAACATAGTCTCATTCACTCAATAAAAGTTACTTGAAACCATCTCCATCATTGCCTAAATGTCCGACTTTTTAAAAAAGACAGACAATCCCCTCGGAAAAGGGGCAATGCTACAGACAGAACCATCCGGACAGAACCAACCTGCGCATCCTGAATTTTGCTGACAATAAGGACTTACATGGCGGGGAACTCTCTGAGTCCCTGACTTCAATTCCGGTGATAGATTGGACTCAACTCAAAATGAAGATAAAACCGCCCCTGCCCACACACTCCTCCAACAATGTAGTGCTTATGCACTACGGATTTCAAACCCCGATTGGCTATAAGATTTTCTTTTTTCTGCCCGTCCTTTATTTTGCTCCTTCTTCCCCTCGTCATTACTTTTTTGCCTCCACATCATCATTCTCTTTTTTCCAGGACGACAAACGAACGAACGAACGAACGAACGAGTAAACAAACGAACGAACGGTAACTCTTCCCTTCTCACGTCATTTTCATCTTTTGCTTACCATTACTAACTTTTTGCCTTTTGCATCGTTCCTCTTTCTTTTGACACTAGATCGGCTACGACGATGACGACGGCAATAGGGACGACGACGATGCTAATGACGACTCCACCACTGCTTCATGTCGCCCAAAAAGGCTCTTTTTAAAATTTTCAAATGTAAAAAACATGGGGAAACCCTCGCAATTTTTTTTTTTAGGTGCACTCCCATTCCATTGTAGAATCTCGTAGTCCAAGTTACTAATAAAAGTATACCAATTCTTTGCCCATACCCTTGCGCTACTATCACTGATACTTTTACACAGCTTGTCCGTCTTTGTCCGCCTCCATTTGCTTTATTTTTACAGTAGCTTAGTCATTCTCATTACAACCTGTCGCCAATTACACATTAGCTTAACTCCGGTCTCAAACATAGTCTGTACCATAGCCCATTAATCATATCGTACCAATAAAACTTTGTATGTATGCGAAGATAGATTTAACGATCATGTATATGTCATTAGGTTCACTACATCTAGTAAACCAATGGTGTTTTAGGAGTTGTCAATGATGAGCTACTCATCTGTAGTTTGGTCTTTATAAAGTATATGGTATTGTCATGGTTATGGATTTGAGAAACGTCTTTCGTAGGATGATTCAAGTAGGCTTTATTGACGGGATAGGACTAAGGGACTATGGTACAGGCTATGTTTGGAGTCGTAGTTAAGCTAAGGTCTAATGGCAACAAGCTATTGTAATGAAAATGACTAATCTGCTATTAAAATTTTCAAATGTAAAAAACATGGGGAAACCCTCGCAATTTTTTTTTTTAGGTGCACTCCCATTCCATTGTATGGCGGACAAAGACGGACAAGCTGTGTAAAAGTATCAGTGATAGTAGCGCAAGGGTATGGGCAAAGAATTGGTATACTTTTATCAGTAACTTGGACTACGAGATTCTAC
>LT551273.1:42082-55424 GCA_900079185.1 Absidia glauca
TACAAGGGATACATTGACTTGAGGATCGATTCATTACAGCATCAAGACAGAGTCGTCACTGTAAATAAAATTTATAAAGAAGAAGTAGTCAAAGAAATTTTTATTTCAAAGTAGTATAAATAGTATGAGTAGCAGCTAATCTAATGTTAGTTCCTTCTTGACTTTTGACTATAATAAACAGACCGAAAGGATCTCACTTATTTGTAGTCTTGTCTTTCCCCCTTTCCCCTCTTCCTCTATCCTATTAACAAACCACTTCCCTATAACAAAACCCCCTTCCTTTACCGTGATTCTTCACATGCCCATCCTGGTATATACATACCAAAAGAACAAAAAGAAGCTATTTTATTGCAAACCACTCCAAGCACATAATGTTGCATCAATTTAAAACACTTTAGAGCCCTTCAACAAGACATACACATGGAAGTTTTCGAGAAAAAAAGATGGTTCAGTTTTTATGCCTGTACGAACCCAATATGGAAACTTTTTATTTTCAAACCCCGATGTGGTCGAAACCCTCTACACTTCCTTTTTCTTGTTGTATACCCCACATACCTGTCAAAAATGAAGCAAAAACACATGATAACGCTAAAATATGTTAAGGACTAACAGCTACAGGGCTTAGTTTAAGCGATGGACCATTCAAAAGTCTTTTTTGACTGGAAACAGCAATTTCAGAGACTTTTTGGGACCGGTTAAATAGTTTTACCGCGGGTAAACATTTAGCCGTGTTTGAGCTTGATATTGGACCAAACGCTTTCAGAAAACATGTGAGCGCGGTTGGTTAAGTGGTATAATCTTCGCCTGCCACGCGAAGGGCCGGGGTTCGATTCCCCGACCGCGCACTCACCTTTTTGTTTTGATTGGCTTGGGCGGAGTTGGAAACAATGAACTCCGCAGTTTTTGGTTGGATGTCTTTCACATCTCTCTTTATTTTTGGGAGCTCCTCCTTTTTCGTTTCTTCTTCTTCTTTTTTGTCATAGACAACATTCCATCCTTCATTACTCTTGTACCCCCTCCTCTCTTTACCTTTTCTTCTCCTCGTATCTTTTACAACGAACACTCGACCCGGTGGAAGAATACAGTGACGACGCTTGTATCATGGATATCTATGCTTTGACTCGAAAACGACGACCATCTCGATTGACAATGGGGCAGACTCAGTCTGATCGATCACTTGTTTCTACGACAACCGAACCTGAAGATCCTGGACAGCTGATTCTGGCGGTTACTGGACCACCGACCAAGTTTCATTGGAAGGTAAGATGAATGCATGGAAAAGGGGTAAAAAAAGAGCAGTGCTGATCATGTCCCTTTTGCGATTGATTAGTATGATGAAGATGTAGCGTACTGTGCCTACTCTGGTTGTTCGAAATGGTTTGGCCTTTTCACAAGACGACACCACTGCAGAAAGGTAAAAACTCACTTTTTTCTTTTTTCTCGAGGAGTACTGACACTTGTATGCTGCCCTTTATAGTGCGGCGACATATTCTGCTCGCTCCATTGCTCCAATTATCTGCGGCTGAATCAAGACTCTGAATTCCATCCTCAGGGCTTCCTTTCCCGTGGCTGCGACGATTGCGCTGATAAATGGAAACAGCCAGCTTTGGTTTCGACGACTTCTTCGACAACATCGACAACGGATCTGGACGATAAATCTGAAGAGGAAGAGGATGAAGGTGGAAACGAGGAACGGAAAGGGAAAACCCGACGCAATCGACATGCTGGCATCATGACCACTTTACAACCTCATGCTCTCGAAGGTGTACTTGAACTCGGACGGGATGGTAGGACTCGAACACACACACACACACACACACTATGTCTAACAATCATCATGGTAACACTAACCACACTTTAATATAACGTTTGTAGACATTGTCGAACATGATAATAACGAGCATGGCAACAAAGTAGGAAAGGGTGTGAACATTGGATCAAAGAAGACTGAAGGTAACGAAAAAAGTATAGGAAGAAGGATGATTGGGCTCACTCGCTTTGTTGAATAGGTGGGTTCAATACTGTCGCTTTATCTGTCCCGGCTGACTGGCATTGGTCTACATTCTAGAATACATTACATTCCCTAATACCCCCCTCCCCTTTTCTCTTAATCACTTGTTTATGGTTTATACATTGCTTTTGGAATATGATGCTTCAGGTTGTTGGATCTTCGTACTTATAGTGTACCTTTTATCGTCTTCCCTCATACGTATATATCATATAGCACTCATTTTGCTTGTACTTTTGCCCCCCCCCCCTTAAAACGTAACTCATTGTATCTCATCATCAATAAACCAAGATAGATTTACCACATTTGATGTCTTCCAAAGTGAACATGCATGTAAATCAATGAAATGAATGTCAGTGATGTGCTCTTTTTCCCGAAATGGTAGGACTGGGCCGCTCATCGGTGCTCATTGTAACAAAACTCCTGTCCTGACAATGAAATGGACTCAAAGTGCCATTCAGATTCAATTAAGTGATGCTTGTGCTTGATGCGTCATAAGACCTGTCAGTCCCAGTTGATTTAGAAAAGAGTCTTCGGTTATGCATGAAATGGTGCCTGGCGGAGTTTGAAACATGGGGCAGAGGCACTGGAGCTGGTGGGAATCTTCTTTTCTTCCACGATGCATTTTATATCATTGCATCATATAGCTAACAAGTATGAGCAAGTGGATGAGATGTAGTAGGCTAACGACGTTTATTGATTCCACATGTCATTGTCAATCACCTGCATTAGACATGCCATTTAGCCGGGCTATCATTTACGGCCACTTTTCGGGACCCATACCATATTGCTTCCTTTTGCAGATGACAGCTTTACGAATCTGTCAGCAACAAAAAGTCATTTCCAGGGGACTCCTGCCTTCTTGTAACAAAGAGCAGAGATCTCTTTATTCTATGTGGAGGGTACCAATAGGTAGGGTCTTTTCCGTTTGTCCTATGTTTGTGCTACATCCCGAATCGCTCACATCTCCCAGTGGTTACTTTTGAAACAACATGTACCTGATTTGGTGAAATAGCCTCACCGATCAAATGAACTCCTCCTCAAGTAGTGGTTATTCAGCCTATCTCTTGTCGATCTCGCCCAACTTTATTATTGTATCACCAAAGACAATGCCAAGAGATCAACCAAAAGTCCTTTGACCATTTGCCCGACTCAGAGGGCTTCAAATGGCAAATGATAGACCGTAACAGGTGGCTGATCTTGACCATTCCTGCAGCAGGAAAATCACCCTAGTCGGAGTTTGAAACATTTACCTCTTTCTCCCGGAGTTTTGAATAAATTTTCATCTCACTTCTCTTTCTCCTCTTCTTTTTCGTTTTGAATGTCTATACCAGTGATGAACAACAATGTCGCACACTCAGAACGTCCTCAACTATCGTAAAAAGTCCCGCGCCTACTCACGCACCTCACAATCCTCATTTCCAGAAGCAACCTCCATTCGACACCGACACTATTCTGCTGGGGAAGATGAACTGGACGATTTGGATGTAGAAACTGATGTGTTGTATCCTCAATATGGGTACGAAGATAACAAGACAACAAGCCCACAGACTCCGAACCTTCGTATATTTGATCATGGTGTGGCCGAAGTCAAGCGCAAAATGTCGAATGGATCGACCTTGTCAAGGACGATGAGCAAGCAAAGTCGTCTCTACGGTGAACAGAAGGTAAGTTTTTGACACTACAGGAAAGGAAACGAACTTGACCTCCCTCTTTGTATTTTTGTATAGAGAGCAAATAGTACCTCTTTTCCTGAAGTGGTGCGCTATCATGTCTACTCCTCACAAGAAAACGGGCAAACGATACCTATCCAGCAACTATTATCAGCAGACGGACGACACGGACTGGAGACGATACTGGAGACGACCGGATGGTGGGTGGACTGTCTCAGCCCGACCGACGAAGAAATGCATGTCCTGGCCACCGTATTCCGCATCCATCCATTGACAGTTGAAGACATATCTGCGAACGAGCCGTGCGAAAAGATCGAACTCTTCCCCAACTACACCTTTGTCTCCTTTCGCAGTTTTGATGTGGATCACGAAACCAACCAAATCTGGCCTTACAACTTTTACAACCTGATCTTCAAGAACGGACTGCTCTCCTTCCACTTCAAACCTTCGCCCCATCCTGCTCGTGTGCGCCTGCGACTGGATCAAATCAAGCACCATATGCTCATTGTACCTGACTGGATCCATTATGCTCTCATCGACGATATCACCGACTCCTTCGCCCCCATCATCACCCAAGTCGAAATGGAAAGCGTCTCTATCGATGAACTGTCTTTGGTGCTCCATAAATCAGAACGATCCGACATGTTGAAGCGCATCAGTAGGTGTCGAAAACAGGCCACCCAACTCTCAAGACTCTTGACCGCCAAGGTGGATGTGATGAAAAGCCTGATGAAACGGTACGAAGAAAAGTGGCAGCGTGCTGGTGGCTATAGAGCTCTGGTGCAGGATGAATACTCGACAACTACTCCCGAAGAGGTGGTGGCCCTGAAAACACTGAATGAAGTGTTGTTGTATCTTGGGGACATTCAAGGTAAGACCAATAGAACAAATGATCCGTGAATGGTTACTGACTGATTCGAGTTGTTTAGATCATTTGGTAACCATGGTGCAAAATATCAACCATTACAACCGGATCCTATCAAGAGCCCATACCAATTACCTTGCCCAAGTCAATGTCGACCTATCAATGACATATCGAACAACAAACGCAGTGATGAATCGCTTGACCTTCCTCGGTACAATCTTTATCCCAATCATCTTTATTGCAACTCTTTGGGGTATGAATGTCACGGTAAGGAACTCACATCCAGTCAACCAACTAAGCAAACAGGAAAGAATTAACTTGATTCTATTGATAGGTCCCAGGTAAGGAATACCTCGACACATCCTTCTTCTTTTGGCTCGTCCTTGGAATGTTCTTGTACTGTACTCTTCTGACCTTCTTTGGAAAAAAGTGGCAGGTGCTGTAGCAATAGACTTTTTTTCTTGTACCCTTACCACCCTCCCTCATAGTTTACCCCCCCCCCAATATGCATTCCTGCGATCACGGCCCAAGTACCGGATTGTATTTTGCTGATGATCTAATTAAGGACTTCCATGTATATCATGTCTTTTAGTTAGTTTTACTAGTGTCTATGACTTTTGAATGTATGAGCTTTGGGCACGGAAAAGTTGCAGCCCCACTGGGGTTTAAACTCCGACTTTGCTACAAAGGTTGACTTTTCCTTAAATCTTTTCGTTGCTTCTTCTTTGCTTCTTAATCACTTTTTTTCTTTCAATCGACATTGGCACCGCACCACAAACGGCTTGCACTCTATACAACCAACATGAACGACGAACGCATGGTAACACTCTCCTCATCTTGTCCGTCTTTGTCTCACCATGACTAACATTTGCCTTTTGCATCTTTGCTCCTTTTTTTCTTAACTGATCGAATGGGATGGTAATGGATATAGCCTCTGGCGACAGGACTGGATGGACTTGGACTTAACTTGGGGATCGGACGCAAGAAACTACGAAAAACTTAGAAACCCTCGTTATTTTTATAGGTGCACTCCCATTCCATTGTAGACTCTATTGCCATTGTATTGCTAAACTTCATTAATCCTTAGCTCACTCCCTTTGGACACTACCACTGACGTATTTGGCGCCGCTGACCAGTTGCCCTTTTCTTCATTCCATAGCTCATTACACTACAATAGTCTTGTCATGAAACACCTCCTCTTCCCCTCCCTATACCTAGACAGATAGCTTAGACAAGTTGCAGTAGAATTACAGTAAATCAATCAATAAAAGTTACTCCTACCATTTGAAGTCTACATGCACTATCAGTGTAAGCACTTTGTTGGTTGGCAAGCTGGAGGAGGGTGAAGCATGATCTCGAATTTGATTGACCGGTTTTTAATCTCCGACACTGTGAATTTTGGCTGATACGTAATCCCTATAAAAATGTTTTTTGAAAGGCGCGCGTCTCCATTTCTTCACTCTCTTTCACCTTCTTTTTTACCACCTACCCACCATGTCTCGAAGATACGATTCTAGAACCACCATTTTCTCACCTGAAGGTAAGGATGGATGAAGATTAGCAAAGAGGCATCACGCTGAAGCGTCCAGGGATGGGATTAACCTAAAGTGCATTCTGTGTGTGTGTGTGTGTGTGCCCCTTTATCACTGACTACATTGTACTCACTTCTTTCGCTTCTAGGACGTCTGTATCAGGTTGAATATGCCATGGAAGCCATCTCTCAAGCGGGCATTGCTCTTGGCATCCTTGCTACTGACGGCATTGTGATTGCTGCCGAAAAGAAGGTGACCTCGAAACTCCTTGAACAAACCGCCTCTTCAGAAAAGATCTACAAGCTGAATGAGTAAGTGGAGAGGTGGATAAAAAGAGCAGCCATAGAAACTAACCTTGCCTTTCTTTATGAAGCAATATGATTTGTGGTGTAGCTGGTATCACGGCCGACGCCAACATCTTGATCAACTGGACCCGGGCCAGTGCACAAAAGTACTTGTTCTCCTACAACGAAGATATACCAGTGGAACAACTCGTACAACGACTCTGTGATTTGAAACAAGGATATACACAATATGGTGGGCTACGTCCTTTTGGTGTGTCATTTATCTTTGCCGGCTACGACGAACATTTCGGATTCCAACTGTATCATTCGGACCCCTCTGGTAACTATGGTGGCTGGAAAGCAACTTGCATTGGCGCCAATAATGCCAGTGCCCAAAGTATTTTGAAACAAGACTACAAGGAAACTATGAATCTGGAAGAAGCAAAGGCCTTGGCTATCAAAGTGCTAAGCAAAACCATGGATAGTACCACTCTTACAAGTGAAAAGTGTAAGTGGAGGCACACATTTAGGGCTGGGCTGACTGAACTAACTCTCTCTTTGCATTGATAGTGGAATTCGCTACGATCCAGCTCAAGGACAAAAAGGTACAATATGATCTTTACAAACCTGCCGAAATCGATGCGTTATTGAAGGAACAGAATGTGGGGGCTGATGCTCAAGATCAACAACAATAGGATAGTTTATACATACATACATAGTGTAGGCCCCTCTTCTTTCCATGACATGTCAAATAAAAGACCTATTATGATACAACTGTACTGCTAAACCAATTCTTTATTGAAGGATGACATTAGAGATGTAGATTAAAGTGTAAAAAGGGTATGTCACATTGCCGCCCGCAAAGGGAAGCAGCAGTAAAAGAGCCAAATGTGATGCGAGGGGTAAAAAAGGAGCGGCGGTAGGATGCTATGTAGTAAGTAGGTAGTGTCATGGACGGTGCTGTATAGTACATCAAGACGTATTGCTATAGTGGATCCTGAAAAGGTGCACCTACCATAAAGGGAAGAGATATTAGAGCAGTTCTATCGATCAAATAGCCATCGTACATACCTTTAGATTGGCTCGTTGAGTAAAACCTCGGTTGCAGTGGGGAAAGTCGCATAGATAGGGTTTGACAGGCCAGTGTATCTTTTCATGCGTCTGCAAAATTCCCAATTGAGCAAACGCTTTACCACATCCTTCATAATTGCACTACAAAGTTTGATCAGTCTCCTTGAATAAGCCTTTGTTCCGCTACTATTTACCTGGTAGGGTCGTTCACCAGTATGCTTTCTTTTATGCGTCTATCGAGAATGATCGATCAGTGAGAGTCGGCAGCCCATTGTGCGTGTGATCCCACTTACCTTGAGATTCCCATTTTGCTTGAATGCCTTGCCACAATCCTGGTGGTTACATACCTAGAAGGAGAACATACATCCAATTGAATGAGATCCCACAAAGCATATCCACATACACGTTACTCCACTTACGTAGGGTTTATGGTGATTGATCACATCAGTGGTATGCCCTTCACCACCGTCAAGATTATTGGGTTCATGATCTGTGCTACATTAGATTAGGAGAGAGAGTGTGTGTCAATGTCAATATGGAATCGATTGAGGTAGAGCTGTTTTTGTCCTTTTTCCTACCTTGCGTGAGTTTGGAAGCCTGTCATATCTGTAACCGACTTGACACCATGAAGTGGTTCCTGTGCTGCGGAGGGTGAATAAGAAGACATGTACAGCGACTGGGGCAACGGCGAAGGTGAAGGATGGGGGTGATAACCAATGAATGGCGGATGAACTTCGATAAAATGGCTGCTTTGTCGAGGGGGTAGGAGACTGTACATTTCCGGTAGAGGGGCTGCGAGAGGGTGAATGACACCCAGCTGTTGATGGCGATGCTGTTGTTGAAAGTATAGACCAAGTTGCTGACATTTCCGCTACTTCTGCTGTAGCCGTCGTCGATCCAACGGAGCTGTAGATGCTGAGTCACTAATACGTTGACTGATGCCCGATTGAGTTTGTTGAAGGCGCATAATCGGTCCTCGTTTTCTTGTCCAAATGTGTGTTCTGGAAGCGAAAGAGAAGGAAAGAAAAGCGGAGCTTGAAAAATGAATCGCGCGAAGTCCTTTTATCTTTTTCCGGGATTGATTGAGATCGACTCTTTCATAAAAAACGGCTGACTCGTTTGTATCGAGCAAAACGCAGCTGGAACATTCCGACATTATACAGCGCCTTGCTAAGACTACGATCTCATCGACTAGAACCAGACAGAGGAGTTACAATGGCATTGAGCATACTCGGGCCACAGCCGTCGGCGTTTAAAAAATGATCGTGAAGAGATCAGTCAGTCAGTCGGGCCAAGGGCCGGAGTTTGAAAACCTTTTTTCCTTCGAGAAAAAAAAAGGCAGACCCTTCACTTCTTTTCTCTTTCTCTTTCTTTTTTCTCCATTCTGTAGTTTTATCTATCTTTGAACATTACGTTTATGCCCAATGTCTAGTGACCACGAAGAAGGGGGAAACAAACGCCAAAGGGTCTCCCGGGCATGGTAAGAGAAAAGATATGCACCAATGCGTTGATTACTAACAACTGGCCTTTTCGTTGTATTCCTTGATGCTTGCCCACAATAGTGATCTGTGTCGAAGGAAAAAGATTCGTTGCGATGGCCTTGTCCCTGTATGTAGTAATTGTAAAGCTTTTGATTTGGAATGCACTTACAAAGATACTACGAAGAAGGTAAGTATTTTGAGTAGTGGTTGTCTATCAAGTGGTAGTCTAATATGTATTATTCTATAGAGAGGGCCTCCCAAAGGTTACATTGAAGCAATAGAAAACCGGCTTCACAAACTGGAGAACTTACTTGGTGAAATGGCTCAGGGGGACGATCCAAAAGCAAAGTCTCTCTTGAAGGAACTCAGTACTCCGTTGGAAACACCCACTGGGGAGCAAATCTTCAACAAACCTCAACGACGGTCCACTCACAACAGCGACAAAGGAAAAGTATTCTTATGGCAGAACCAACCTGTACGTCCGAAAGGCGATTCTTCCTCTTCCGCACCCAACAACGATCTTCACTTTGGCTATGGAGCGTCTGGCCCGATACTTCCTTCATCTCTGGACACTTGCTCTCTGGATACATCTTCAACATCGTCAACAAGTACCCGCAACAAACCAAAGTTATCGTCTATATCCAACATCCTCCAAGGTGGCCGAAATGCTAACGATGGTGGCGAGGTCGGAGACAGCACGGGTCAACTCGCTATGGACGCTAATGGGCAATATCGCTACTTGGGGAAATCTTCTGGGTTTTATTTGCTCCAGAAAAGTCGGACTTATCATCACGGTGCCTTCCATTTGTCCAACAGCCAGCAACGGGCCTCATTTTACAACGGGCGATTATCTTCCCCATCTGCTTCCTCACCTGCAAATTCATCGCCCTCCTCTTCTTCCTCACCTATCAACAGCTCGATATTGACCGCCAATCGTCCTCCCAACATCGATCCATACGATCTACCCTCACCGCGCTTATCAACAGTGCTCATTCGACTCTACTTCCAGCACTTTTATCCAATACTTCCCATCTTCTACCAGCGACAACTCTCCTCCTCTCTAGACGATCCTGCCGAACCTATCTCACCATTACTACTCAACGCCATCTATGCTGTAGCTTCTCGTGTCTGTGACGATGTTGCCGTACGCTCCGATCCTACTCGCCCGGAAACTGCCGGGGAGGTCTTCTTTGAACGTGCTAAATGCCTTTTGGACAGCCAATACGATATACCGCGGATATCAACTGTACAAGCCCTTCTACTATTGTCAAGTCATCAACAAGGAACTATGAAATCAGCAAGAGCCTGGCTATACAGTGGAATGGTAAGGCCCTCCCCCCTTTGATCTACCGCAGTGTTACCGTATGAAAAAAGAAACTAATCCTTTTACTGCCTTTTTTATAAAAATAGGCATTTCGAATGGCGCTTGACTTGGGACTCAATCGGAATTGCGACCATTGGCAAATTCCTGCAGACGAAAAGGAGCGACGAAAACGGGTGTTTTGGTGCTCTTATGCATGCGACGTAATGGCCAGCGCTACCTACGGACGATCATCCACTTTTGAAGAAAGCGATTGCGATATACCATTCCCAACCGTCGAAGATAACGAAATACCAGTGTACCGACATCCGTCAGGCGATCCTACCATCCCACAACCTCCTCCTCCTGGCCCGCTGATGACACTCTCCCATCTGGTGAAGATCTGTGATATTCTGGGTCATGTATTGAAGAACATCTACTATGCGAAGGCCTTGAAACACTCCGATATACGACACATTGGCCAGGTTGTATCCTCGCTGACCGGTCGACTCTCACATTGGTACAAGAATCTGCCATCCGCCCTTTGTATGGACGAAAGCGATCCATCATCCCATCAGCAAGACAACATCAGCTACCCCATATGTGTTGCTCAACTGCACATGGTCTACCACACCACTGTCATCCTTCTTCATCGACTCTTCATCCCAAACAACACTTCTGATCTATCTCCAGAAGCCATATCCGAATACAACACATGTGCCGTCTCCGCCACTGCCATCATGAATATCGCCAACCGGATGCTTCAACACAAGGTGCTCAGATATGTGTTCCACAGCGTAGTCTATTTTGTATTCACAGCAGGCATCATATTCATCAACTCGGCCTCCTCATCCAACGATGCCGCCAAATCCTTCGACGCCAAGGTCAACATCAACAATATCATGCGACTTTTGGAAGAGCTGGAGAAAACTTGGACCTCGGCATCTCGTAGTGCAAACATCTTGGGCGAACTCGCTGGCTTACGGGATCTCAACCTTCCGACATGTGAAAATACATTACGCCCCATCGTCCATCAGCATCATCCCCAAAGAAGCAACCACTCATCTCCTATACTGTCGTCTTCAACAACATCCTCATCGATCGGAACGAACGCAAATGCAGTCGACGTATCAGCTGGTGCATCTTCGCCAGCGGACATCAGGAACTACGACGAAACCAAGCAACAGCCTTTCATCAACGATAAAAAGCAATGGGATCAACACAATATCATGATGGGCTCCTTTTCGAACCAACTGGGCGCCAACACTGACTATGTGAACAATCCTCGAGGCTTCAAAACCACATCGCCACAGCAGATCCAACAGCCGGTCGGAAAAGGGAATATGGATCC
The DNA here is from genome assembly GCA_900079185.1 of Absidia glauca. NCBI lineage: Eukaryota > Fungi > Mucoromycota > Mucoromycetes > Mucorales > Cunninghamellaceae > Absidia > Absidia glauca. The sequence continues at coordinate 53,648 of LT551273.1, forward strand.
ATTTGCAGCGCCTGATACTATCCCCGTGCCATCACAGCGACAATTCGATCTTTCAGGGGCAGCATTCTGGGGTGTACCTCCGTCTCTAGATATGGAAGAATGGAGCCATTATTTAGGAACCCAGCTACCAAACTACCAACAACAGCAATATCCGCCACAGCAACAATCGAAAATTCCGAACGTACCATCCCATCAAGTGCTTCCAGCTCAGCAACAGCAATCCACATCTTCATCACCACATTCATCACCCTCAACACAGCCTCATTTGATACCATCACGTAACATCTTGTCACAATTCAATCCCGCCTCGTCCACCCCGCCCTCCTCCTCGTCCTCCTCATCCTTCTCCAAGCCAAATCCCGTAGCGACCGGTCCCTTCACCTCCATGATACATTCCCAGGCCGATCTCCCCTCTGCAACCGACACCAGCCCATCAAACGGTATCGCATCCTTTGACCGCCCGCCCTCGATGATTTCCACCACTCTCTCCAACGTCTCCTCGCCAGGCACTCGATTCACACGCAAACATTTGATCCACAGCGACGCAAATGTCGATGTTCTCTCGGGTATGTCGATCCCCCTGGATCTGGCCGGCGAAAATACACCCTCAACGTCCTTGTTTGGCCTCCTGGGCGGGGAACCAGGTGCTTCGGGGCTCATGGCGAACGAACTGCTGGGTGGCACTCAGGATGATCAGCAGCAGCAGCAACAGCAACAGCAAGGAAACGACGGGCTTTATGGAAGTGATGGGATGATATATTACTAGATAGGCACACTCCCCCCTTTACTACTTTTGTTATTGTATTTATTATTGTCATTACTATTATCATTCTTTTCATTGTCATCATCATCTTCATTCTAACTATTAAACATTACTGACTACTACTATCTACTCTCTTGTATAAAAGTCTTCTAACAATGGGCAGCTTAGAGGGGAGGTCGGCGGGTTTGTAAATGCTATAAGTCTCCACTTTTTCCATAGATCTTTATAATTTACTTCTTCTTTCCTTCCCCATCACTTTTTTCTTACCATCGGCTTTGCCCTGGCACTCCCTCTTACATGAACTATGCATGACGATCTTTAATTATGACAGCAAGGGTAAGTCTCCTTTTCAGCATCCTGCCTACCTCTCTCTTATACTGTTAACATGATTGCTCTTCTTTTTCTTAGCAGATAGACCAAAATGTCAAAACGTGGGGAAACCTTCGCAATCTTTTTTTGGGCGCACACCCATTCCAATGTACAATCTCGTGGTCGAAGTTGCGAATAAAAGTGTCCAAATTCTTTGCCCACACCATTCTGCTGCTACCACTGATACTTTTATACAGCTTAGCCGTCTTTGTCCATCTCCGATTGCTTGGCTTTTACAGCACTTTAGTCAATCCCATTACAACTAGTTGCCATTTACACATTAGCTTCACTACGGCCTTTAAAGATAGTCTATACCATAGCCCTTCAATCCCATTGCATCAATAAAGCATCCTTATATACGCTCTCTAAAAGAATATTCTCTAATACGTAACCATAGCAAGACCATGTACTGTACATTATAGAGACCAAACAACAATTGAGAAGCTCGTCACCGACAAGTCTTGAAACATAGTTGATCTACCAGGTGGGGTAAAGTAAATCTTTGAAAGTGTGCGCGGAACGTATACGCTGATAGAACCGAGGAATGATCGTATGCTCCCCAATGCCTTCAATGTCCAACATTGTGAGATCTAATGCTGGGCAGAATCGAGCCAATGACCGAGTACAACACACAGGCCAAAACTC
>LT551286.1:9446-37321 GCA_900079185.1 Absidia glauca
TAAAGCATTTTTAAACGCCGCCCCAATACTTTTTGGAACTCCGAGCAGGGTGCGCCATAGGGTGCGCCAAGTCATCCCCCCCCTAAATTCCTCGAAATCCGCCAAATATGGCGGCGCTACGAAATGTAACCGATGGTCTTAAAACGGGACTATTCAAGCAATATGATTGGCTATGCACGTTTGTGGTGCTCCTCATATGGGCAAAATGTTACACCGTTTTTTTTTTTTTTGCAAAAATGGAAATTCCAGGGTCGGAATCACAAAAAAATCTTCAGGTGTGAAAATCATCACACGTAGAGATTTTTGGATCAGAAAAGGTACACACATAGGGATTTGACCCGTATAACTCGTAATGAGAGGCTCCAACACCCCAACATTCTTTATTTCAAAGACGACATGATTTTTAAAAAGAAAACTAGTCGACTACGGTTTTGATTTCCTGGATCCTCCACATTAACCAGCTTCCCACAGTGCGATAAGGCTACAATTAAAGTCGTTAGAAGCGCATGTCACCACCACTATAGTAGGACTTACACTCCAAATATTCGTCAACTGACGCATTTCGTGGGCTGATGGTAAAGCGACCTTTGCTGTTTTATCTTTTTTCGATCCATCATTGAAATGAAGAGCTACGCCTTTTCTTACCCCTGAAATGCATCCCAGATAACTGATTAAATGCTCACATCTGGCTTTTCGGACTGGCAACTTACCCAAATCTGTAACAGGAAGGACATCAGGGTGGCACAGGTTGAACATCAAGAACCTAGCATTCTATAGTTTGAGATCATCAGTTCTATCGGCATGGTTTGCTAGCTTACATGTCCACTGTCCACTGTTGTGGCCAGAAAAGTTAGTGGTGACGTATCCAGAGCACAATTTAGTCCTTACCTGTCCGATACCTTTGACAGAACACAGTAATTTTGAGATGTCTTCATCTGACATTTGATCTAGTTCTTCTTCAACGATGGACTTCCTCAAGAATTTTGTGCTCAAATCGCAAATGTATTCGGTTTTGCGTTGAGATAGTCCAGCCGATCGAAGCTCTTCAAATGATTTACTCAAAATAAGTTCGGGGGTAGGGAACCACGGAAATGACGATGGTAAAATCAGAGTGTCATCGGGAAAAGGAACGGGTGAGTCAAATAAACGTATAAATTTGTTCCTGATAGACGCAGCGGCTTTGCCATGGATTTGTTGATAAATTATTGAAGTCACTAGAGCTCTACCGTGAAAACAAACATGAAACATAAGCTCGTCACCTGCTTATCATCGAGCTGATAAATTCTGTGGTATTACTTGAAGGGATTAGAGCCATCAGCCAATTCAATTCTCAGACGAAATTCATTAAACGCTGCCTCATCCATGACAGAAGATAGTTTTGGATCGGCGGACTTGACGTAATCCCACGCTTTTCGAGGATCATACTTGCGCGGAAGGACGTGAGCAAGTCCTAGATTAGCGTCAAGTGCGGAAGGCTTCATTTTTAGAGGTAAATAACATTGACTAGCCTTAATGTACCCCACTATACTTTCTTACCACTCTGTAGGTTTCGAGTTGGTTCAACGCTTCCTTATTTTGTTTTCGAGCTTTGCTGATACGACCTTCTTTTGCAGTGCTGACATTTAATGTTAGTTTTACATTGAGACACCAGATAGACAAATTTACCTCTGTCTAGGAGCTGGCTTCTGACGAAAAGTATAAGAATTTTCGGAAGTCTTTGCTAACCGGGCACTTCTTCGAATCATGGGATTATAAGGAGCGAAGAATAGGAGATAATCCTGTCGCTTGAGCTCCGATGAGTTGAAAACACCGAATTTAAAAGTCAACTTCAATGGACTGTCACAGCGATAGTCAGACTGTTGGTCTTCTCCTTTGCAAAATGAATACCTTATTGCGAGTGATTGTACCAGCTGCTACCTCAATTAACCGACAGTTTGTTCAAGCACCCTTAATCTTTGCAAAGACACAACCGACTTGGAGAATTGTCGATAGAAACGTACCCAGTGTTTGGATATCTGCTCGTAGCTATGCGAAAAAGACCAACAAAAAGAAAACTGGATCTACCCCTGCCTTGGATGTCAACGAGACTTCTGATCAAACCGTGATGTTATTTGATGAAAAGGCCATGAATACTAGATTTAGCCAAGCCATCAATGCTCTTAAAGAACAGTTCAGTGCTCTTCGAATTGGCCGTGCTAATCCAGGTAACAATAAACGAATCAATCGCACCGAGAAAGCAGCTTTAATTGTGTCTGTTTGTTGTAATTGATAGCTATACTGGATACTGTACGGGTTCATATTGAAGACGTCAGCTTCTCTTTACGTGATTTGGCGCAAGTTACCATTCGCGATCCCCAGACGCTGCTGGTAACAGTACACGACGCAGAGGTAACCAGCAATGTCTAATTTAGTCGGTCTTAACCACCTTTGACTTTGCTGAAAAGTATCAAGCCATTGTAGACAAAAGCATTCGTGAAGCTGGGTTGAATTTGAATCCTGTACTCGATAGTAAATTCATCCGTGTGCCTATCCCTAAGTAAAGTAGTAGAAAAGAAAACAAAAGAGAATCGCTAAACTGCCGATGTTTATTTAGACCCACAAAGGAATCAAGGGACAAGATGGCCAAGATGGCGAGCCAAGTTGCCGAACAAAGCAAATCACGTGTACGCCTTGTGCGCCAGGATGGCATGAAGCAACTGAAAACGGATGCAAAAACTCAGTCAAAGGACGACATCAAGAGAACGGAAAAATTGGTAATGAAAATCAACAACATAACCTCAATCATGGCGACACTGATTCAATTTTATAACAGGTGCAAACGCTGACAGATAAATACAATAAAGAAGTGGATGACTTGCTGAAATTGAAGCTGAAGGAAATCCAATCGTAGGTAGCTCACATCGATAGTAGAATAAAAGCAAAGCTTCTCAAACTTGAGAAAATGAGAGGCGGATCAACCACTACAAATCCAGAGCTTGTGCCACCCCCATAGTGGCAATGTCAGCGATTTATTAATTAAAAACATGTGTATAGCGATGAAGTAAAGATGGGAGAAGGATAATAAAACATATGGCGGTGTTTGTTATCATTCCTATGTTCTTGATGGGGGTGATACCTATATGAGATTGAGAAAGATGGTCGGTGAGAACACTTGTTAGTCAAGTAGGCCATTTAGCTTACCAAAATGACACCATCACCACGGACGAAAAGCATATCGAAGGTTCGTTTGACGGTCTATAAAGAGTAGAAGATAAGAGGCAAGTACACGAAAGTTTTCTTTCTCACACATACCCTTATAACTTCTTGGTAGGTATCCTCGTTCACATCAACAATAGTAATCGTTTCTTCCACACTTCCAAGAACCATGTTTAGATGGCCATCATAAGCCTAAGTAGATTTGTGTTATGACAGAGTTACAAAAATTCCAAAACTTACGTGCAACACGCCGCGCAGTTCTCGATCACCTCGAAGTTTGACATAGATTCTTTCGTCGAGTGATAGACGCACGAGATCCAAAGGTTCTTCTACAGCACCTACGTCGGTAGTAGGATTGAGTGTGTCAGCCATCTAGTAGTTGGGAAAATGATGAGGGTGAGAAGAGCAGTTTCAAACGCCGAGGCGTCTCTTTTTCCTCTTCTCAGCCGCCCATAATTTTAAAGTCACATTTAACATTTTCACTGATGAGGAGGGGTAAGACAACCAGCCTCTCTTCCTCTCCTTTTTTACTTTTTGGTCATTTCTAAACATGCATAGATTCAAATCGCAAGGTGTCAGCTCTCGAGTCTTTTCCAAACCCCAATGGGTGAATCCTAAAGACAGAGTAACCAAGTGGAACATTGTTACCGGTGATAAGGTAAATATACTTTTACTGGTATCTGTGGCGCTAACGAACATCTTCCTTCTCTCTTTGTAAAGGTTGCCATTATTGCAGGAAAAGACAAGGATACCATTGGCGAAATCAAAAGTGTCGATCGTAAAACCAACAGTGTGATTGTCGAAGGAAAGAAGCTGGTAATGCTAACCTCAACCAAGAAAGAATCCCTTGATTAACTCACTCTTATACAGGCCAAAAAACATGTCCCCTTACAACCTGCTGCTCCTGAAGGTATCATGCGAAAAGAGCAACCTATTCATGTCTCGAATGTCATGCTTCTTCATCCTGATACTCAGTAAGTATAGTGTGGACTTTATGATTGAAGGCCCGAAATGATTAACATGAACCGTTTTACATAGAATTCCTACTCGAATTGAACGCCGGCGAGTTGAAAAGACACTCGAGGATGGTCGTGTTGTAAATCGATGGAGCCGTTTTGTACGAAACTCTGATGTGGAAATTCCAAAGCCAACAAGGAAATACAACGACAAGAGTGGAGGTAATAATAGGATACCCTAACAGAATGATTGACCGAGAAACTGTGGATACTAATTGATTTCTTTGTCTGATGTCCCTTAGAAGAGGCTTTTGCCACCTCACCCAGTGATGCTCTTTCTGTCACTTACACACCATCAGCACTTGAGGCTCCTGTCCCATCCGACTTGATCAAGGAATTGCGAAACATCTACAAAAAGAAATAGATTTATATAAACAGCTGACAAGTAGAAACACCCCCCCTATACACACACACACCGGCCTCCATTTAGTTTCTCTCCTCGCTTATTTTGAACCATTGTTTATAAAGATTTTTGTCGTACAGATTTTTGATTAGCGTTCACGGCATCGGGGAAAAGGAAAAATAAAAAACTTTATCAATTGATGCTAGTACTGTACACCTTTATCAGAGAAACAGTAGTATTCTCTCTTTTTCTCTCTCTAGAAACGCCAAACTATGACAAAACTGACTTTACCCGTTACCCTTAATGACTATGAAACACTGGCGAAAGATTCCCTGACTTCTGCAGCCTATGGATACTTTCGTTCAGGGGCTGATAGTGAAATGACACTTCGAAGAAATGAGGAAGCTTACACAAAGTAAGATAGCTAGGTTAGTTTGCGCAGAGCTGAAGATAGCTAAAATCCTTCTTCAGGCTGCTTATTCGACCAAAAGTATTGGTAGATGTCTCCCAAGTAGACATCACCACCGCAATCCTTGGTCAGCCCCTGAAAACGCCTATATGTATTGCACCCACAGCATTTCACGCTTTGGCTCATGAAAAGGGGGAGCTCGCTACAGCCAGAGGTAGGTATACGGCTATTCCCAGAGAATACATCACTCAATGATTCTTATTATGGTAGCCAGCGCTTTCTTAGGCTCATGTTACTGTGCATCTACGTATAGCAATTACAGCATGAATGAAATCAGTCAAGTAGTAGCACCTTTGCCGAGCGCCCTACAATGGTTTCAGCTCTACGTCGAGACAGATCGAACCACCACAGCCAATCTTGTGAGGCGATGTGAGAAGCTTGGTTTCAAAGCCCTAGTGGTGACCGTCGACCGTCCACGCTTGGGCCGCCGTCTGGACGACGTACGTACGGGCTTCAGACTGCCTAGTCATTTACAGCAAGGCAATTTCGAGTCAAATGATGATACACGTACCGGAGAAGGAGCCTACTTGACAGGACAAATAGATGCCAGCTTGAAATGGTCCGACTTGACCTGGTTGCGCTCTCTCACCTCTCTACCCATCGTAATTAAAGGAATCTTTCGTGCTGAAGATGCACGGTTGGCATGTCAGCATGGTGTGGCGGGTATCATCGTATCAAATCACGGTGGTAGGCAATTAGATGGCTGCCCTGCTACAGTGAGTACATTTCCATGTAAAAGGATCGAAAGAAGAATAGGAGTTTATGAAATTTATCGTCGTTGTACCGAACATAGCTGGAAGTCTTGCCTGAGATTGTTGATGCTTGTAAAAACACGAAGGTTGAAGTTTTTATCGATGGTGGGATCCGAAAAGGAACCGATGTATTTAAAGCCATTGCCTTGGGTGCCAAGGCTGTCTTCGTCGGTCGTCCTGTCATATGGGGTTTGGCGTACGATGTAAGTCTGTTCATCTCAAGGCGAAAGGCTTTGACTTGAAACTGAATGTTCTTTTTCTAGGGCGAAAAAGGAGTGAAGCGTATTTTCGATAATCTGAACTATGATCTCAAACTGGCAATGGCTTTGGCAGGTATGGAGAACATGAATTGAAAAAGGTGCCATGGATTAACCTCGTGTTTACTTCAGGGACGACATCAATTAATAAGATCACTTCTGACTTTGTGGTTCCTGCTTCACATTATTCTTTTGAAAAAAAACTTGGCTCAAAAATGTGATAGACACCGGCCGCTTGAGTCGTACTATGTTCTGCCAAGGAATATCAAAGTGGTTGTGTTGGTCCTTCAATGATCCTTCCCAACGCACTTTCATCGACTATAACTTTGACGTATTTCTCTCTTTCTGTCATGTTATAAAGTATATCAGTTTTCTCCTACGTTTATTTCGCATTTGAAGTCATCCATAACCCTCGCTTTGTTGATCGTAATATTTTATCAGACATTTTTCCTTTGGTGATATCTTCCTCTTGTCCCTTGTGCGTTTGATCTCCGTTTGTACGACTAGTGACTTTTCGTGCCGTACTCATGTTGTTGCTGATTTCCTCCTCCTCAACAGTTTCCTCACTCAATTTTGTGGTACGAGTTGGTAGGGTAAGGAGGGATGTGGATCTGGTCTCGAGGTGAGGGCGAGGGGGTGGTGGAGAGGATATCATTTGAGAGATATGTCTTAATCGTAGTCGATACAATATGTTGTCGATTGTCAACTCGATCTGCAAATGATTCTTGATAATGGACATTTCTAACATAGAGTGAGGAAAGAATAGAGAATGTCTGTGTGGGTAAGACAACTCACTAAAAGAAGAAGATACTTACTCGACCATGTAGCTCGCTCTCCTTGAACAATGGCATGAGCGACAAACTCTTGAGATGGATTGGACAAGACCTTGACAAAGTCGGTATAGTCCACTTGTGGAACAATGGTTATATCACCAGAGTACTTTTGGGACATGATTGCTTTCATCTTGGAGAAAATCGACGGAAGAATCCCTAGCTCTGTAAGCTTAACAAGGAAGGTCATGGTTTTTGTTTCAGATGACATACTAATCATTGAGGCTCTTACCTGATTACATCGATGCTGTATTTCCGTGTTTGCGAGATGCATACAAAAACTTGCAGCTTGTTTTAGAGACGATGCTGAGTTGGATTTCTGAAGAAATGGGATCACGTGCGGATTGACTGTAGAAAGAAAAGGAATCGCCGAGTTAGTCTTCATGGAAAGTAATGTACCTAATCGGGTTTTCACCTTGGCAGACTATAAAGTGATTCACGTTAAAGAGTTCCGACAGCCTGTTCATAGGTAAATCACTAAAAAGTAAAACGAGATGGCACTCGTTGTCAATTCCGGCATTGCACCAACGTACATTGTCAGAGTGTCTTACTTTTCAACAGATCCATCGATATACAGCTGATCTGATAAAAAAAAAAAAGGATAGGAACATCAGGCACCCTTGACCACAAAATTTGTTCTTTATATGTACTCTACCACTTGGATTCCAAAGGACCACATTGCCGTTTTTGTCTTTGGCATAAAGCGGGGATGAGCCATAGAAGATGGGGACAGAGCACGATGCAGCACTAAAAGTTCCATAAACAACAAGGACAATTAGTAACGCAAGCTAGCATACTAGTGAATTAGCTTACACAGCTGACCAGATTAACTACGTATCACATGTGAGGAAGATGTAGAAGCAAGGTTAATTGTTTGTTGCTAATCCCTTTGTACCACCTACCACATCAGGAGATGTCAAATAGTTTAGCAATCGAGGCATATCATATACAGTGGATGAGCTGACTGTAATGTTAAGTATCCATCTTGTTCGATTAAAAGCTTCCTAGGTGAAAGAGGGATATTAACAAATGATCCTATTGTCCACGTGCATATGGAGTAGGTACCTGAAAAGTAATGTCACCCAAGTTCGCTCTCATTGCTTCAGTCAGAATTTCGACATCATAAAGCTGGCCATCTGTCAAAAGTCTCTTGATTCTCATAAATGGGGTATCAGGGGATCCATCTCGTTCAAAAACATCCTGCGGATAGCAAATGAGTGAACAGAAACGCTCATCAGCTCGCTAATGCCAAGTTTTACCAATTTCACTGAAGAGGGATCGAACATTTGAGGAATCTCGTCCACTGTTTTCGTACATATTAAAGAAGCCATAATACTACCACTGGAAGCACCTGATATAATTCGAGGAAGAAGTCGAGCATTGGCCAAGCATTTCAGAACGCCCAAATGGTAAAGTCCTAAAGTCATTATGAGAAAAGGAGAGAAAAAAAAGGGAGGGGGTTGATGTGCTATTACTCTCTTTCAGGATAGTACTTACCCAGAGTGCCTCCGCCACTCAATAAAAGTGCAGTTCTACCGAAACTTTGGCGAATGTTCATAAAGAAATCATGTTTTGCTTGGTAATCCAATTCACTTGTTTCATCACATATCCAATTCAGTTGTTTAGTGACTTCCTCAATGTAGGAAGAGATCAAGGCTTTGGTACCCACTCGAGAATGGGCATAAAGCTACAGCCATATATACAAAAGAGGATGTTCAAAACCTTATTTATGATAAGTGATGCCAATTAAAGGACTCACCTGGGATTTGTCCATATCACCTAAATTTCGGGCCAGGCTGGTACGTAATTGAAATATCATTGTACTTGGGTTTGCTTGGTCCCGTACTATTCGAAGTTGATTCAGTCGGTTTTGGACAAGTTCCCAATCATATTCATCGGACTTCGGATCCTTTTTCCACTCGTCCAGTCCTGCCATGTAGTACTGGTTACTAAAAAAAGCCGTTTCCCATACAGTCTACTTTTCATTGTTGAAAACTAACCTTCATATTCGTCCAAGATGGCCGCCGCTTCTGCCCATTGTTCGTAGTTCGTAGCCACTTTTAAAATATGCTCATAGTAACTATTGGAGTTTACATTCGCCGCCAGCCATTTGTCGTAAAGTTTCTACCGTAAGAAGAAAAAAAAGTGATACAGCAGTGAGTTTCAACAGGGGATGGAAAGCTTTCTTCCTACTCCCAAAAGTAAACCTTTGACCAGAAATGAGATACTTCTTTGGAAAGGGAAGCTGTAGATTCCACCAGGCTTATCTGTTTTCGAAGGAGATCCATTTCCGTTTAAGTGTCTATGATGTATTGATAATGAGAAGAGGAGATGGAGACAAAGAGAAAAGAATCCATTTGAAACTCTCCTCACAATTTTTTCATGTGAATTTACCTGTGTTACAAACCTTCACAGGACAAACTTTCGCTTCCGAGACTGTCTGGAGTAAGCCGCCTCTGATCTCATTCAGCAGACTTTACTTGTCACTAGGTTCGTCGCTATGACTACCATTGATTTGCAAAACTCAAACCTGTATAGTGCTGTGCGGCACTGTGCTATCCAAGAGAGACGATGAGACCTGTTCTGGGTAAGACAAAACAAAAGAAACATGTGAGATTATCGGAGTGGCAAAATGGCAAGAGAGCGGCTACAAGAACAGACGGATTTTTTTGGTGGGCAACTTGACTTTTCATCACTTTGTCACTTTTTTTTTCTTAACCATCCATTCTTCATCTCCCTAAAACTCAAATGGCTGTCATAGAAACAACGCAAACTGAATACGACATTATCATTGTTGGCGCTGGGATTCTTGGCACGGCCGCTGCCAAGGCGTTCGGAGATGCAGGCAGACAAGTCCTGCTGGTGGAAAGAGATCTGTCCTGTCCAGATCGAATTGTTGGAGAACTACTACAACCCGGTGGTGTCAATGCTTTAAAAGTCTTGGGTTTAGAAGGTAAGATATTTAAAGTATGAGGACAAGGGGCTCTGAGATGATTAAAAAAATGACGGTTTGTAGATTGCATTGAAGGAATCGATGGAGTGACTTGTCACGGATATGGGGTTATTCGAGGGGAACAAACGGTGGCTATTCCTTATCCCATTAATCCTACTACTGGGGAAGAAGCTGTAGGCAAGTCCTTTCATCACGGTCGCTTTGTCGACAAACTTCGAAAGACAACTATGAATACCAAAAAGTAAGCGACAATTCAATCGAGATCGAATCTTTTGATCTGATTGTTTTTTTTTTCTTCTTACAGTGTTACTGTGAAGGAAGCTACGGTTACGGAGCTACTAAAGGACAATGTGCCTAAGGATGAAGATGAACAATGTAGGCATGAAAAGACGATCGGTGTTAGCACACAAGCCAAAGATGGATCACAAGAAAGAGTAAGAGGAACAGGGACATTGATGAAGAATGAGGTCTCGTTAACGAAGCTTTACAACCTTTTTAGTATTACGCACCGTTGACAATTGTTGCCGACGGTCTCTTTTCGAAATTCAGAAAGGAATTGACAACGAAAACGCCCGATGTTCGATCCTACTTTGTCGGGTAACTAAGGATTCACCGATCAATCTGACTATTTTCTTTATACTGACTCCCTTCATTGTGATATTTGTTGCATGTATACAGATTTGTGATGAAGAATGTGGTTTTGCCGATGCCTGAACATGGGCACGTTGTATTGGCTACTCCGTCGCCCATTCTTATGTATCAAATCAGTACTGAGGATACTCGCATTCTTGTTGATGTTCCTGGCCAGCTTCCTTCGGCATCCAATGGCGATTTGAAGAAGTATCTTTTGGAAAAAGTAACTCCTCAATTACCTGAGACCGTTCAGCCTTCTTTTGCTACCGCTTTAGAAACAGAACGCTTAAGATCGATGCCTAACGGATTTCTACCACCCTCCCTCAATAACAACGAAGGGATGATCGTACTTGGTGATGCTATGAATATGCGCCATCCGTTGACTGGAGGTAAAGAGTATCAACCAAAAGCATATGTAAAATATTAACGTCAAGGTGCCACTTTGATAGGGGGAATGACTGTAGCATTAAGCGATGTGGTTTTGTTGCAAGAACTACTTTCCCCGGAGAATATCCCATCGCTCACAGATGCCAAGTCTGTCATGGACCAAATGAAAGTGTTCCATTGGAAGCGAAAGAAATACTGTACATCCATCAATGTACTAGCCATGGCTCTATACCGACTATTTGCTGCCGAAGACGAAAACTTAGCTGTGCTCCAACGTGGTTGCTTTGGATATTTCCAGTTGGGTGGAGAGTGTATTGACGGCCCGTGTGGTCTCTTGTCTGGCTTGATACAACAGCCTATGGTACTGGTTTATCATTTCTTCGCTGTGGCTATTTATGCGATCTATCTTGAATTCAAAACAGGTGGATGGCGAAAGATTCCCGCTAATTTCATCAAAATCTTCACTGTGCTCTATACAGCTTGCATTACCATTTTTCCTTACCTCTGGAGCGAACTTCAAAAGTGAAAATTCATCCATTACTTTTGTCTTATTTACATTTTTATCTCTTACTTCATATCATCATTGAACTAATTTAATAAACGGCTAGAGTGTTTGTATTGCACAGCACTATACAGCCCTGACTTTTCTCGGTAAAAAAAGGAAACATGTTACACCATGAAATAAATTGAGCGTCGTGCGGAACCATTTTCTACATTATGAGATGAAAACATATACTCATACTGTCGAGTGCCCATTTGTGAAGGAGACGACCTAGCCCTGTCACTGATCATGCATACTTCTCTTCAAATAACCTGCAATACAGCAAGAAGAGCAAAGAAAGGCAGAAAACGGTCGAGCCTGTCAAAAGATCGTCGTTTGAATTCATCCACCAATGTGGAATCTCGGGCAATATCTCATCCACGTGTGTGCAACCTGGGGAAATCAAATTAAAGATGACACTATAGTATGTGCTATGATAGCTGTAACCTTCTTTCTTTCGGTTTAAGTGATCCTCAAAGAAAGAAGCACTTCTCTTTCCTACCCGTATTCTATGCAATCGATTTCAGGAATCATAACACAAACCCATATCACCACAGGGGAAACGCCCCCACCGTTGGTAGGCTCCTCTATTTCAGTAGTCGACGATTTAGTGTTTGTGTTTGCCGGTCGCTTGGTTACTTCCAGAAAAATGACAAACCACCTTTATGTCCTGAATCTCACAACACAAGTATGGACCCGGCATATTGCTCCACCTGACTCTGACAAGGCACCAAAACCTCGCTACTTTCACTCAACCAATGTTCATGGAAGATCTCTTGTCGTATTTGGAGGTATGGGTTACTCTCGTCAATCGGCTGATGGTCTCTGCGTTCTCGATGATTTGGCCATTTTCGACGTTGACACCATGTCTTGGAGACAGCCGCTCATACAACCATCACTTTTCGTCCCGCGCCCACGATATGCTCATCTGGCAACCATATCTGGTCATCAACTATTCGTTATTGGTGGTCAAGACATGAACAACGGGTACTTGCCAGAGATTAATGTACTCGATCTGAATACATTTGAATGGGTGCAAGCAATTACTTTGGAACAGCATGTTGGCGCATATCGCTCGGTTGCCATAGCAACGCCTGTCGGGACTAGCTTACCAACGCCCTTGAAGAACAAGGCGGACGATCTTCACAGTGATGACCCAACAAGCAAGGACTCATCTGAATCGACCCCTACAAGAAATCGCATGTCCATTCTTTACACCGATCTCGACTACGGCCCTCCTCCCGATACTCCGGGGCCAATATTCATGTACAGCAACTACAATTTTGCAGATGTCAAAAGGGAATTACAACTTTTGACTCACCAATCTATTTCAGGAACCCCTGCTTCTTTGGAAGATGCATCCGACCATATGACAGGCACAGCAATGCCCCCTGGATTGCGATTTCCCACAGGTGATGTTCTAGGCCAGCATATCATTATCGCAGGAACGTATCTGTCGCCACAAGCCCAATCTTACTCTTTATGGGGGCTCAATACAGCAACACTCGCATGGACAAGGATGGATACAGGAAATGTATTTGGCACGGGCTCTTGGAACCGCGGCGTTCTTTACGGCAAGGCTAATCGCTATCTGGTTTTTGGTAACATGGATCGAAACCTACTGGAAGATTACAACCACCGTCAAGTCAATTTTAATCACATGGCCTATGTGGATCTTGAGGCTTTTGGTATATACCACCAACCCAAAATGACCTGCTCCCCCTTGGCACAGGAGATGGGCCTGAGATTGCTGAGCGAACCTACCGTTGCTGATTTTTATGTGATTACTCGAGAAAGTCAAGAGATTCCTGTTAATTCTGCTGTGCTTCGACACCGCTGGCCATACTTCTCCAAGCTTCTTCAAAAGGCAGATACTGTCAGCAGCTCCTCACCTATATCGAAACAACAACGCAGTGGGCAAAATGAAACTGGATTATGTGACATAGAAGAAGACGCCGAAGCTTCAAACGATGATGACATCGCAATCAATGATAATGGTCTCCAGGCGGATATTAGATACAGTACAAACGCTCGCTGCATGATATTCCCCTATGCTTACCCTGTTGTGGTGGCCTTGCTCCAATACCTTTATACTGACAATCTACTAACTGCCCAGCAATATCAACCCCACATACTTTCACAACTCCTTCTTTTGGCCGACATGTACAATATGCCTCGCCTGATTTCCCTCGCAACACACGCCTTGCATCAGATGCTCAATATGTCCACTGCTCCTCTGATATTCGAAACTGCAGCACTCTCCCATCAAACAAGTCTCCAAATCCGTGCTCTCAAACTCATGATTGCCGCCAAAAAGATGATCAACCAACAGCAACAGCTACAACAGAATAATCGATCTCAGCAACAATTACAGCAGCAGCAGCAGCAGCAGCAACAACAACAACAACATCGATTCTCTCAGTATAATGGCGATGCAAAAGACTGGGACTCAATGTCGATGACTTCTACTTCATTTCAACAGCATTTGGTGGACCAATATCAACCGTCGCCCACACCAACAACCTCAGTGTCAATGCCATACTACTCAATGTCAACGGCGTCATCTGAAGTCGATCTGAAAATTTCGCAGCACATGTCCCCTACTTTGGGCGCACATCGTGTACGTACACCTTCTGTTGGTAACCGATCCATGTTTTTACCTTCAGGCACTAGTGTTGCTCCTTCGACGCCATCAACTGGGTCAGTCCGACAAATCAACTCCTTACCTCGTGGTCGACCTTCTCCATCAGCAAGCAGTTACGGATCATCACGCCACACCACCGGTGAATTTAACTATTCTAAATCGTCAGTAAGTGCTATTCCACTACCACCAGCATCAACATCTTCCTCCTATTACTCTGAGCCAAGTCGACCAACATTTTTCGCTAACGTCGCCAACAACATACCAGCCTCAACTATACCAGAAGATGATGCACTAAGCGTATCCAGCTTTTCAGCTTATGGAAATCAAGCATCGATAGGCAGCTCATCTTCTTCCGGCAAAGACACTATTCAGCAAAGGAAGCGTAAAGAAAACCGGTTTTTGAACGCTCTGGGCAGCAAATTCTCAATGTCTCGGTCTTGAAACTTTTTGACCTCCATTCGATCTTTTTGCAAATCAACACCTACTTTTCGCTTCGCTCAGACCACCTGTCTCCTCCTATCCCTCTTCAAAATGTATCATGATGTAATAAAACTTTTACTTTATGTATTCTATAAGGTTGATACCAAGCTATAGTGAAAGAATAAATACTTGACAAGCCAATCTAGTGTAATGACCAAAAGAATGAAGAAGGGGAAAGTTGGCCAACTGCGCTTAAGGGGGCGGTAGTAGTGGAGAAAGACTTCAACTTGAAACAGGTGTAGGGGTCAGAATAGAGTGGTTTTTTTATTGATGTACACGGAAACAGAAAAGAAGCGACCTAAAGACTAGTGGGCATAAAACTCCATATTGTACCAACAGTAGCCATACCAATGGCTACAATCATAATGAACCAATCCATTAGATATTGTGAATACGACAAAGAGTGGCCAAAAAGGCGAATGTGACATGCCAATGGGAAGATGGCCGATATTCCGAAGCTAAATAAGGCTCCTAGTAAGGACTAGATAGATTTTCTCGTTTTAGTAAAAGCGATCTCCCTGCTTAATCAAACTTACCATGACTTTATCAAAACCAGGGAAGATGATGGCAATGTAGACAATCACAGCATGAAGAAAAATTCGACTAGACCAGGAGATCAGGTGTTTCCCCGCCCGTGTAGCACCCCATCGCTCAATGCACGGTTTGGACAAAAGCCAATGTTCCCAAGTCATTTGTAAAGGGTTCATCATCACACCATATTTTGCAACAGGGGTCATAAACACAAGCCAAAGAACAGCTCGGTTCAGTAACCGATTGAAACCTGCGGTAACAGCTAAATTCTGAGTGATCTAAATTAGGAGAAGAAGGGAGGTTTGTCCACGACTCTGTTCATTAGGTATGCTTTATTGACTTACTTCTTTCATCGTAGATGTACCAAACATGGTATATCCAGCCCATGCCATAAGAATGTAGCTTATCGTGGTGATCAGATAGCTGACATCAACAACTTTGGTGTACTTTTTGGGTTCATCCATATCACGATAGAGGCTTGGAAATACAGCAGCTCCTGTGTAGACACTCATTATCAGACCAAAGGAAACAGGAATGCCATAATAAGAGCTAGGGAACCATTCCGTAGGCTATAATGAAATATACAAGCTGTTAGAGGTGGGTTCTCATTTGTTTTTATGTCCTTTACCGCAGGGTCCCATAAACTACCAGGAGCCTCATGTTTGTTCAACCCATCATACATAACAATGACCAAAAGGCAGATACAGCTGATGATCCCTATAAAACTCGCATATGCCAGTTGCCGGATAGGAAAGAACAATGTGGGCGTCAAGATAAAGAAGGATATAAGCCTAGTTGAGACCATAGGGATCACCGGAAACAGAGATTGAATGGCATCGCCTAGAAGAATTACCATGGCAACCCTATAGAATTTCCAAACCACAATCAGCATGTTCACATTGCACTTCTTCCTTTCTCTGAAGCACTTACCCAACAGTGACAAGCTCTACGACAAATACACCACCAATGAACGCCCGACCCCGATGGCCAAAGGCGATTGCGCCAATATCACCATAGCTGCTGGCACCATGCTGCGTATCTAGGCACTTGACAAGAATCTTCGCCGTGTAATTAGTGGCCAGGCAACAGAAAATGAGAATAACGGACCCAAAGACCCATCCTGCAAGCCGGAAAGCTAATGGCAGAGCGAGAATTCCCACTCCGATAAGGACATTGACGGCATTGAAAATGGATTGAAGAAATGTCGATCGCAAAGGAGTTGAAATATGTAGTCGTTCGGATAGGATAGATGCAATAGTTGTATGTCGTGATAAGCTGGGGCATAATCCGTTCAGAGAGTCTCCTCCTCCCGAGTACTCGGATGACAGTGTGCCCTCTAAGTCCAAAGTCGCTTGATTGCTTTAGCGTGCGTGGCATGGAGAGAGGAGGGAGGCAGAAATATTAGTAAGTGGGTATCTTTTTCTTTCCTTTTCAGGATTTGCGGTTACTTTTTGGTTATGTTGTCATGGTTGTTGTAGTAAGAGTCGTCTTCTTGTTCAGAATAGCTGTTCCCCAGATCATGGTTATGATAATGGCACTGGTTATGATAAGAAGTGCGTGTATGGTTTGATGGGTGTGGCAATGGTAAGTTTTCAGCCATATACATAACAGATGCCCGGGAAAAGGACTCTGCCATAGATTCGACTGCTGTGCGAAAGCTCTGCGTACGAGATAGCTCTGTCATATGACTTGATGCCCGGGATATCGTAAGGTCTCCTTCAAGATAAGGCTCATTGTGGTATGAAAATGAACCATAAAGCGGATGGGTGTTGTTGGGTATACGGTTGAGGGCATTGCAGGACTCGTCAATTGTCTTGTCGTCCATTGAAAAACTTTTGAAAAAAGATGTTTGTTTATAGGAAGACAAGACTCTAAGTCTCATTTATATACGCGCAGATGATGAGACTTGAAACTGAAGGAGAAAGGAAATTCCGGTGACGAGGCTTAAAGATCATTTTGTTTGTTCAAGTCCATGTTTCAACTTACTGTCAATTGCGCAATCGATTACTACAAACAAATACGTTAAAAACGTTAGAGCAAGCCAGTGGCGGACATGGGCATGCGTACAGATAGTGCGTTTTCGAAAGACGCCATTCTACCCATGACGGGCTAACACCCTGTATTCTACCGCAAAGGTACGTTTTTTGCCCGGCTATTAAAAGGGTCATCATGGGAACTAAGGGTGCTGTTTCATTTTTTTTACTTTATAGAATGGGGCCAAAGTTTGAAACTTGATCATCATATCAAAAATAATAGACTTTTCCCCAAATAAAGGATCCTTTTATTGATGTTTGGAAGTTTATGTACTATAGATTTGGTAGTCTGCATCCATGTTGCAGCAGTTGGGGGAGTGTGAGTAGGTAAAAGCGTGTGTTTGTATGTATATGAGGGAATGAGAGAGAAGTACTTGATATTGAAGGCTATCCTTTTTTAAATCCAAATTTTTTCCGCTCGTAAAATAGATCTACCAGAAAACCAAGCAATGAGTCTTTCGAGGTCATGTCCAACAACATTGATAAGACGTTACCTGTTTTTGATGATCCTAAATTTATAATCTTCGGGCACCCTTCACGATCTTTTTCAAGTCTAGTACAACTAACGCAATAATATGCATCGGACACACCTGGTCCTCCACAGACAACACAGCGACCCTGGAATGACCCTGGAGAAAAGCCAGACAAAGGGTAAGACATGTTAGGAGGGAATCTTCCTATAAATCTCAACGTTACTTACCAAAATTGCATTCGTCGCATATTCGAACAAGTGTAGCAGGGCGTACATAACTATTTTGAAGACAATTATGGATCTTTCGTTAGGCAAGAATCCTTGAGATTACGAGTTTATTTACCTATCACAAATAACGCATTTTCCATCGCATTTTTCACAGAGTCTACCAATAGCTATGCCAGGTTGCTTTCGACAAAATATAAGATCAGGATGATGTCTCGCCATGGTCGTGGTGTGGTAGGTATAAAAGAATATCGAAAAGCAAAAATCGTGATGAGTCCAGCCGCCTACTTAAATAGAACAAACGTCACCTTTCAAATCCCGGCCGCTGCGGGCAATTGAGAGCGGAATCTGAACACTCTGACACTTTGGAAACTTTCGAGATATTTAGCCCACAATAAAATTTCATACAGGGCAAGATACAATGCATACCTATTGCATGACACTGAGAACAAACTTTTCGCATGTCATATGCGTCCGCTAACACTACATAAAGCTCTAAAACAGCGACTGATTGGAAAGCCCTTAAGAACGGTGATTTATTCAGGAAGGCAGCACACACTTGACACCATTCAATAGATAGGAAGCACACCTTCCTTCATGTGAAATTCGAAGTAGGGCTGTTTATCTCATTCACAAGAAAATCGATGTCCAAGACAAGGGGCACCTTTGCAAAGGTAGTTCTACCCAGCTATCGGCGTTATTCCACTTTCTATTAGTGTATATAGTGTCAACCGTTTACAAATGTAATAAAGGTCTTATCTTCTCGTTGACTATTCTATTTCGTGCCTGACAAAACAAAAATCGGAATTTCAAAAAGTTTTGGTTCTACAGCTCAAGCATTGCAAGGAGACGAAGAGCTGTAAGACTGAATGAATGACTTGGTGTTGGATCAACTGAAACCCCACAATGAATGAAAGACGGTATTTTCATAGAAGACGACTTTGACAAAATGACCAAATGCTTGTCGTTTCACATATCACCCTGTGAGAATAGTTACAAAAGCTACTATGTACGAAAAGGCAAGAAAAATAAAAAGTCGCAATGTGCACTAGTTCAGCATGATGTTAGCAGTGAGAAGAGAATCTCTAGATAGTTTGCTAGGTTCCTCTTTGTGATACATGTCAGATTGGAAACCATGGCAACTGATTTCCAGATGACCGATGTCAGATTGGGAACCATGGCAACCGATTTCAAGATCACACCTGCTCAGATAGGAAACCATGGTGATGGTCTATGAAGGTTCATAAGAAATTTTTTCAAATGCATTTTTTATTAAAAAGAGAGAGGGAAGGGGGCAGTAACTACAATCTAGATTCGTTCCAGCGGCTTCATACCAAGCATTTTTAATCCATTAGCCAGGGTGATCTTTGCCGACCAAAACAGCAGCATACGAGCTTCAGCCAAGGGTGGTTCGACATCCTTGACCCGTAAAGAGGTGGCGGCTTGACTGACCGAGTGGGACAGGCGAAATAAGTACTGCACCAATGTAGATGGTTCCATCGCCGCCCATGCCTGATGTACGATATCCGGGTATTGTGAGATGGTTAGTGCTAAATCTACGGCGGCATCCGAATCCACGAGCAGATCGGTATTAATGTTTAACGGAGCAGCACTTGCAGCAAAGGCAGCACCAGCATTACGTTCGATCCCACAGAGTCGAGCATGGGTGAATTGGAGGTACACACCCGTGTATCCGCGCGCCGCCGTCATCCTGTCCCATGAGAAGGTATAGTTTTTGATACGTTTCGCCACCATGTCTTGCACAAGTACGGCCGAGATGCCCAGTTGATCCGCCACATATTCCGCCGCTGCTTGCCCCTTGATCGTCGTTTTCGTTGTCACGCTATCGCCGTTGTCGTTGTCCACACATATGCCGCTGGTGAGAAGTTCTTGATATTTTGTGTCGCTTTGCTGCATATTCATCAACATCCGTTCCTTTGCTGTATCCAGGATATCTTGAAGAAATACCACGGTGCCCTTGCGTGTAGACATACCTTGAATGCGTCCAAAGTTCACATGGTGCAAGTGATCGATGTTGTTGGATGAAAGGAGTTGCCACACCTTAAAGAGCTGCTGCATGTATAGAGATTGTTCACTGCCTACCACATAGACGGCCTTGTCAAACCCAGGGTATGCGTCGCTACGCAAGAGGAGGGTCGCTAGGTCGCGAGTCAAGTACAACGTCGTACCATCCGTGCGCCGTACAATAGGTTTGCCCAGCCCATAGGCGTCCAGATCTACACACCATTCGCCCCCATCCATTTCCGTCAACAAGCCTTTGGCACGCAGAAGAGTATATACACGACCCACTATCGGTTCTGTCTGAGATTCGCCTGCGTAATGATCAAAAGTCATCCCCAGTCGTGTATAAATCTGCTGGTAAAAGTTGATACTGAGATCCCGGAACCGCCGCCACTGTGCCAAGGGTTCAGGGTCACCTTGTTCCATCCGTTGAAAGTAGGTCTTGGCTGCCTGGTCGATTGCCCCATTGTCGTCAGCGCTGGCCTGTTTGTTGATCGCCACATACACATCGTAGAGATGATGGATCGGGTCTTTCCGAAGAGCGGCTTCATCCCCATACGTGCCGAACCCCACTGCCAAAAGACCTATTGAAAAAAAAGAAAAACGTCAGGAACAGTGTTATGTTTGACATTCCACTCTTTACCGTATTGTTTCCCCCAATCACCGAGGTAATTGATCCCTACGGTGTTATATCCCATGGCCTCATGAGACCGTTTGATAAAGTTGCCAAGGATTGTGCTCCGTAAATGCCCAGCATGAAACGGTTTGGCGATATTCGGAGAGCTGTAATCGATCAGTACAGTGGCGCCATGCCGCGGTCGTGTGCCGTAGTGCTGCTTTTGGTCGTAGACATGGGTGAGCGTGTGCTGAATGTACCGAGACAGATGGATGTCGAAATGGAGGAGGGGGCCTTTGGTGCTCGCCTTGGTAATCCACGAGTCTGGTTCAAACTACGTGAGAAAAGAGATAGATGCAGCCATTAAACCGTAGATGGTGGTCTTTTTTCTTTTCCTTACCTTGTTTACAATGTCTTGTGCCTCGTCTTGGGAGGAGGTCAAGAGCTTGGAAAGCGGAAGGGTAAACTGCCCATGGCGACCGACTTTTGGCATCCCAAGTAGCTTCAATGCATGGGCTTCGGTACAGGCGGCCTTCTGGGCGAGTCGTTTGGCAATGGCTTGGCGAAAGAATGAAGCTGAATTCATGCCATCAACGAGAAGAGGAAGACACAAAGCTCTATTTTCCCAAACACCCTCTTCCTTTCCAAAACTTTAAACGCCGCAATTTTTCATGGGGCAAAAATCGGCCGAGTTGAATGTTTACTCGGCTAAATGATACCGAGGGTGAGGAGCGGAGTTTGACAATTTGATAGGTGCCTTTTCAGGGGTAAATTCAAAAGCATTCCTCTACATCTGAAGTGATAGCACAGAAAACTACAAGGAGTCCACAGAAAGTCATTTATTAGTCAATTGATAGTACACAAGAGGATAACATTGTTAAATAGAAGGAAAATCAAGTTGTTTGGTTCAACAACCTCCTCCGCCGCCACAACCTCCTCCACCGCCACAACCGCCACCTCCTCCACAACCAGACGAAGATGCACCACCGCCACAGCCAGAAGATGAGCCTCCACCGCCACAGCCAGAAGATGAGCCTCCACCGCCACAACCAGAAGAGAAACCTCCACCGCCATACCCAGAGGAGCCAAGGTAGACAATATTGCTAAAGGAGTAGTAGTCTGTGGATGAAGACGTCGCTCCTCCGCCTCCTCCGCCTCCTTTTCTTTTGGAAGAGCGGGCTAGATTAATGACGATAAAGGAAGAAAAATTTAGTGGAGATGATGTATAGTGCTTCTTTTTTTCAGTCTTTACCTGCAGCCCCTGTCTTTACTGGTTGTTTTTTTGGAGGTGGAGCAGGTGGTGGCTTGGTTTCTGTAGAAAAGCAGTTATCAGTTTAGAAAAGCGTTTTCTTTGGTATGTGGATCAGTACTTACCAATTCTATGTGTGTGAGAGTGAGAAAGGGAGAAGGGAGAAAGAGAAAAGAGGTGAGTCGGACTAAACATGTTTCCTTCAGAGCACTACATACAATAACCTATCTGACGAAGAGTCAAAACTGGTATTATGAAATATGGCACCGATGACTTTGGGATCCATTATGTAGGACAATGAGTCAAAGTTATCCGGCACACCCGCTATAGGAAGATGAAATCATCCCAATTAATTCAGATAGACAAATTCTGTGTGCCATACCTACCTAATATTCTACGAATGGAGAGCATAGTTTTAGAAGCAGAGGCACCCACGGTTCCATGTTCGTAGCAGGACCCAGGAAGGTAAAGTTGTGGAGGAGGCCTTTCATAAGAGGGCCGAAGCTAAATTTGAGGAAAAGATTACTAATATTGAAACCTCGCCAAGTCCTGGTGTGTTCAAAGCTTACTGTAGCCTGAAGAGCGGTGGTGATGGTGGATGAGTGATCGCCAGGACACATGAACACATTGACATTGGTGCCATCATTTTTTCCATTTGAGCCAGCATAGCCACCCTCGTGTTCATCGTGATGTTCAAGAAGTCGGCCAAGGTAGGTAGTAGTAAAGGTTTGATAGCGTTGAGGATGCATCATATGTACATGCCAGGCCAAATGAACCCCTAAAGGAGGATCCCCAACCCAGTGCCGCATATCCTTCATCATACACAGATAATCCTTATAGTGCCGGATTCCACCCACAAGATCATCCAGGAATTTCCATCTAGCCTTGAGCATCCGGTTTCCCATCACGCATTGCCTCCGGGCCTGGTGGATCAGATCCACAGAAAACTTGGTCGGGTTGCTGTAATACCGTGCAATGCCATAGGCAATATCTATATACCATGATAAAGGTGAGCATCGATCGATGTTCTGACCCAGAAAGGTCTCTTTATCAGCAAAACGCTTACCCTTGAGCTTGTTTAGCTTGACTGTTCTTTCTTCCTGGGTGTACTCCTTTAGCGGTTTCTGTGCGTCAAATTCATTCACAAAAAGCTGGCTAATATCGTCTATGGTTTCTGATAGAGAGACTTTGTTGTCGCGTAAAAAGTCCTGCATCATTGTTCGGGGAAGAACGAGGGATTTTGTGCTGCTGATGACGATATCTTCGACGGGGTTTGGTGGGGGTGGAGGAGCAGGGGCTTTACTAAAGGCGGAGAAGCGTTTGAATGGACTTTTTGATTTGACAGGAGGGGAGGGGGTGATTTGAGCGGCTTCGAGAGATTTAATGACATCAAGATTGAAAACTGACTTCAATGCCCCGTTCTCGTCAAGCAGGGTACCCCTAACAACAACGGGAAGAGAGAACCACAGATAAGTCTCCATAATCTTTCTTTCTATATGCATGTATACCTTATGTAAGCAAGGTCCCTGGCAACGGATGTTCCTCGAATACTGATATCCATAGAAAACTCATCCAATGCTGCAAGATGGGAAGTAGTTTTTTTTGAACATTTCCAGCACAGGAAGTTTACGTCGGGCTTCAATCGCCATTCGCCATAGTCACTCCTTCATAATGAAAAAAGAAGCAAAAGTGAGCATGAGTCAGTAGCCGCCGATTCTCCTGGTAGTTATACCATAACCTAAAAAAACCAAACCACATACCATTTTGTGAATTGGCGACTGGCACAACCTTTGCAAGTGGAAGGAAGCTCAAAATCCTTCTCAAGGTCCTTGACTTCCAATACAAAAGGCTCATTTGCGGCGGTACTTGCACAATACTTCCAAAAGTTTTCCGAGGCAACGCTCGCCTTACCTCTCACGTACATCTTATGCTATTTTGTCCCCACATATCGAAAAAAAGCTCAGTTTTCACGTTTCCAGTTATTCTGTTGTCTTTCTTGCTCTTACCATGCCCTCCAATGGCATCGGAAAGTCCTCTGGTTTGTCATGCAAGCGATGAATATCTTCTAGATAGCGGTGGGGACTCAGAAGATGGGCATGAAGAATATAGGCCACGTCCAAAGGCGGCTCAAGTGATATATACGTTGCTCGTCGGCTCCTCGCAAACACCCAGTTATCATATCTCCACTCTGCGCGGGCATGGAAAGCATCCAAATGCCCTTTAAACTTATCCAGCATCTGGGCAAATTGTTCCAGTAACGAGAGATAGTAAATACAGTTCTTCACAGTGACCACTTTGTCCAGGGTTGGTAGTTGGGACTCGATTTCCTCCAGGTCGTCTACAGCAAATTTTGCAAACACCATTGTTTGTATTGAGAGAGAAAGAGAGAGAGAGAGAGAGTCAAAGAAGAGAAGAAAAGGAAGAAAGAGAGCATATGTGTGCCCTTATTTATTTGTAAGAGGACGGATTTGTGGCGCAAGGCATCTTTATCCTTATCACCGCTTTTTGCACTGTACAGTACTGTACATAGCCCATGGCTGCGTAAATATCTGCTGTGGCGAGAGTCGTACAAATATCGGAGCTTGGTCATCATCATTCCCCACCTTTTTTAAAGTTTTTCTTCCACAGCACCGTCTTCTCGGATCTCTCACTCTCGCTCTTATCAGGCATCATGCATGAATTGTCCAAAGAACACCAACATATCTGATTAGGATGATCCTTCTTCATTTGGAAATCATCCACCTAAGCCTAAGCGATAGGGAAACTCGATGGATGGGCTTGATCGCGCAGCACCTTGACTCCATCAGCTGTTTTCCACTAGAAACCCACATAAGCAACAGCGAGCAAGCGAGCTTTCAAAGGGTTGGTATTCTCGCTTCAGCGAAGCGCAAAATTCAAGTTCCCCTGTGGGTCAACAGAGAAAAGAGTATCGGAGTTTAAAATTGGAAACTTTCGAACCTTTTTTAGAAACTCACCGATTTTGAACCCCAATTTTTTTAATAAAGAAGTTGCCTTGTTTCTCAATATTGGAATGGATAACCCTATTTAAAATTCCAGATGAAACACCGCACACTCTTTATCTGTTGAGTTATACCAAGAGCGCTGCATTCCGATGTCGTATACGTCCGTTAACACCAAGTCTATTTTGCATGATTGGTGTAACCCCGCTCTGCTAAAAAATCTGTGTTGTAACAGTGTCTTAAGATGGACGGTGGGTAGATAAAAGATACATCGATAGATGATGGATTTTGATATCCTTTATTGGGTGAAGCAAATACAACAGTGTGTATATGTAAAGAGTAAAAGGAAAGGGGGATAACATGCATAGAATGAATAAATAATAGATAATGAGTAGATGCAAAAGAGGAAGAGGGAAGATCAACCAGGACCCCTGACACCCAGTGGATTTTTACTAAACGACAAGCGAATACCGCCCTTAATAGAGTTGCTGAGTGGGTTGCCGTAGAGCTCCTGGAGTGCTTGGGAGGCGCAGTACACATCGTCGAATTCGACAAAACACATGGGACCGTTGGCTTTTTGGCGGAAGGAGAGTCGTTTGTACCCCAGGCAGCGTGTGGCAAACAAGTTGCGTAGTTCGTCTTCGTCCGTGTTGTATGGCAGGTTGCCAACATACAAGGTGTTGCAGGGTGGGTTTTGATCGGCGGGGTTGAGTGATGCCGAGAAGAAGAAATGTCGGTACGTTGCCGTAGGAGAGAGCATGCCAGGAGAGGGAAGGCCACTGGTGGTGGCGGACTGATGATGAGAATGAGAATGTGTATTGATAGTGAGACCATGGAAGGGCGTGATAAAAGGCTCGTCGTCCATGAATCGATGGGGCGGAGAGGTAGAATGCAAATGCTTTTGTGAATAAGAGTGTTGTGGTAATGCTTGCGTGATGGAGGAGGAAGAGGAAGGTGAAAGGATTGTTTCAGGGGCGGAGAATGAAGGAGGATGCTGATGATAGTCTAATGGACCAGGATTATCGATGAGATTTAGTGGTTGAGTCAGATCAAACAAGTTTCCTGGGGATGAGAATCGATGTTTGGCGGTGGTAGTGGTGGAAGTGGTGGGACTAAACAGATTTGGTGGACGTACTGCAGTTGGTGTCGTTGCTGCAGATGTTGTTGTGGGTGCTGTCATAAAAGGACGATGTGTTGTAGTAGAGCTGCTGTTGTTCCCGGGTACAAAAAGATCAGTGTAGATATCAGAGTTCAATGCTGGATCGGAAGCAGGCACGGAGTGGAAGGCTTCATAGGCCGTAGAATGATTGCCTACTTTTATGGTTGTCGTTGCCATTGATAGATCATCTTGAGTATCATTTAAAGAGAGGCCCCGTTTTGTGTGCAAGTTCTTCTTGGCCATTTCTGCTTTGAGGATAGATCCTTTTTCTGCATCCACTTTGCGTCCACTGATGATATCCTTGGCATCCAATGCTTCTGCTCGGGAACGGAACTTTGCAAATCCGATCTAACAAATGACGTTGAGTTCAAGCCCCTGCGCATTCACCCCTTGTACGTACTACTTTATACCTACAATTTGTTTCTTGTTGCTGTTATTCTGGGTAGCCACTGGATCTTCCTCCCCATCTTTGGAAGGGACCTTAAGAGTAGCTGCTTCGAATCCTGGGGAGAAGATAAACATGTTTTGGAATTCACGCTCTTGCATATCATCAGGGAAGCCAACGACAAAGATGGTGGAGATTTCTTCGCCATATAAGAGTCCATTGGTACTGTACATGAGAAGGGTTTCTTCTGCCGTTGGTTGTGACAATGCATACTGTGGAGGAGGCTGCAGAGGTAATAATGGAATGCTGGAATGAAGAGTGTTCAATGGTGGTGGGCCCAGTGAGGAAGTCATTTCGGTCACTCTTCTTTAGCTGCACACATACAAATCGCCAAGTGAGAGGAAGACAGAGTTGAAAAGAAGAAGAAGAAAGAGGTGGGAAGAGAAGAAACAGGGAAAGAAAAAGAAGAAAAGCTTATATGAAAAAATACGTCACTCCCATTCATGGTTCAAATGGTGTTACACATCCATCCTTAACCCCCTTTTTTTAAATCAGGTGCCTTTTGCTTTTCGCACGTCTTCTATTGGGTCAACTCAAACAATGCAAAACTGCCCTGGGGCCAGTTCGGTGGTTGAAAATAAAGACCCGCTCCCCTGAGTGCTTAAGGAGAGGATGATTAACTCCTATTACAGATATCAAAGAAGACCATACAAATGTGTTTTATTGTGTGTATATCTACAAGTGGTCAACAAGTGTAAAGTAAATGATGGGGAAACTGACTAGGACTAGGATGGTGGCCAAGATAAAATGAGGCCAAGTCAAGACGGTGCCGCCTTTGGTTGGCATTAATAAAGAGGATTCATCATCCGTCAGCCGCATACCTATAAATGAGCGAATGAAAACAGCACCTGGTAACAAAAAGCCTACAGGAAAAAAGTGAGCCCATTGTCGATTGACTAGCTAGTTGATGTCTCTTACCCAGCACCATGGTTGAGAATCCACCAATGATATCAAAGACACTTCCTAGTGACGTCAAAGTAGCACCAAAGTAAAGAATAGGTACAAACAAAAGCAAAGTAATCGCCAAGTGCTCAATATCTGTGGTAACCCGCCGCCCCAACAAGGTTTGTACAGAATCACGGCAAGGATGGATCGCCAAGCTATGATGAAAAGGAAAAAAAAAAAGTCGATCAGAACGTTCAAACTCCGTCTTTTTTCATGCATTCAACTTACGGGATAGTAAGCACCATAAACAAACCCAAAAACATGCGTACCACATTAATCGCCACATCACCTTCGGGAAAGTTCAGCAACACATTTGCATGTACATCCTTTCCGAAACAAATATACCCCATAATGGCAAAGGTAAAGTTCAGGAGGTAAGAGAGGAAGGTGCCGAGGCCACTGATGGTAAGCCATGCCGATGTGGTTTGATTAGCAGTGCTGAGGTAGATGCCAAAGACGTTTTGTGAGCAACCAAACGAAAGGACCATAATGGAGATACCTTTAAACATTCCCAAAGAAGGTGGGACCACTTCCAGGTCAATGTGAGAGGGTACATAGTAAGGAACTCTGCAGATCACACCAAGAAGCATCATCGGTAGTAAAAGGACAGAAAGAGTCGACCATTTAGCAATCTTGGCAGGAGATCGGGATAGGCTCAAAGGGAGACTCTACAGACACATTGCGTAAGTAAGTGAGGAAGAGGGGAGAAGGGGGGGGG
>LT551286.1:37575-53594 GCA_900079185.1 Absidia glauca
ATCTCCCAACACTATAAAACACACAACGGTGAGCTATTCAAAGGCTCTAATGGCTCCAAATGGTGGCTTCACTTACTGATGTAGTAGGATACGGTAGTGGTAGCGGTATGAAAGACAACCATACAATTACAGATTCGGTCGCCACCCATCAACAACTGATCACAGAGTGCAGCAAGACTATACCGATTTGTTTGGATCCCACATTGGACGGTAAGATGCATGGCCAACCAAGTCAGTACGGCGATCACCACAGAGCACACTAGCCCAAACCAGAACCCACACAGATGGAGGGCCAAAGGCAACCCGATGATTCCACTCCCCATCATCGCATTTGTTAGATTCATCGTCGAACCACCTATACTTGACGTGCCATACCCCGGATGTGTCGACTGGAGTGATGAGTCAACACCTTTTGGGTCTTGGTCCATAGGTGTCGAGCAGCATGTACTGCTATGGGTAAGATCCGTGTAAAAAGTCGATGATATCGAACTAGTTTCCACTCCATCTTCAAGTGCTGCTCCCCTGGATCTCAAACCATCTGTATTCATTTGCTTTTACTGTTGTTGTTGTTGAAAAAGAAAAAAGAAAGAAGAAAGGGAAACCAGGATTTTTTATCTTCAGAGATAGGATCGGAGTTTACAATCGTGGAGGGTGCTTATTTTAATGCCGTAAACTCAGTGATGTGCAGTCTGTTTTCCTGCTTGATAATGATGTTGATTGTTGATGAACAAATAATTTCTCGCCATCGGAGATGTGTGGGAACAGATGTACCTTTTCTAATGGGTACCTATTGTTCATCCCATCCACAAAGATCTTACTCATTCCTATTGGTCAATGATGAAACGCTTTTGCTTTGTTTGAATAAACAAACATTAGATAGAATTCAATCCAACACTAGTTCTCGATCCTGTGGGTCAGTTTCCAATGATAACTGGAGGAAAACTTTTCAAATTTGACAGCAGCAAGCAAAGATCTCGGATAAGAAACTTGTCGGTTTCCAACTTCTCTTTTTCGTAAAGAGTTGCCTAATTTCTCAAAACCGAGATAGGTAACTCGCCTTCAGGTCTCACATGAAGCAAGGTACAATTAATATCTATCGATTGATATCAGTAGCGATGTATTCCGATGTTGTATAATCCATTAACTCCACAGAAAAACCCAAAACAACGACTAATTCTGGAATGCCCTCAAATGGGGTGATTGACCAGGAAAATCCAGCATCCTTAACATCAGTCGATAGATAGGAAGCACATCTTTCTTAATGTGAAATTTGAATGTGGATCAACTATCTTGTTCAAAAGAAAATCCATGTTCAAGAAAAGTCGCACTTCTTCAAAGGCGAAGGTCCGTCCTTTTTTCGCAAAAACGGCGGCTGAATTTTTTTCCCACAACGACACAGGATTTTGGTTTTCTCAACTGGAGGATGCTAGGAGCACATGGTACTTGCGTAGGAAGCAAAGTAGTAAAGTCAAAAATAATCAATCATTGACTCAGGTCCTTGGTTTTTTCAACTAGAGGATGCTACAAACACGTGGCGATAGTGTAGTTAGACCAAAATGCAAACATTAATTAATAAAAGCCATCCAACAGTCTCACCGTGTCTCTTCTTCACTTTTTACTTCATTTTCATTCTTCCAACCACACAACACAACACGTTAGACTCGAAGTATGGTATTGGAAATCCGTTAATACGGTGTATTCCTTGCTTTATTCTGGTTATAAATAGCTAAGCTATATAGTAAGGGGGCCGGAGGTGGCGTTTATAGGGCATGGAATTCACACTTTTGGCCGTTGGGGCAGCAACCTTCACGACCCTTGGGGCCTGAGACACAGCGGTAGTCACGGGGGCAACAGGTACCGGGGGTGTCACAGCATTCACCACCCATGGGGCAACAATGGCTATCAGGGCACACACCGTAGCCAGCATGGCAGAAGTTATGGGCCTTGGGGACTCGGTAGGATTCAAGGAATTTGTCACCTTGGAGAACAGCAATAGGTTCCATAGGAGCCGTAGCGGCTTTGAGAAGAAGAAGGGATAGAGAGATAAAGGTCAGCGATCCCACTCTTTTTGATGAAATCAATCACATTGCTTACGAGTTTCGGCATGGATGAGGCCAAGGAAGCAGAAGACGGCTACCAAACAGAAGAATAATGACTTGCTCATGGTGGAGTTAGATAGAAATGATAAAAAGTGGATGTATAGAAGAAAAGGAAAGGTTGGCTGCCAGGTTCTTTATTTATATAGCTTGCTTCTCCTTGTAAGATGGGGAAGGAGGGGGGGACATTCCAGCTCTCCAGTGAAAGGCTCCGCTGTTGGCTGCGAACAAAATTCTTCCATTTAAAATATGTTCCTTACCACTGGCTGGTGCTCGAATTCGAAAAGCCTACATATTGATATCATGACTATGAGTGGAGAATTGATACAGAGCAACCCATTCACTTTTGGAATCGAAGCCAAGACCTTTGGGCCGACACGGAGTTCGGATCGTCAAGGTGGCATAATGAGACTATGCAGAGTTCCATATGAGGAAAGGGTACAGTGTGGACATGCCGAGAGACAGGAAATACCAGTAATCTTCGTCGGACAAGAGTGAAATAAGGAGTGGAATCGTTTCAATAAAAACGTGATGAAAATGTGTAAAATGTGTTCAGTTGAAGTCCTCAATCAGTCAATACTTGAATACACGCAAGGAAGGAAAGAACCCCCAGTTGTCATACCATGTATGACTTTAATAGTGGGAATACGCCGATATCAGAAATGGCAAAGTCTTTGTGCGAAGTCTTTGTACATACCCAAACTGTCATCGTCGTCTTGAATTGCATTGCATTGCATGGCTATCTACAAAACTAGTACACACAATGAATGATTGATCCCACCAATACAGTGTCAGCGAGTGATCGAAGACTGATTCCGCTCCCAAAAAAGAAGCGGATGATCCAATCTCCGACGGAATTGTGAACTGGTTCGAAAATAGCATTTTCCTGGCGGTGCTGGAGAAAGGTGTCAACTTCTAATAACATACACATCGTACATTGGTGTGGACAAATGATAACCGCGTATGATGGTCATTGATAAAGCATCATTCTATTCTTTCAAACTAGTGAAATTCCCGATCACTAAAATGAAAACTCCGCCAAGCTCGCTCTCGTCGCCATGAAAAGTAAAGCACACTGGCATGTTATGGATGTTAAAAAAGCATGGTGGGTCAATGAGAATCTACTTTGGGTCAAAGAAGCTCAAGATGTGCAGAGACAGATAAGTACTGGCGCCTTGTCTCGCATGTGCAAAGAGAAAAGAGATTACGGAGTTTGAAAGTTGTCTGACCTTGTTTGAGTTCAATGCCCACAGGGACTAGAAAAAAAGGACACCTCCAAATCATCGTCCATCCTCTCTCTTTCTCTCTTTTCAACTCTTTAATTTGTAAAATGGTAAGCTGAACAATTCGGAAAGAAAGCCATTATCATGATGATGATGGAAGGGTGGATGGATGAATGGATGGATGGATGGATGGATTAGCGCATACGATCATGATGAACAACAATTCCACAACTCTCACCACTCACCAACGAATGCCGCCTTACCTTTTCGACATTGTCCGGCCATTCATTCATTCATTCATTCATTCATTTATTGCATCACATGAAAACCTGATTTGCATTCATGCGAATCATACGCACACACACACACACATTGAAGGAACTTGGACGACTAAAACAAACAAACTCTATTCCTATTTGTTGTAGGCCAAGAAGGACGTTGCTGCTAAACCCTCCTCTTCCTCAGGAGGAAAGAAGGCCAAGAAAAAGTGGTCCGCTAAGAAGGTCAAGGACAAGGCCAACAACATGGTCGTTTTGGACAAGCCTACCTATGAACGTCTCTTCAAGGAAGTGCCTACCTACAAGCTCATCAGTCAATCCGTCTTGGTCGACCGTCTTAAGTTGAACGGCTCTCTCGCCCGTGTCGCTCTCAAGGAACTCACTGCTCAAGGCCTTATCAAGCCCCTTACCATCCACCACGCTCAAGTTATCTACAGTAAGTTGGCATATAATTGATCGTTGAATGAAACTGATCCCCCCTCCTCTCCACTTCATAGCTCGTGTCGGTAGTGATGAAAAGGCTTCTGGTAAGCAAGCTGATGCCGAATAGGACAGTCCTTCTTTTTAGAGATATCAAAAATAAACTTTATATCAATGCTTGTATATGTTTGTGTGTGGTCTTTATGATGATGATGATTGAATAGCTCGGTTTAGTCTACACTGATGATGCCCTTTAAACCACATTAACCTTTTTAAATTCCGACATTGGGAAAATGGATGGACGGGGGATTTCTAGGTCGAACAAAACTTGATATTGGAGCAGATGAAACCCCGCAATGAATGGTACCTAGAAGACAGGATGCTCATAGAGGAAGGGTTACAAAAGATGTGCAGTGGTTTGCCAAATGTGAGCACTGAGAAGAGAATCTCGAGATGATTCACCCCGGACTCTCTAGGTGAGTTCTATCAGACTGGAAGCCAATTGCAATATGATACTGTCAGACTGGTAACCATTACAACCAATTTCAATATGACACCTGTCAGATTGGAAACCATGGCAACCAGTTGGAAAGGGGCTGTTCGTTCCAACATAGACTTCACTGGACCTGAGGAAAGCTACTCCGACTACGGCCAATGGTTTTGCGCAAGAACCCTGAAAAAACCACTTCGTGGACATGGATTTTCTTTCGAACAAGATATTCGACCCATCTTCATATTTATCGAATGATACAAGGGATGTTAGAGGTGCTGTTGTGTCCCTGTCCTGGAAAGGTAAAAGTGAAGAAGAATGGAAGAAAACGAAAAGGTTTGGGGGAATCGAAAATGCCTGTTGCACAGTAGAGCGCAGATACGGAGTTTGAAAGCACACGAGAGGTTTTCATGAGGGCCGTCCCAGCCACCCTATTTTCAAAGACCGCTTTACACCGGGTAGGTTCTATTTTGAAGAGCCCAAACAAAACGTCCTTTCTTCTCTTTTGTCCAACTTTTCGAACAATTACACATAAAACATCATGGCGACACCTTTCCGACAGGGGTTAAGTATGTTTGCAAACCCTGATTAGAAGCAGAACGACTTTCTAAACCTCACAATTTCTTTTTAGATAAGGTCTACCTTCCCAACATGATCTTTAAAATGGTGCGCTCACCCAATCTTCAACCCAACCAAGTGGCGTTCCGTGTGCCCCCCAAGTGCAACAAGTTCGACATTCATTCCTATCTGACGAATATCTATGGTGTGAACGTACAAGAAGTGCGTACAATGAACTACGCTACTCTTCACAAGAAGGGACGTAATGGCAAGACCGAAGTATCTGGCTCTGCATACAAAAAGGCTATTGTGACTCTTGATACCGACTTTGTATGGCCCAAGGCTCCTGAATGGTGCGAACTCGACAATGAACAACAACGATTAGGTACCAAGGCGGCAGGACGAAAGCTCAAGGGCTGGCGATTCCGTGGTACTCCTACTGAACGTGCTGATCTGAAGGAAGTGAACGACCAATTGCATGCTCGTATGGAAGCCGAACAAAAGTCCAAATAAAAGGGTGCAGCAGCAGCAACAGCATCATGCAAAACAACATCAACACAGCTCATATAGCGATAGAAATAGATTAGATAGGGTGGCTAGTTAGATTTATTGGCAGTGTTGTATGATCATATCACTTTTTTTGTACTGTATATACACATCATATCCTTCCCATCCCCCACTTTACTGAATAAACCGTATCCGAAGCAATAAAAAAAGCATAAACTGGGCTTCAGATTGGTATTTGTAGGTGCAATCCTCCAAACTTTGAAGCAGAACGGACATTGAACTCACATGGGAGACAGAGAGCGAAAACTTTTTCCTCAGCACATGGTAGATTACTAGGAACTTTACAAAACTTTGAAGCATCATTGCCAGAAAAGGAACAAAGAAGTTTGCTGGCTGTGACACAGACAAAAAATCCTTTTTTCTTTTTTTTTTCCTTCCTTCTCTTCACTCTTGACTTTTTTTTTTTTTTTTCCCTTTCCCCCTTTCTTCTCCCTTCTTCAATTCACCATCCTTTACCAAAAAGCTAATCAACTTTATGGGAAATACTGTTGCTACACCGTCACATATTACTCCATCCTCATCTTCCTCACGATATGCCTCATCTCCACCTTCTCGGCCTTCCACGGCTGGGCTAACGACTTCATCATCTTCATCATCTCCTCCTTCCTCGGGCCACAATCTACGGAAGATGAAGTCTTCGTCGACCTTATCAAGCTTGGGAAGGTTATATTCACATGCCAACCACTCAAGTGCTTCGGTGGTGTCAAGATTATCAAAGTCAAGTACTCGACCGATACAACATCAATGTGGAACTGTTCTCAGTGATAGAATCTTAGACATTGGAAAGCCCACTCAGTTTGAACATGGCATCCACGTGGAATACAACAAAGACAATGGAAAATACATGGTAACTAGTTAATCTTACTTTGCGTTGGCGTTGGCGTAGGCTCATTCGTCTTTTGTATTGTACAGGGACTCCCTGATGTGTGGCAATCGAATCTACCCAGTGATGATGTGCTGGACACCAATTATATCAATCCTAATTTGGTACCGTCCCCTGCGAATAGCCATAGTAAGTGCCCATCATCTATCTATCTATCTATCTATCTATCTATCTACGCATACTGACAGAGTGATGCCTCTTTAGATAAAAAGAGACCAGCACCATCAGTTCGTTCGGCCACAACCGTCTCATCGTCATCATCCTCATCAGCAACAGTAACGGCAGCAGTCACCCATACCAGCGCTATACCATCGACAACCACATCCTCGAATAGTAATGCCTCCTCCAACAAGTCATCGACATCAGTCAAACAAAAATCATCCATCTCAACAACTTCTGCATCTGCATCACCTACTTCCACATCTTCTTCCACATCTTCTTCTGCATCCTCTTCTTCTGCATCTTCTACAGCATACGGTCTGAACAAAAAACCATCGATGATCGGCAAACCATACAACATCCAGCATCATGTCCACGTAGAAGTAGATCAGTATGGATTCAAAGGATTACCCGTCGAATGGCAAACGATATTACGATCTTCTGGTATCACAGAGGACATTGTGAATGCCAATCCAAAGACCGTACAACGTCTGATGCACGTGCGAATGCCCGAATCTCTCCAGCAAAGCGTCGTCTCCACCACCACCAATACAACAACTAAAGATACCAAGACTTCCAAATCACCATCTTCACCCACTTTGCGTTGTATGAATGAGGATGATGATGATAAATATACCACCACCGCCGCCGCTTGTACTGATTCATCCCAATTACCTGTTGGATTCGCTCCTCCCTCACGTGCTCGACATTCAAAACTGGCCCCTTTAACTTCTCGACAATCGATCCCTGCCCCTGGCTCCTCATCCTCAGATTCTTTGGCTTCCTCTTATGCATCCTTATCAGATCTATCATCAGATCATGTGACAGGTAAAATCCACACCATCCCTCACTTCTCTCGAAGATAGATCTCAACATCTAAACCATATCTTCTATTCTATAGATGCCAAAGCTTTGCCGGAGATGAAAACTCATTTGGATTTGGATTCTAGTTTTATTGGTAAGGTAAGAGTAAGGGTACGAGAGAGTATGGGTTGCACTAACACCCTTTATATAGATGATATCATTGATCATGCAGATCCCACCACTCTCTACACAGACTTTATATTGGTTGCTGAAGGTGAATCTGGTCCCATGTATGCTGCCAAACAGTCCAGTACCAGTCGCACCGTAAGCTACCCCTCCCCTCCCCCATTCATCCTTCCTTTCTTTAACACCGCTTTTCTCTCGTCAGGTCGCCATCAAGAAAATCAGCAAAGAATCATCACAGAAACTCACCAAAATCCGCAACGAACTGACAACGATGAAGATGAGCCGACATCCCAATGTGGTGGAATTCATTGCCTGCTACACAACCGAAACGGAGATCTGGGTGGTGATGGAATACATGGATGTGGCGTTATCTGATATCATCTCGGTCGAAGCACCCAACGACGACAACGGCGACAACAACGACGACGATGACCAAAGATCTTCAACGACAAAGTATTACTGTGAACGGATGACGGAAGAACAAATGGCTCGGGTGGCCCGGGATGTGCTTCGCGCGCTCGGAAGACTGCACAAGTTGGGAAGGATCCATCGCGATATACGAAGTGACAATGTCTTGATCAACATGCGTGGTGAAATCAAACTGACCGACTTTAGTCATTGTGCTCAATTATCGAAAACTCAACCCAAGCGAAACTCAGTGATTGGTACCCCTTACTGGATGGCGCCAGAAGTCATCAAGGGCCAGGAATACGATGCAAAGGCGGATATATGGTCTTTGGGTGTTCTGATGCTGGAGATGGCCCAAGGCGATCCTCCCTATGTGGAATATCCTCCTCTACGGGTAAGCTTTCTTATCATTCTGTCTACATACACATACTGACTCGACTCTTCTTCTATTATACTTCATCAAGGCCCTGTTTCTGATCGCTTCCAATGGCCTTCCTCCTTTTGCCGAACCCGATCGTTGGTCTGATCCCTTCAAAGACTTTGTACATCTCTGCACCACTGTCAATCCCGCCAAACGACCTGATGCTATTGCTCTGTTAAGGGTAAGACAAAAAATATAGCCATCTGATTGTATGTGAGGGTTACTGACATTTTTCATTTAGCACCCTTTTGTACTCTCCGTGGCTACCAAGGAAGACATTGTCCAGCTACTCGAGGAAACAAGGCGTCTGGAAGAACTCATGGACACACAAGATGATGATGATGATCAACAAGAATTGTGATTTACATCCAAGCAACTTCTCCACTCCCCATACCTATTTATTTGTATTGTACTTGCAATCCTTCATACTACAGCATAAAACATCCATACTTGTCTCTTACATTCATTCCTTATTACACCTACTCCTTGAAATAAAGTATTTGTTTGCTATCCAGTCTATCCATCTTTAAAACGCTATTTAAAATAAAGTATTTGTTTGCTTTCCAGCCTATCTACATATCTCTAGAACATTCCCCCTTTCTTCCTTTTTTTGGACGATCCCTTACGGCGTTTAAAACGACGGGATTCTCTTCATGCCACCTGCATGCCTATTAAAAAGCCCTCCCCATTTTCAGCCCGCTTTCATACATATGCTTTTCCATCTTTTCTACACTATGAACGAATCAATCATCTGGTATTTGTCTATACTTTACCTTGTTGGACTCATTCATGCCGGTAAAAAAAAAGTTTAATGACATTAAGATAGGGTTATTCATGAACGTTGTTCATCCCCCCTCTAAAAAAAGTGCCTTCCACACCTGCTTTTCAAGGTAAAAAGTCCCTTGGTTCTCATCTCGTGACCCGCGGCCAATACCCCCTGAATAAGGATTATGTCTTAACAACAGTTGCTACCCTTTGGGTGCCTACTGTTGTGGC
Organism: Absidia glauca; assembly: GCA_900079185.1. Classification (NCBI taxonomy): domain Eukaryota; kingdom Fungi; phylum Mucoromycota; class Mucoromycetes; order Mucorales; family Cunninghamellaceae; genus Absidia; species Absidia glauca. The sequence continues at coordinate 47,065 of LT551286.1, forward strand.
GGGAGTGCCTGTTGTCCTCAGGGCACCTATTGTGCCCGCAGCAACATATTTGAGATTGGCTGTTGCTCTGATGGAAATGCATGTATGTAGTTTCTCGAACCATAATGAAGTTTCTCAACTTCCTGCGAAACGAGAATCCTTCGTCCCTGTGGGCTTTTTAAAAGGTAGAGGTCAAGCAAGGAAATCTAGAAGTTTCATGCATAATAGCAAATGGCCCTTTCGAGTGGGATTTATTTACTGTATGATACTATGTCTAAGCTATACGTTTAAGTAGTGCTATTCAAAAGTAGCTTGACCAAGAGATTCTACAATGGAAAGGGATTGCAACAAAAAAAAAAAATCCAAGGGTTTCCCCGTGGTTTTCGGAATCTCCCTTTTTTTAAACATTCCAAACCGCTATTCTAAGTACATGTCCACTGTATCCTGTTGCCAGAGAGCCTATATCCGTTGCCATTCTGTTGAATCCACAGGGAAAAAGAAGAGTCATGATGAAAGGTGTTAATTTTTGCTATGGGACAAAGATAAAAAGACGATCCACAAGACATGGATACATATACCTTGTGTCCGTCGTATCGTTAAAAAGTATATGCTGATGACAGCCATGTCAGAGGTAGTGTCGTGCCTGTGAAAAGGTAAAAGTAAAGACGATGGTATTGTTTTAAAGTGAGGACGATGGGAAGAAGCGAAAGAATAGGGGGGGGGAATCCATATTGAAACACCACCAGGAACCACGATTCAAGCTCCGATAAACTATGCTTGAATTGTCGTCGATCCTGCTTCTCCCATCGTCTACGGTTGATGCTACGCTAAATCCTCTTTATTTGATGCATTGGATGCTACACTATAAAAAAAAGTCACGGATGCGACGACGGCTGCTAATGCTATTACTTCTAATAACACTACTATCATTGTGGCGAGATTGCTGTCGGTTCTTGACGGCTTCATCCAAAAGTCGGAGATAGGTCAGTTGGAAGATATGCTTGTTTTCAAGTTCCCCGATTTCATATTCAATCGTCTCGATATCGTTTTCAATTTCGTCGACTCTACTTCATGTAAGAAATTAAACAATATGACACAAAGTAGCCATTCCCTTCTGACTTACGCTTTTATCGTTTCGGACAATTCGCAATGGACTTGGTCATAGTCTTGGTCATAGTCCTGGTCAATGTCTTGGTCAATGTCTTGGTCAATGTCTTGGTCGATGTCTTGGTCGATGTCTTGGTCGATGTCTTGGTCGATGTCTTGGTCGATGTCTTGGTCATAGTCTTGGTTATAGTCTTGTTCATAATCTTGGTTATAGTCTTGGCCATCGCCTTGGTCATCGCCTTGGTCATCGTCATGGTTATAGTCTTGGCCATCGCCTTGGCCATCGCCTTGGTCATCGCCTTGGTCATCGTCTTGGTCATCGTCTTGGTCATAATCTTGGCTATAATCTTGATTGTTATCTTGGTCATCGTCTTGGCCATAATATCGACCGGTGGATGATGTGGGGCTTCTATGTAGGAAAAGAGGTCAGGGTATCACCATGTCTTTGTCTACTTACCGTTCCTGAGCGCGCCCACAAGCGAAAAAGAGAGAGAGATTAGCTAATGAAAATGTCCTCTCTTTCGATGGCTTACCTCGTATACCAGCTGGCTTTGCTGTGATTGAAGGTTCCTTCGTTCCAGTTCGTAAATTCTATCGAGAAAAAGAAAAGAGAAGCGCATCTAAGTAGTGAGGACGTTGGCTATCTTGAAGGGCATACGTTATCTTCAATACTGCTATCTGTGCTTCCATCATGGCTATGTTTTTCGAGTGATCAACAGCAGCTTCGGACACATAGTCATTATGTAGCGTTTCGAGCTCGTCGCATCTATAGAATGCACTTACGGTTAGTTCTACGTGTATGTGTGTATGACAGAAAAAAAGGAAAAAGTCGTTACTTACCCTGTGGCAAGTTCGCTCATTTGACGTTTAACTGCCCTACATGATGAGACTAGTACCTGAGGATAAGTCCAGATCCGTTCGACCTGAGGGGGAAAAGGACCATAGGAAGGAATGCTTGGTACTAAGACTAATTGTAGAAAAAGAAAAAAAAAGAACATGGATTCACACACATACACGCTTTCTTTTTCTTACCAGTGGTGTCTTGGGCACGAAGTTCCAATAATGGTTCAAGTTCTTCAAGCGTTGTTTTGATAGTAGCCTTGTTTAAATCGATCATTTCTTTGGTGATTTCGTTCAGCTCTTTCGCTTTTTGTAACATGGCCTTAACTAATCGCCTCCGCCCCATAACCCAAAAAATTGATAGTTAGAGTGTGCTTTATAAATTCACATGCCGAGCTAAAAGAACTTACGTAGCTCTCTTTTTTCAGTGGCAGTGTCTTGCATCCCAGTTTTGATATCATTCAGTACAGTCTTCTTGACGAGGGGACCCAATTTAGAAGTGAGAGCAGTAACACTGGCTTGTATATGGGCAATGTCATCCGCTTGAGCCTTGATATTACTGTTCAGATGGGCCACTTTTTCAGCAATCTCACGATCACAACCGACGTGCCCCGAAGGTGATTGTGGCGGCGATGGTGGTACTTCGTCTTTCATCTTGCCCTTCTCTTTGGGATCTCTAATATGATCTGCAGCCTATAATGCCAACATTTGTAAGTAAGAGTACACGAACTGACTTGATGTTTTACCTTTTCTTTGGGGACTTGTTGTGCAATCAGAGAAGGTGTTGGCTTGGAGGAAGTAGGATATGACGGTTGGGGGACAAATGGACTTGCACCACTTGTATCATCGTGAATGGATGGAGGCACCGCGGGAACACATGTGTTGACTCGTTGGTCTGCCTTCTTTTCGGAAGGGAGCTGTGGGGCAAAGGAATAAGGTCGTTTAGAGGGGGTAGTTGATGGCGATGACGTTGATGACGACGATGAAGGCGGTACGGGGACAAATAGTCTTGCACGGCTCATACCACCTCGAAGGGATGGAGGCACCATAGGTGTCAAGTTGCTTCTTTGCTGAAACTTGAAAGCAGGAGGGCTGGCCTGATAGAAATTTGAAGTCGGTCAACCCATATCTATATGCAGTTTTTCTCTTGACATTACCTTCGAGCTAGGACTATTTGCAGTTCCATGACTAGAATCCGAATCCGCGTATTTTTTGTTGCCGTCCATGGAAGAAAAAAGAAAAGTAAAGAAGAAGAAAAAAGAAAGGATGTTGGAGATTTCACAGTTTGAACTCGCGGAGTTTCAATATGATCATGCGCATATGGCCTCGATCCTCCTCGTGATCATCTAAAAAGTGGTCAAAGCAAAGGCCTCTTTATTCTTATGGCCATCACCAAAAAAAAGTGCATACATTATTACTGTAGTAGAAGAGATAATCAAGATGATACGGCTTGCTACATCTAACTGAAGAAGTTTGGAATGCTATTCTCAACGAGGGGTGGTACAGTCCGTACAGAAAAGTAAAAAATAACGGAGGGGTCGAGTGGTAAACGGGAAGTTCATGCAAAACAGTCAAGGGAATCATTTCAACAGGGTTTGATTAAATGACGACGCTTATAGCTCCTATGGGATGGGTGTCTACATAACATAACATAGCATATCATGAAATGACTAATCTAGTGTAATGACCAAGTGAATGAAAAAGGGGCGTTACCTGAAGTTCATGGTTTATCATATCGTTAACGGAGAAGAGGAGGAGAAATATGACCAGTATCAGTAGAGTCTTATTGCTACTGGTGAGTTCCTACTGCTCGGAGTATCATAGTTGGAACCGGACGACAAAAGATGGCGGGAAGTCATACAGATACAACACCGATGCATTGGCATTCAAAATAGCTGCGGGTCCGCTAGCGGAGTTGTAAACAACAGAGATCTCTGGCCACGACCCCTGACCAATAAGCATCCTTGGCTGAATTTGTCATCCGACTTTTGAAACTAATCCTTCCTTCGCTATTTCTTCATTGTTTCTTTCTTCGTTTAACAACACCCAACAACTTTTCCAATGTCGACCAACTTGATCAACGCCAATCCAACCGTATACAACACCAAATCATTCAGTCGTGAAGAAACCGAAGCGGAATTAGACGATGATATTGAAGATCCTATCGATTCTGACGAAGTGTTTGATTTGATCCGGTCGATCTCTGACCCTGAACATCCTTTGACTTTGGAACAGCTAAATGTGACGCAAAACCAGCATATCGTCGTCAACAACGACAAGAATCAAATCTTGATTGAATTCACACCAACCATTCCTCACTGCTCCATGGCCACATTAATCGGCCTTTGTATTCGGGTGCGTTTGCTTCGTAGTCTGCCTGATCGGTACAAGGTGGATATTCGTGTCCGTCAAGGTACTCATCAATCAGAAGGTGCTGTCAACAAGCAACTAAACGACAAGGAAAGAGTCGCTGCCGCTTTGGAAAACAACCACTTGCTGGAGGTCGTCAATCAATGTTTGGCAACCGCTAATCTACGTGGCCGCGAAGTGGCTTCCCATTAGAATCATACTCCCTACCCTCACTCTCTCACTCTCTCACTCTCTCCACCTCCTTACATTATATACTCTATCAACCATCACTTGTCTTCTCGAATCATGTTATGACTTGTTGTCCATGTACAGTCTATTTACCCTAGTTAAGCAAATAAAAAACCCCACCTTCCTTGTCTCTGTTTTCTAGTCTTGCATGAAGTCATATGGATTGGCGATGGTGATATCAATGATGCTCTTGTTTAGCTGATTTGATCTTGTAGCTAGGTAACAGCCTCAGTGAAAACCAGTTTGATCTCCTAGTAAGACAGCGTTTTCTCTACGTCAATGTTGATGATATTCTTTTGTTCTAAACCACACACAGAATTTAACAAAATGTAGTGGTTCTTGATATTATGCAAGACCGTATGTAAGATTTGGTTTAAAAGCTTCCTGAGTGCTTGTAGTGGGTGCTTGAAGTAGGGCGTCGTTTGCGTCAAAAGGGATATTTTCAGCCCCGCCCAGCAGCCCCACTGACTGGATTCCGACTTTCATTTTCTTTTTGGACCTGCCCATGTGGACCTGCCCCTAGAATTCCTCCATGAAGAGAGTCCATTTTTGTTAGACATGGATTTTCTCACGAAAGAGATAACAAACCTTACCTCAAATTTTGCAAGAAGAAATTAGTGCCTCTTATCTATCGAATGATGCCAAGAATGCTGGGTTTGGGTAGATGGATTGCCGCCTATGGAGCCACTCCAATCAGTCGCTGTTTTGTGACTTTGTGTAGTGTTAACAGGCAAATACGACATGGAAAAGAGATTCATTTCTGATATTGTTCAATAGATATAAACAGGATCTTGCTCCATTCAAGATTTCAAGGTGGGTTATCCATCTGTGTTTCAAGAAATTGGGCAACTAGTAACATAACTGAAGTGATAAATCGAAAAATTTCTGAAAAGGTACGAATGTTTCAAACGGCGCCAATAGCCTCTGCTTATTCACAAAATTCAGGGGTAGCGAATGATCGCTCAGAGACATCCAGACAGAGGATAATGACCCTGCAACTGAGTTTCCAAATAGGAGAATTGAACGTAGTCAAAGGTTATGAATGATTGTACCGTATAGGAGGACAAGCGGAAGCGCCGAATAAGGAGCTTTCTTTGTTGTTCTGAGCCACGTGAACCCCTTGTTCATTATCTCGAGTGTTACAATTGTAGTATGATATAAACCTTGTGTTTCGGTTCTTGCGTAGTCATTTTGTGTCCTTAGAGCAACCGTTACGATTTTTTTTCTACCTTTCTCTCCCTCTCCCTCTCTCTTTCACACACACACACATTTCTCATTTCTCATTTCTCAGACAGCATAACAGAATGACGTTTGACGGGTTCGACTTGAACAGCTTCGATCAACTCAAGCACTCCTTTCCTTCTCTTGATCACCATGTTTCAGTTCAAAATGGGATCTGTTATTTATCCCTGCTTGAGCAGTTCATTCAGCTCCGTATCAAATTTGCGGATTATCTGGATGCATTCCATGCTCGAGCCGAATTGCGCTATGAGTTATGGATCCGCGGTTATCAACATCGATCCTCCCTAGGCATTTCTTTTTCCGCCATTATACCGCCCATAGGTAAGCAAACATATAATGGAGAAAAAAACCAAAAGGAAGTTCATTGCCTCTCTCTCTCTCTTCAAATGGTAGATGTCGCCTACATGAGTCATGCGCACCTTGTGTCACCCTTCCGATACTATGAAGATTGCCAAAGAATGATGCCTCATATGCTATGTTTCTCAATGCCATTGCTCGAGTTGGTAAAAAGTCCATTGCCTTAGAAGAAGTTAGTGTCTTACTTATCATGCCGTTCCTCTTCTTCTTATGTGTCAGCATCTCCAAAGAGGACGACAGCCTAACGAAGAATCAATGACTTTTTGGACAGAGCAGTGTGCCAAAGGAGGCGGAGGACAAGAGCCTTTTACTTTGACAATCGATGACTTGGCATCGGAGCTACCTGGGTATCGAGAATGCCCCCTGTGCAAAAAGTGCTTTAAACTGACAGGGTAAAAAAAAAAAAA
>LT551371.1:8225-27409 GCA_900079185.1 Absidia glauca
CATGTCTTAAAACTTGCCCTAACAAAGGGACGAATATACATTCTTAGTCGAATGCAGCTCGCGGTGGTCTTTTGTCAGCTTGCTGCCGGGGAGATAAGCCACCGCAGCATTATGAATACAACTACTGAAGCACATGAACGATTTACCACCGTTGGTGAGATTTCCGCTCGTTAACAAATCGATGGGGGAGATACCATCATTACTCGTATCACCTACATAACCCACCAAGAATACCCTTCCCCGCTTCAGAAAAAAAGCAGAGCAAAACATCACTACGGTATCCTGTATTCCAACAAGCGAACTTTCAAAAGGGGACAAGCTACTAAATTTGGGTATTTGTAATAAAACGGATGCTACCATTCAGATCACGCCACTCCCCTTTCCTCATTTTGGGAACCAGTATGGATTACATACCTTGTGCTATCAATGATTACGATATAATGTAGTCCCACCTACTTCCAAGGACCTCTCTATCAAATGCCGAGATTACATGTGTTACCATCGAGGTAAAAAGTACAACAAAGTGATTGATCATGAGCGTGTGACAGATATCTCGATCACGGCGATGAACGAGTAATGCGTGATCTTGGTCTATTACCCAATCATTGCACCTATTTGTTTTTGTAATGCATTATCACTTTGTATCCCTTGGTTTGTTGTTTTGAATTGAGAGAAAGTATTCACATAATGAGGTCATTATTCTTCATTCCTTTTAAGATACATTTCTGCCAATTACTGTCCTTCCTGGGGTCACTTCAAACCCCCCCCTGCTTTTTGTCAGCTTGCTTTGGCTATGGGAGAAAATAAAAATGAAAAATCTACCTCTTTCAATGTGATGTGTTACAGTGCATAGCACATCAGAAGCGAGTACAAATTGATCGTGCTGTGTCACCCACTTTCTAGATGATGTCTTGAAAAAGAATCGTTTTCCTTACATTCAGTACAAAAGGGAGAAGTTCAGGAAAAAAGGGTTGTTCATAGAGTGGGAAAAGTAGGGTCGCGGTTAATTTGCCTGAGGCTCCACATGTGATTGTCATCCCATCAACTTTTATTTACATAATCAGGTCTTTTATACCAGGAGTTCATTGATGACAAAAACATAGCAATTAAGCGCAAGCGTTCTACACATCATTGAAATCAGGTTATGCTAACCGGCGGTTGTATTACTGTTTTCGTACAGGAGGTGAATGAACCCAACCTTTCGATAGTTGTCTTCTTCCATCATCTGATGTGGTTTTTATTTCTTGGCTCATTTTGACCTTTATTCGGTTCATTAAATAGTGTATTATGTAAAATAAAACGTATCCAGATGAACCTTGTCACTCTATTACCTACGCAGTTCATTCTTTACAACTTATTGACAACCTTATTATTCCGTCTTTCAGGGGAACGTAAGCGGAGTCCAAATGCCTGGTCCAATTAGTGTACAAATCCCTCAAACCGTATATAAATGCCGATGTTTTTGCACTTTCTTTCTTTTTCCTTCATTCAACAACAACATCATCATCATCATTATGAAGTTTGCTCTCTTGGGCGGTCTCCTTTTGTCTGCGACATCTGCACTTGCTGCTCAGAGTCTCGTTGGTTACTTTCCTAACTGTAAGTATTCTTCTCCTCTTTTATGAAGCAGATAATCTTAACGGCTGCTTCTCTCTTAAATTAAAAAGGGCTTTATGCGAAGTATCCTGTTTCCAATATTGATTTCAGCAAGTATACCCATATCAACTATGCCTTTGCCATATTGATTAAGGGTGCAACCCCTGAATACACTGATCCTCAACAAGTGGAAGTTCAATTACCTCAATTGGTCGCCGCGGCCCATGCTAAAAATGCCAAGGTGCTTGTATCTGTGGGTGGCTGGTCCGGTTGTTTAACTTTTAGTACTATGTCAGCTGATGCTTCCCAACGCAAGACCTTCATTGATTGGAATATCGCTGAAATCAAAAAGTACAACCTTGACGGTGTTGACATCGGTAAGTTAAGTTTCCCATACACTCAGTCGCTTAAAAAACGTATGAATTAATTTAATCTGTTCTTAAGATTGGGAGTATCCTGGATCTGAAGGTGCTGGGTGCAATGCGTTGGATTTGGCGAATGATTACAAGAACTACCTGACTTTGCTTCAAGAAATGCGTGCTGCTTTTGATTCGAATTTCCCTACCTCCCGCAAAGATATCACCATCGCTTGCCATGTTCGCACATTTAAGACGCCTGACGGAAACTTGGCCGATGTGTCCGACTATGTGAAGGTAATCGATCGATTCAATTTGATGACCTACGATATCAACGGTGCGTGGAACTCTACCACTGGTCCCAACTCGCCCTTCAACTTCCAACCGGGATGGGGAGATGCTGATAGCTTTGTTTCTTCCATCAATGGCTGGATGGCTGCCGGTGTGCCTGCTAGCAAAATTGTTCCCGGGCTTGCCTTTTATGGTCGTTCTGCAAGTAAGTTGGATTAACCCCTTCCCATTAACCCCATCGCTAACCATCAATCATCCAATTAGCTTCTACTGTGGATATGAGCAAGACTAACCAATACCAACCACAAAAGCCCGGAGCCCCACCCATGGGCGACTCCTTTGATGCTTACTGGCAAGACCCTTACTGTTCCAAAGACCCCGGCGGAGTTTCTGGTGTATGGAGATATGGAAACCTTCGTTCTCAAGGTGTATTGACTACTCCTACAACAGCTTCTTCACCTTGGATCCGTCAATGGGATGACGTCTCCCAAACTCCTTGGTTGTTTAATCCCACCACCAAAACCTTCATCTCGTATGATGATCCTGTCTCTATTGGTGTCAAGACCGACTATGCTCTGAGCAAAAACTTGGGTGGTTTAATGGTGTGGTCTGTGGATGAGGACAATGGTGAATTACTGTCTGTGGCTGCCAAAATTCTCACTGGAACAGGCGGCGGTGGTGCAACGACATCCACTCCTCCTCAAACTACCACTACCAAGACTCCCGTCACCACCACGACGACCACCACCACTTCTAAGACCACCTCTGTGCCTACTTCTGGTGGTGGATGCGGCTCACTCAAAGCCTGGTCAAGCTCTACTACATACGTTGGCGGTGATCAAGTGGTTTACAACAACAAGATTTACAAGGCTGCTTGGTGGACTTTGGGCGAAACACCCGGAAGTGCCTCTGGTGTGTGGACTCTTGTGGGCAACTGTTAAAAGAAAGATGCTAGTCAGTCTTCTTGTAGTGTTCTAATTATGTATGTTACAAAGTGTATTTTTCTTTTAGCCACCATTATTTCGCTTTCTCCCACCTTATATTATTTATGGTTCAAATCAATAAACTTTTTGAAGGCGTTCTCGGTTTATTTCCTGTGTAGGAAATGCGAACCTGGAATGTCTTTTAACCCAAATATGTACTGCTACAGGAGTTCGGTTGGCCAACTGGCAATTATTCCATGGCAAGTCCTACAAATAGCTCAAGGATTGCCTCATTCAGTCAACAAACCCTACCAAGTCCTGACCAAGTGCAACGCACACGAGAGTTTGGAAAGACGGGGTTTGAAATAATATGGGAAGAGGCTGAACAAGTCAGAGTGACAGAAACTCGGTTCCTTTGCTTAAGCTTGACCCTAGGAATTAAGACGGTAGTCATGGAGTTGGTCTTAAATAAGTTTTACTGAGAGAATTAGATTACGTTCAAGCTGTATGAGGGGGGGGGGAGAAGCCTGCGAAAGTATACACAGGACTTGGAATGACTAACCTAGTGTCAAGACCAAGAGAGGGAGAGTCGGCCGACGGCGCAAAAAGTGTCAGTGATTGTGTGAAAAGGGAAATAAGCAAACGAGTAGTGATGTTTAGTAAAGCAATGGCTGACAGAATCTACAATGGAAAAATAAGTGCCCCCCCAAAAAAATTGCGAGGGTTTCCACGTGTTTTTCGCAATCCCTTAGTCCCAATCCCTAATCTAAGTGCATGTCCCAATAGGTCCTGATGCCAGAGAGTCGATATCCATTGTCATCCAGTTCGGTCTCTTGAGAAAAAAAGAGCAATGAAGCAATGTTAATCATCGTAAGACAAAGATGGCCAAGATCGTGAAAAGGAGAGAGTTACCCTGCGTTCGTCGTTTCAAGACCGTTATATAAATGTCAAGTCGTTCGTGGTGTGTTACTAATGTCACTGGAAAGAAGAAAGTGATGAAGAAGCAAAGAAGAAGCAAAAAAAAAAGGATTGGAAAAGTGCTTCTTTGTAGCCAGAATCCAAAAGCGGCGTTTTAAACCTGGTGAGGCTGTGAACCCTTCTTTATGATGATTTGACGGCCTTTCACACTCCGTGCGGAGCTGGGGCAAAAAAAATCCGTTTCCAGTGCGCATATGATAGCCGAATGCCGGCTAGACCGTATCGCTGCGCAGCGTCTTTAATCTTCTTCGATTTAATAATGGATCCAGAGGCAGTCGAAGCGATCGATGCATTGCATAAACACCAATTGGAATTGTCAAAATCCCATATTGAACGATTGTCGACGGAGAAGAAACGAAACTTGAAGTCGATCTTGACGTTCGAAGAGCAGCGAGAGCTTTTGTTATCAGCATTGGATCAGCTACCTACAAATAAGGACTTTAGCAATACGGTAGCGTCTTTGTTCGATGAAAGCCTCGCTCATTATATCTACATTCATATTGATGTAGCTATCCCTTATGCTCTTCGGCTACCAGTAATGGCCACCAACACTTACACAACTCGATCCTGTGATTCTGTGACTCCTCTCTTGGAAGCCATTGCTTCTGTTTTATTCATGTCTACACAGACGCTTTATGCTGACTATGGTTATTTGGCGATTGTTCATTGTCTCTTGATTCCCCCAGCTTGCATAATCCGTGTTGACCGACAGACCTTTTTGGACGACATCTTCACCCTCACCAACGCGACCGCCACCAGACTTTTACAGGGACATGTTACTCGTGTAACATCACTACTTGCGGTGGAATTATGGCAGCCTGATCATCAGCATGTAAGACCAGAATGTTGTTCCTTGTAGCGGGTGTAACTGACATTAGCGTCATTCCTTCTCTCTCTCTCAAGGTATTAGATGGATTGACCAAGGTCAAGATATGGAGTGGCTACGAAATGGCTTCCTTGAAAAACTTTCTTCGTGCGTTCATGCTTAGTATTTTGAACCATATCAATCAGCAATTGTCGCATTCCACAACAACCACTTCTACTAAAGGCCAACACCTCTTGTCATCTTTGACTGCTCTCTTGGATATCATTGGCCCAGAGGCGCTCATCTATATACCACAGGTACACCCGCACTTTTCTATTCAATGGATCTTTATTGATTGGATTTCTTTCTTTCTTTCCACAGCTATTACTAATTGCGAAAACGGTGACAAGTGCTTACACAGGAATTAGTCGTGGTCACTACGGGGATGCATATTGCTTGTTATGGAACCGATTGTTGTCACTCTCAGCATGCAACGCAGAACAACAAAACACGAGGTACTTTAATGAAGTGGTACGGGGTATAATACCTGCATTTCCATTATGCGACCGGGACATCCGATCGAAATTGGCCGATGATCTGACCCAAGCCATCAAATCACATATTCTCGAGCAACCAGCAACACGAATGTCTATTTTGACGTTGACTCAACTAACACCGTATCCAGAATTCCAAAGTTTACGTCAGTGGATCGAGGAGGAGGAATACCATGAGGTCGATGATAAAGACACACAAATGCAAGAGTCAAGTATACCAGCCAATCCTCTTGAACCGTATATTGTCACACAGCAAAGACTCTTGAAAGAATTGATCATCCACATGTCCATGGATGAAGTGGTCCCATCGTTTGATTCATTACAGCAACTCCGCCGCCTACTATCCAAGGAACAGCATATTTTTTTCACACCAGGGAACACCAACGAAGCATGGCCTTTATTGGGTGAAATCTATGATCTCTTACTGCGCACTATTCAGCAAAATGCTTACCGTCACGACATCTATGGCCTGGCGGTCTCTTGCTTGGGTCTTGTGGGCGCCATCGATCCCAGCCGACTATCATCTGCTGAGGAAAGACAAGATACAATGCTCAAATTCAAAATGGTCCAGCAACAGCAATACGACAACGACAGGACCGCTAAAAAAAGCAAGGGTGCAACGACCATGAATGCCACACGCTATAGCAATGAAATGATTGTACTGGAGAATTATACCGACTTCGCTGAAAACCAAGCCTTTGCCATTCATCTGATTGTCCACTATTTCTTACCAATCTTCCATACTACCACCACTTCAGCGTCAACTTCCGTTGCGAGCGACGCAGCCTATATAAATGACGGTGCAAACTCTATTTTGGACTGTAGTCAGTATACTATTCAAGAAATCCTCAAGGCAGTAGGCATCACCTTCGACCGTGTCTTGGGGAAGCGAGATGAAGGGAAAGGACGAGACCTTCGAGGTGACCGAAGAAAGCTACCATATGTTGGGCGCCATCACGAGTATGAGACATTATTTGAGTCCGAAACAAGAGAGCTATGGGCCTCTTTAGACCCGATGATTCAAGATATGATCCGGCCATTGCTGCAATCTAAATTCGAAGTCGATGTTCAAGTTAACCCACGCGACCCACCCTTATACATCTCTGCAGGGAACTCGTTTGAAGAGTGGGTCAAGTTGTTCTACTACCTTTTACTGGAAAAGGTGAATGCAACCGCCGATATGACACCTATTTTCAACGCATGTGTCCCCTCTGTCAAGGCTGGGCATTCGGTGTTGACGCAACATTTGATTCCTTTCCTGGTCCTAAGGGTCTTGCTCTCCTCTAGCTCTTCTTCCTTTTCGTATCAGACAGCTCCTGCGAGTGAAGAGGATTATACTCCAAGAAACGAACCAGATGCACAGCTTATATTGGATGAAATCATTGGCGTGCTTGAGAATGATTCCTTTGGTGTCGATATGAAACAGCGGACTTTACAGGTAGGCCGTCTTCACCCATTTCTCATTTACTCTCTCGCACACACACGCAACGAATTGATACCTCATGTATTTTTTCTAGATGGTGGTATCTATAACAAGTCATTGCCAGCTATGGATTCGACAGAAACTACAGCTCAAGAAGAAACAGTTGAAATTCACCAGCTCAATGTGCAGAGAAAATATGGAGATATACACTGTCAAAACATTTCTTACCAAAATTCCGAATGGGCTGATGACAAAGGCAGCATTTCGTACAGGCAACTACCCACAGGCCATGATGCATTTTGAATTGTTCCTTAAAGATATGAAAGAGCAACAGCAGCGGCAGCAACAGCAACAGCAACGACAACAGCAGGGACAACAGCAGCATCAGCATCAGCGACGACAGCAACTACTACAACACCAGCAACAGCCAAAACCTCTTCCAAATGAATATTTAGACGCGATCTGTCAAACATATATGGAATTGGAAGGATCCGAGACTATGCCGGAGATTCTTTCAAAATTCGATCCTCCCTTGGCGCCACAACTAGATATTCTGCGCTTCGAAAGTTCAGGGGATTGGCATCTGGCAAAACGTGTTTACGAGGACCTCTTACCAAAGAATATAACAAGCATGGCCGACCAAGAAGAGGAGGCCAGCCAGCTTCTGGGCAGATACTTCAACTGCTTGCGTCACTTGAATGACTATGGCAGTATCATCAATTATGCAAACGGAATGCTCGACAATACACCCTCGACATTGATCTTGGAACAAGTCAATACCTATCGTGCCGAGGCCGCTTGGAAATCAGCCAACTGGAAACTGCTGCATGAATGTATGAAGTTGCCGATGGACGATAGCTTTGAAGCTTCCATCGCTCGTGCGCTAGCCTACATGCAGTCCGAAAACCCCTCGGGCGTCCTCTTGACCCTCGAACAGGCAAAAAGTCATCAAGCCAAGCTTATATGTCATGAAAATGGTGGAGGTGTTGTTGCACCGTCGTATCAGAAATCGTATGACTCCGTGCTCAGGCTCCAACTTTTGCAAGAAATCGATTCGATCATGATGGAAAAAGCTGAGCGGAATGCTGCCCCTATCGATGATGATATCACTGCTCCTACCATATCCTATGATCCATTTCTACTATGGAGAACGAAGTTCTCAAAAGTCAAACCTTCATACACTATTCAACGCCAGTTATTGGACTTACGCATGGTGGCGGAGTTTGACATTTGGAAAACTGGTGACATGATCCCCTACATGTCCGATACCGAAAAAGAACTTAGACTACTACTTAGCAAGACAGCACTCAAAGCGAAAGACATGGACATAGCGTTCGGATCGATCTACCGAGACCCCTTATCATCTGAACCATCGGCGTTGATTCAACTGGTCAAATGGAATCTGGAGCGAAAGGACCTAAAGACATGTAATAGGTACTTGAATGATCGCCAGGTCGCCAGTCTTCCCAAAGGCAAGTACATGCTGGCTCGTCTCAAGGAAACCCAATACAATATGATAATGCGAAAAACCTTAACCCCTTTGCGTTACAATGATGAAATGGAAAAAATCAATGCTCTCTATAGTGATGTTCGCAAAAGCATGCCAAAGTAAGTCAGAGAAAAAGGAATAGAATGGGCGACTCATATAGTTTTTTCTTATGGTGAAAAGCTGGGAGAAAATATTTCACGTTAGTGGCTCGTTCCTTGAACAAGCTCACGGGACAACCGACTCTGATCCCATTTAGTAAGTGATTCGTATGTCTATAAAACAAAAGGTACTTTACTAAAACTCTTTCCCCTCCATCGAAAGTTTTACCCGAGCGGCAGAAGCGATTCAGTATTACTGTGAAGCACTAAAATTGGGATCTCGGTACTACTATAGCACAATGCCTCGATTACTCTCCCTTTGGCTCCGAATTTCGGAACAAATGCAAAGGGTCTCATCTGGCAAATTGAAGCAAGTCATCTTCCTTTTTCCAAATGCTACATCTCAAGCTAACCATCATTTTTACTTGTAGGTTCAATGATGAAATGGTCATGGTTATCACCAAATCTTACTCCAGCACAAATCAAACTATCTCCGACAATATTGATCAAATCCCGCCCTATCTGGTAATGGGCATGAATTCAATTGTCTTCTTTTTCCAGATACTGATGGAGAAAGGACTTTTTTTTCTAGTTTGGCTTGGCTTTACCACGATTAGTTTCTAGATTGACTATCAACGATAGTGAGGTGGTGAAGATTTTATCAAAAATGATCGTCAAGGTTTTGATTTCGTACCCTCGTTCCACCATCTGGTCTTTACAATATGCGTTACGCTCGGATGATAGTAATGTCAGTTCCATTACTAACAATATACTTCGACAAGCAGAAGTAAGGAGGAACAAAGAGGAAGACAAAGCATCATGGCTAATCTTTTTCTTTTTGCAGGCACTACAACCCAACTCCCTGGTCACCAGTGTTATCCAAGTAAGCCCTATCCGTTCCCTTCTCACTGACAATCGACAAAACATACGTATTGACTTTTTTTTTTCTTCTTTTCCAGCAAACAGACAAGTTCACACGCCATCTCGAACAAGTAGCAAAATACAAACGGTCCAACATTTCTTCCACAGTAGCCGGCGGCAAATCGGCATTTGAAACCAAGTTTCCTGAGCTGATGGCGATGAAAAACCTGGATATATGCATTCCTCAAGAAACTGCCATGTTACCGAGCCTTCCCGAATCCTTGTCGTCGGCTCCCACTCCTCTCAATGATCAAATAGAACATCTCCACGAGCCATACCCGACTGATTTACCTACCATCGTCCGTATCCTCCCGACTGTCCAAGTTATGTCCTCTTTACAACAACCCAAACGGCTCTCTTTCTTGGCAAGCGATGGCAAAACCTATGACTTCCTGTGCAAATCCAACGACGAACTACGCAAAGATGCCCGAATGATGGAGTTTTGTCACATGATCAACAAGTTCCTTATCAAGAACGCCACCTCGCGGCAGCAACAGCTTTGTAAGTCCTGACTTTATCACTTTCTCTGTGTATTATGATGGTTGCAGTACTGATGAACTCTTCGTGCGCCCGCACATGGGAATAAGATATCCGAACGTATGCTGTGATTCCACTTGGCGTGCGATGGGGCCTGATCGAATGGATCAACAATCTACATACTCTGAAATCCATTGTATGCGACCTCTGGGAAGCCCACGATTCTGTGCAGGGCTCTGACCAACTGAACAAACTCCGACAAATCATGAAAAACGGACAAGAGAGGTCGAAATGCACGGTGGAGGACAAGGTGGAGACGCTCGTCTATGAAATCTACCCGAAAAGCCCGGTGGTGTTTGCCAGCTGGTTCCTCGACACCTTCCCCGAACCTTCCGAGTGGTTTGTCAGCCGATCACGGTATGTGCGGACGCTGGCTGTCATGTCTATTGTCGGTCACGTGCTGGGTTTGGGGGATCGTCATGCCGAGAATATCATGTTCGACGCCACCAGCGGTGATACCGTTCATGTGGATGTGAATATGCTCTTTGATCATGGTCAAGATCTTGCCGTACCAGAAACCGTACCCTTCAGACTCACTCGCAATCTGGTTGATGCTATGGGTGTTGCAGGGGAAACAGGCCTTTTCCGTCGTGCTTGTATTACCACCTTGGAGGTCTTGCGCGAACACCGCTCCCAGCTACTAAGCGTCTTTGAAACATTCCTTTATGATCCCGTCGATGATCGACGAAAGAAGGATGCTCACCTAACCCACGAGGTAATGCTAGAATAAGAAAAAAAAGTCAAGGATTTCTCACATAGTGCTCAATATATTACCTTTGACAGCAAACCGCTAAAAAAATGATCGCAGTGATTGAGAAGAAAATTCAAACGAAGAACCCTGTTAAACGCGACGTCGATGTTTTGACTAAAGAGGCATTGTCGAATTACAACTTGGCTCAAATGTTCTTTGGTTGGTCGGCCTTCATTTAATTAATAAATAAATAACCATATTCACAAACAATTTTGTCCAACATCGAAAATTAAAGCACGGAATTTAGTTTTGAGTTTTATAGAGACGTCAGTGGGTGAAGAGTCTTGATATTTTGAAGGTGTCTTCAACTTTAGGGAGTAGGTCCTTGGGCAACTTCAACAAAAGTCAAAACTTCACAATAGCTTCAAAAAGGGGAAGAAAGCCTTTTTACGCTAAGGGAAGAGCTGTAATAGCTTTCATGTACGAAAGGGTCTAAAAAATAGAAATCCAATGATGAGTTCAACAAGGCGATAGCATTGAGAAGAGGATTTCTAGGTATTTACTTGGACTCTGTTGGTAACACCTGTCAGATTGGGACCAAGGCGACCAATTTTAAGACGACACTTGCTAGATTGGAACCATGACAATCAATTTTGAGATGATACCAGTCTGATTGGGAACCATGGCAGCCGATCTCAATAGGATACCTGTAAGATTGGGAGCCATGGCAGCCGATTTCAAGAGAACACCTGTCAGATTGGGAACCATGACAACCGGTTTTGAGGGCAATTCTCATTGGACCGCGGAATGTCAGTTAAAATTCCGACCTTTACTGGACCTGCCCTTTGATCCTAACTGTAAAAGTGCCTTCAACAACATTTCAAGAGTTTACTTTTGAAACGTCAACTTTGGTGAAAGGATGGAAAAAACCCCCGCCATGGATCGAACCACACCCCGATCACCACAGTTCCCCTGGTCGCATTTGGTGCAGGAAATGATAGGAATGATAGGAACAAAGCATAGTCACATCCACGGGTATCCTGTCGGATCGACAAACCTCATCAGAAGATATCTGGTGGAACGGCAAAAACGCATTCTTTGTGTGATAGGACATATAAACGAATACTTGACCTCTCAGGTAAATATCATCATCATCATCATCATCATCATCAGCATCTCACTTTGCTTTATTTCCTTTTTTGTATGCCGGTATGTAACTCCGACATCCATTAGTGAGCGTAAACTGATTTTTTCGTTGATTAGTGGCGGGGTTTTTTCGACGTGGGACCAGGTGATTCATCATCTTGACGACATGCATTAGGGAACTTGACAACTTCAATGGTTTACGTCTAGCATAGCATACCACACACTTGTCGTTAAGCATACAGACTTAAATCAGCTTCAGCCTATACTTCAAACACCGCCGTTAGAGCTCCGATTTAACCTCTTGGGGAATAAAATGTATATGACATGGATTCAGTCAAACCGATAAGTTTGTACAATCCTTGAACCATATTCCAAAAGGAGGTTGGTTTGCCAAATCATTACTCGAGGTGCCTTTTAGGTTTGATATGGCAAACTCTAAGAATTCCAAGACCATACATACAACAAAAGAGATAGGGGCAACCCCCTTTTTTTGTTGGAAGTTGGTTTCTCTCGGTCAGAATAGGAGGGAGCAAAGATGATTTTCTAAAAAAAGACAATGTCATCGAACAGTGTCGGAAGTAGTCAGCTTTCCGCCCTTTCCAGAAAAGGAGAGAGAGAGAGAGAGAGAGAGAGAGAAGGAGGTAGGTATGTGATTAAGATCGCAATTCACCTTTCAACTGAGCATAGCTTACGTCTTTTTTTGTAAAGTTTGATAAGAGAATATTGGCACGCGCAATTGACTTTGTGAAAACCAAGAGAAGTGAGCTAGCACGAATTGTTCTTAATAGGGTTACACCCGAGAAAGAAGAGAGACATGTTTGTCACTTTCACTACGCTCTGACTCTCTCATTCTCTTCTCCTTACCTCAACTCTTTTGCGCCTTTGATTTACAAATGTTCGACATGCTTCGTCAAAGTTCTATGTCGTTACGAGAGGGTCCAAGCGTCGAATTGTTCTGAAGACTTCCATGATTTAAGAGAAACTCTAGTTACTTGAAGTTTATTTCTTGTCAACCCCTGAGATTGTATGTTGTTAGCTGACTGGAGGTGAGCTCGCTCAAACCCTGTTTATCACCATCACTCCTTGATCTTATTTCAAAATCTCCTTGGAGGCAAACATTATATCATATATGAGCTCGCTCTTCTTTCTTTTTTCTTTCTCTTCTTCCTTAATCTGACAACACAACATGGAGACCGATAGTACAAGACAAGCTTATACATCTATGATGAAGTTCACCATTGATGGGCGACCGTATTTGAAGGTAAAGAGACTAACGCAAACTCCGACTCGATCTAAATCGGTCATTAACTCATTGTTCACTTCAATAGGACATCCATGATCTCTTTGCGGCACTTATCGTGCAAACCCCATTAACAACCCACCGGTACCTGTTCCGCAATTACTACAACACTTTTTCGTCCGAGGATGCCATCACTGCATTAGGTTCCTTACGATTTTCACATACTATGCGTACCCCCGATCCCACAGATCCCACAGGCCGACTGACACGCACCACCACCACCACCACCACCTTTAACATGGCTAAAGACATGGCAAAGGCACTCTGTTCGCAATTCCAAGCATGTCACCTTATGCAAAATGCTGTGGATCCCAATAGCAGCCGGAGCAGTAGTAACAGTGGCAGCAATGGCGGCAGTGGTACGATAAGCGATAGAGCGCTCTGGCAACTCACACCTAAAGGTCTCTGCGTTTTGCAGGATTTCTGTGTCCGCACGGAAGTGGATATGACGGTCATGCGACAACATTTCAGTGACATTTATCCAATTCAGCTCGTCAGACTCGAGCGCCATAGTGATGATGACCAATTGATGCTTGGCCGACAAAATGTCTCGTTAATATTTACGATTATGATCACCTCTTTACCTTTGGAAGGCGACCTTTTAACCCAACAACAGCAGCAAAACAGCGTACCGGCCCTGACGAAATCGCCCTCACAGAAGAAACATGAGCAACAGAAAGGGGACTCCAAAAACTCCTCATCCGCTTCATCTTCTACATCTTCTGCCTCATCATCATCGTCGTCGTCTTCAGACTCATCCGTTTCATTACCACTGAACGCTGCTCCCTTTGCCATGTCCAATCACACTATCGGCTCCACCGCTGATCTTTCCTCATCAAGCAATTCTTCCTCTATAGGGGGGTCTGACTCAAAAGTCCAACTCCTAGGCAACTATCTCCTCACCCTCTCCAAAGCAAATCCAAATCTTCTTCAATCACCACAGAAAGTTTACCAACAACAACAACAAAAGGGCTACCAGCAGAAAATGCAGTTTCATCATCGCCACCACGGATCCTCCTACAAAAAACTCCGCACGGCCTTTTCTAGTCAGCTGGGATGTGATTGGTTGATCGACTACAGCACGGTCTCTTGTTATGAAGAAGGCGAGGTACTCTTGGCCGAGTTTATCAAGTATGGGTGGGTAGAATGTCAAGATGCCAAGTATGCTGATCAGTCATTACGGGCATCCACAAAGATTATTTTGGTGGTGACAGCAAAAGGAAAACAGATTCTTGCCGATACCACGACCAAGGCGTCTTCTTCACCAGCGGCAGCAGTATCAACACCGTCCAAAAAGGACGAGAAGAAGAAGGACGAAGAGACCGAGGAAACCGCAAGCACTAATACGGCATCCATCTCAAGGCTATCCAGTTCATTGATCGATTACCCTTCTTCTAACGCTTCCACCATCACTACCACCACCACCACCACCGCTGCCACCGTCGCCACTACATCCCAACCATCACCAGCAGCTTCCGACCCCACCAATGACCTCACCAAGGAATCCAACGCCAGCAAACTAAAGCTCATCCTCGACGACGCTCAGCTGCGCTCACTGTTCAAAGACTTTTTACGATCCAACTTTTGTGAAGAAAACCTTGACTTCTGGATCGACTATTCTGCTCTGCGACGTAAGATTAGACAGCAATCTCCTGCCCTGCCTACGCAAAACCAAAAGGACTTGTTGGAGGATGCCTATGATTTATGGGGAACGTACCTGAAACCATCGGCCGCCAGTGAACTGAATGTGGAGCATGGCCTGCGACAAGAAATGGCCCGCGTGGTGAATTCCATGGTGACCCTCGTGCCTACTTATGCTGTGGGACAGCAGTCTAGCAAAAATACCATGATCATCTCCACACACTCCGTGCCTGCAAGCTTACGCATGCTTTTGAAATGGTTGGACAAGGTGAACGATCATATTTGTCGACTTATGGCTACCGATTCCGTTCCCAAGTTTGTGAGGACGGCAAAGTATAAAAAAATCATTGATGCAAGAGGGGAACGTAAAGAGGAGCAAATCGCCACTCTACTCTTCTAGCTTCTTCCTTTATCACCAGTGCCACCACTTTCACTTCACTTGACTCCCCTCTCCTTTTTTCCCCTTCTTCTTTTACGACGTAGTATGATCGAATAAAGTTTTAATAACTGTGTTCTTTGAAGTTATGACCAAGCTCTAGCTATGCTAACCTAGTTGATTAGAAAAAGGAATGAAGATAAAGAGAGCTGACCGGCGACGCAACAAGTGTCAATGGTAGTAGGAAAAAGGGATTAGGCAAACGAGTACTAATTCACGTTTCAGCAGACAATAGCTTCCACTGAATGTAGCAGAGGCTTTGCCCAAGAAAAGCCACCAATCGCTTTTCATGCGTAGTTAGAGAGGTAGCTTTGTCTTGCCCTGGCGAATCACGGCGCACTAGCCATATTCCAACTCCGCTTCTCGCTTCATAGCCACCGTCGCTTTGCATGTCGATCTTAATATGGATCAGGTGATCAGCGGTGGAAGACGGCGGAGCACTAGGAAATAACAAAATATGTCGCTGCTGCCATCCTTCAGAATCCTCAAGGACGATACATTGGTCCTGATGCATCCGTCCAAAGAGATTAAACGCTCCCAAATCACGGCCATAGCGCATGAAGTCGTTCACCAACCGGAGCACTGAAGGTTCGTTTACTTTCCCTTTCAAAAGTGGGACATGCCTGAACTTTAAGAGCAATTGGCGCCATGTATCTCTGGATTCCAAGCTTGGCAAGGTGAGCAACCGTTGCCAATCGGCCCTCTCATGGCATGTTTTGATCACCTAATTGGCCTCCCCCAAAAGGTAAGTGGCACTGAGCATATTTCGTCTATTTTTTTTTTTTTTGAAGGGGGGGGGGAGGAAGAGATTACCTTTTGAACAATTGTATCTATTTGTTCACGGGCCTTGACAATCACTGAAGCTTGACCGTTAGTACTCCATACATTCCTCACCAAAGTCCCGGGAGTCCTTTCCACCTGATGCACAACGACAACAAAGTACCTTATGTACAAACATTGCGGCTGACTTTCCAATAGAGGGCATAGTACCAATGTATACTGCCACCTATCTTCTTCGTATGTATCCATCCGCATTGCACCATCTTCACCAGTGGCGTGCAAGCCAAACCGCTCATATTCTTTCATCAGGGTATCCAAAAATGGCTCAAGGTTCATCGTGGTAGCGATCACTTGGTACACGCCGCTGAAAAGTCGGTTCGTCGAGTAAGGTGTTGGGGTGGTGTAGTAGGCCCCAAACCGCCCGAGCGCGGCAGCCAGTCCCACGTCCTCACCGCCCTGTTGCTGTTGCTGGAGGTACGCCAAATGGAAATCATACACAAATGAATTGATATGGATCAGATGTTTCAATTGAGCCACGCTTTGTTCAAAAGTCTTGAAATCCCGACGCCGAGCCTTCTTTGCCATCGCTTCTGTTGTCGTCAGGCTAGCGGTATCCCGGTGTAGACCATACAGTGTCACGGAAACAAACGTATGTATTAGCCGAATCTCACATAGAATCGACCCGGCATCAAATATCTTTAGTAAAAAGGACGATGACATTTCTTCTTGATCCTCTTCGTCAGAAAAATCGACACGTTGCATGTTTAGTTTCTCAAGGTACCGTGCGTATTGTGTTACAAAAGACCGGAATAGCGGCGGAGGCACCCGTTGATCATCATTGCCTTCTGGCAAAGACGACGAAAAGAGGAAGAAGGGTGCGCGGCAGAAATGAAGGAGGCGGGAGGAGCGTAGGATCTCTGCTATCTCGTATCTCGTCAACATTCCCTCTTCAAGCGTCGCCGCTGCTGCTTTTTCGTCTTCTTCTTCTCCAACGGCAAACCGGTTGCGCCATTTTGTATAAACTTGTCGGGCTTTTCGATGGGCGGAACGAAGCGTTGCTTGCTGGAGGTAGGTTGTTAAAAAGGGTTCTCCGTGCCGCCACAAAAGGTTCTCTCGGGCTCCGCTTGGGAGAATAGGATCAGATATTGCCGTCACTAATACTTGATTCAGTTCTGGGTTAGCCATGGCTAGTAAATCATTGTCTTCTTTCCGAGTGCTGACTTTGCGTCGTCGCTGATGTTGAAATCGACTTTTCTCCCCATCATTGGCACTGATCGACTGTTTTTTTGTCGCCGGCGCCGAAACACCACCCTTTCTTTCGCTTGCTGGGGTCTTCACGGTAGCCGAAGTAGGTGTAGTTGGTACTGAAGTGACCGGTGAATAACCAGGATTAGCAAAATAAGGAGTAGTGGGATTTCGTAGAACGTTTTGCATAGCCATGGTGCGAGAAACGCCCACCATGACTTTCAGGCCAGACTCACCATCTGCTGTAGATTCAATGGCAGAGCACGAGGACAGGAATTCATCGGTGACGGTCTGAACAGAAGGTGTGTGATGAAAGAGACCCATTTTTTGATGAAGGATGTTGTCTAAAAGTCGGGAGCGAAGTTGCTGGTAGTGAGCCAAGGTCAAGACCTTTTGGAAGAACGGAGTGCAGTGACTAACAGACCAATTGTAGGTATACAGAGTCAGTTGGTCAGGGTCTAGAATTAGGAGCATGAAGCAATGTTTCTCGGAATCGGCTTGTGGGGAGGACGACAAGGAGGTGGAGACACCACTGGCCGTCTCCAGCAAAGGATGAAGTGAGGCGTCTTCATGCTCATCGTCTTCATTTACCACCGAATGGCTCTCTGAAAATGAAGCCAGAGACGATGATGACAATGAGGATGTGGCATCATTGGCACCCATAGGCGAGATAGGCGATGATGAGGAAGCAGACATAGAATGTGACTGAGGCGGCGGGGGCGGTCCTGAGGACGATCGGATGGAAGAAGCAGTAGTTGACGGTACAACTACAGGGTCACCTTGCGTTGACGCCGAGTTCTTTCTCGATGAGCCACTTTTCAGACTAGTCCGATGTCGATGACGATCCTGCCGAGACACCAAAGATGAGGAGGCAAGCGAGGGACGGTGTGAGGATGGAGCGATGACACCACTGCCCCCGCCACCAACCAATTCGTTCAACCCACTGATGGCAACCATGCGTAAATGATCCTCTCCGCTGTGCTGGCGCCTACCACGATACACACGCCAATCTTCCTCTTCTTTACCCCTATCATCATTGATGTTCTCTCGTAGTTTTCGCCATAGAATTGTGGGTGGAGATTGATCCATATCAAATCGAGCGACTTCATCTTTCAGGGCATGCATCATATCAACCATACACCATGGATCCATACCAGGCGGCTTTTCGGCCAGTGTATCGACAGTCGGACTCTGCCAAAGCACAGATTTCTGTAACAAGTAGACCATCGTGGCCACGAAATGGTTGCGCCGTAGGAGGAAAGCAGAAGGAGAAGAGTGAAGATGGGCGACAGTTTGTTCTATAAGAGTGTCACAGAGTGCACGGCGATAACAAGCGTGCAAATGTCCTAGAAGGACACGACCATCGACTGCTGCTCCTCGTGTCCAAAGATCCACTTGTAAAACATATTGCTGGTCGTCTCTTGTCACAGGATGCGGATGATGGGGATCCATTTCCATTGTATGACAAATTTCCTCTGGGTTAAAGAAGACAGGCAGATCC
Source organism: Absidia glauca (assembly GCA_900079185.1). NCBI lineage: Eukaryota > Fungi > Mucoromycota > Mucoromycetes > Mucorales > Cunninghamellaceae > Absidia > Absidia glauca. The sequence continues at coordinate 26,937 of LT551371.1, forward strand.
GTTATTGTCGTTGTCGTAGAGGGAAAATGGGTCAGGATGGCTGCTGTTTCGCCATCACGGAGCGTCATACATAGTCCTGCCATACCTTGGCCGCAAGCCACTTCGATTGCACTAGAAACACCAGGGATACGCTTGGTGCAATTGTAGTAGAAACAAAGATCGTCCTTGTCCAAGCTATCTCTAAAGGAGGGTCAGTATTATTACTTACGCTTCTTTTTTTTGTTTTTACCCGCTCTCTTGTTGCTTATTTGTAGTATAGGTAAAGTGAGCTTCCAGAGCGGCCACGACTTGAGGTCCCTGGAACGGGCGAAGCAGCGAGTTTACCAAGAATCTTTTGAAAAACCGAAACAGTTTTCGCATGTCTATCTTGCTCGGAAGGAATAATGTCTCAGTTTGAGAAGGTTGGTCTTCAAAAGGCAAAATAAAATGAACATCCTACATTTAGATAGAAAAAAAAAAAAAAAAAAAAAAAA
>LT551459.1:0-13449 GCA_900079185.1 Absidia glauca
CGATTACTGCTATGTCCCAGGAAAAATATGCATGATGCTATCGGAGTTTGAATTGAACTCCGGTCTCTCGATCCCCTTTTCTCCATGTGCTCATGGTGAAACAAGTGAGGGCCAGGTATCCGTCTATCTCCAAGCAAACAAACCCTGCCTTTGCTCGGACATCTCTAGCCTGAGATAACCACGACTCCCCATCAACTCAGCAGTACACATAGTAGATAGACGGCTTTAATAGATCATGTAATAGAGCTAAAGTAATTTGAATGGCCCAGTGATTGAATGAAAAACAGATTAATGAGAGTGGGGATGAAGGGGACGAGCACTCTGTGCCACAAATGGGTAGTTTCTATTATCAACAACACAATCGTCTTTTCTTCTTAAAGTTTCTACAAGTAGAGGGCGAGCAATATAAAAGACACTTCCTGAACAATCAAAGGTTGGGTAAAACTTCCATCCTCGGTCATCTTCTTCCAATCGATTCGAAATCACTTTTGTCATATCGATGCATCGTCTGTCGTCTTGGTGATGAATGATATAGGGCCCTGTGCAGTCTATACTATCGTAGGAGCGCATCGTACCAAGAATAGGGACAGCGAGACAGGATAAAACCGTCGTAAGAACGCAAAGTCGCATTGGTTGGTTGATGGTTGCTTAGACAAAGAGAGGTGCTATACCTCGTTTTCAAAATGGGCTTGCTTTTTTACTTGTTCAAACAAACAACTCGATTATTCCATCCCGCGGGGATATACCTTTTTATCGGGCGGTGCCCTCATTCGACAATGGGATCCATTTAAATGAGCAAATTCTAGCTTTGTGAAGGGATACCAGTTTTACGCTCAGGTATCTAAGGAACCAAACTTTTGTCGACTACCCCTGAAACGAGATGTGTTTCAAACTCAGACAATAGACATCGACGAACCCTACTGATCACACCACACCAAAGCAACATATCGTTATGCATTTCTTTTGTTTTACTGTGCACATCTCTATAAGCGCATAGAACACATTAAAATTGTACGAACGACAGGCGCCAAGAATGAGAAGGTAAGACAAGAGAGCCTTCGTTTGACCTCAAAAATTTTAAAACTCCGCCCTGGGACCGGCGCTCATGGTGGATTTTATCGTTGGTAAGTACACATTGACACTGAAGGGAGCAAGTTAAATGTTTTTTTTTCCTCTACAAGTAGAATCAGCATCGTACTTTATTCTGTTGGGGGAAACTCGAGTCTCGGCATATACCAGTCTGGTCCGAGGAAAAGCTAAAGTGACATTTTGTGTTTGAGCACGAACCCCAGCCCCGTTTTGCAAGCACTGGGTTACTACCACCACTAGTTACAGCAGGAGCAGCAGTTTCACCCAAGCTTGACCCAAAGTAGGGGTGATTTAGCGGGAGATCAAAGTCAGAAACATAAACATCAGGCTCAAGATCTCCCAAACGAAAGGCTTCCTTTGAGCGTTTAGACTTTTTGGTGTTTCCCATAAGATTGCGCACCCAGGTAGCAAACACATTGGCACTGTACTGAGTACCAAAAGTAAAGATGGCATCAAACGTTGAGCAATACAAGTTTTGGGTGTTTGAGCTAGCGAACTGGGCCTCAATGCCCTGGATCCAACCCGTGCCCTGGTGGTTCTGTTGGTGAGTATGCCATTGATCGGCGATGGCACTGGCGTACGCTTTGGCAATATCCACGCCCGAGTTTTGGAAACACTGAGTGATTTGGCTGTTGATAATGATGCCTGATACCACAGCTACCTTGTTTCCATGGACTCTGGTTGTGGACCTCTTTTCCAACGGGCTGGCCATTACGTTCCATAGAAACAAGCCAATCAAAAACAGGGCTTTCATTTTTCCGGTGTACGGTGCCGTCCTCTCTTTCTCTCTTCCGTCTTTTTATATATAAAGAAATGGATGCTTCACTGACCGAAGATGTAGCCGCTGGTCTGCTCAGTAAAAGAGGAATTCATGCAATATATCAAACTCCGACAAAGGCGGCTTTTATTTTAAACAAGGTCCTTAGCAGTTGGTATAATTACATGGGCTGATCTCTGCATATTATCGTTTCATACCAAGTAAAACGAAAACCACGCCTGCTATTTGAACAGAGCCCCCTGATTACTTCAGAAAGGTACATCCCCTTTTCGAGTCAGTGGTGTTGCGGGGTGTTCCAAATTAAGGCTGGTCGACCCTCTTTTACGTAGACCTCAGATTTGAGGGAATCGATTGCCCATCCGCTCATAGTATCATTCTTTTCGGTATTTTCCATACGATGACAGGTGGTAGCAAACTGGTACGTTGTATCTCACAAAGGTGAATAGTGTGTCAAAGGGTCGAACAAAAGAGGACGTTCCGCTCTGCGTCATATGTACGAATGCACAAAGCCCACTCTTTGACTCTATATGCACAACCACTACGGGGAAAATGAGAACCTGAGCAGTTGGGAATAATCAATGTTGGTCAGGATTTTTCAACTCCAATCTTTGGAAAAAGCTGAAAAAGGACTGACCGTCCCCTATGAGAAAGGAGAAATGCTACAGACAGAACCAATCTGTGTACGCTAAATTTTGCGGACAATAAGGACTGATATGGCGGGGACTCAATTCGAAATGATGATAAACAGCCCCGCCAGGCACAGGAATGGTCTTACTCTTCTCATCGGGAAGCAATCGGCAAGGCCCTCTCTTCTCCTTATATCAGGTCCAACAAAAAAACACATATCAATTGCGGCTCATCAGCTCGTATGGCGGGTAACGTGTGTCCGAACGTGGATCAAATACGACGCCAAGACCGATGGAACAATACAACGATAAACGACGTATATCTCACCAGCTTTCCAAGAGATTTGATGCGATCAATGGCAGGCTTCCCCACAAATGGTCGATTCTTTTATCTTGCAGGTGCCGCCCTTAACCCCCCTACCAGCCTCTGCAAAAAGTTGTCCCGGCGATGGACGAATGGCATGACTGACTGGCGGCGAAAGAACTCAGTCCTGGCGATCCTATCCAACCTACCGCATTTGTACAGGTGATCATGATGTTCAGGAAGACTTTTATACAAGACTCGATCCCATTTGGCAACGTTCAATTTTCTCTGATACAGCCTATTTGTCAATCAAAAGGTAAGTCCACATCATAGCATGAGAATGTAGTAGCGTGCTCACTCTGATATGTTAGGGATCTGCTGCAAATTGAAGCTCAGGAACACGATCCAGCTCACACACTCCTACAACAATGTGTGCCTATGCACTCTAGATTTCAAACCCCGATTGGCTATATGATTACTTTTTTGCCCGTCCTATTATTTTGCTCCTTCTTCCCCTCGTCATTACTTTTTTGCCTCCATTGTCATTCTCTTTACTCCACGACGTCAAACGAACGAACGAACGAGCAAACGAACGAACGAACGGTAACTCTCCTCTTCTCACGTCATGTTCAGCTTTTGCTTACCATTACTAACTTTTTGCCTTTTGCATCGTTCCTCTTTCTTTTGACACTAGATAAGCTACGACGATGACGACGGCAATAGGGACGACGACGACTCCATCACTGCTTCATGTCGCTCAAAAAGGCACTTTCAAAATTTTCAAATGTAAAAAACATGGGGAAACCCTCGCAATTTTTTTTTTTTGGTACACTCCCATTCCATTGTAGAATCTCGTAGTCCAAGTCACTAATAAAAGTATACCAATTCTTTGCCCATACCCTTCCGCTACTATCTCTGATACTTTTACATAGCTTGGCCGCCTTTGTCCGTCTCCTTTTGCTGGGTTTTTACAGTAGCTTAGTCATTCTCATTACAACCCGTCGCCATTGACACATTAGCTTGACTACGGCCTCAGACATAGTCTGTACCATAGCCCATTAGACCCATTACATCAATAAAGCCGACTTGAATCATCCTACGAAAGACGTTTCTCAAATCTATAACCATGACGATACCATGTACATTATGATATGAAGATTAAACTACAGATGAGTAGCTCATCATTGACAACTCCTAAAACACCATTGGTTTACTAGTTGTAATGAATGTAATGACAAGTACATGATCGTAAGGTCTATCTTCACATACATACAAAGTTTTATTGGTACAGTAGGATTAATGGGCTATGGTACAGACTATGTTTTGAGGCCGGAGTTAAGCTAGTGTGTAAATGGTGACGGGTTGTAATGAGAATGACTAAGCTACTGTAAAAATCAAGCAAATGGAGGCGGACAAAGACGGCCAAGCTGTGTAAAAGTATCACTGATAGTAGCGGAAGGGTATGGGCAAAAAATTGGTACACTTTTATTAGTGACTTGGACTACGAGATTCTACAAGGGAATGGGAGTGCACCTAAAAAAAAATTGCGAGGGTTTCCCCATGTTTTTTACATTTAAAAATTTTAAAAAGAGCCTTTTTGAGCGACATGAAGCAGTGGTGGAGTCGTCATTAGCATCGTCGTCGTCCCTATTGCCGTCGTAATCGTCGTAGCCGATCTAGTGTCAAAAGAAAGAGGAACGATGCAAAAGACAAAAAGTTAGTAATGGTAAGCAAAAGATGAGCATGACGTGAGAAGGGAAGAGTTACCGTTCGTTCGTTCGTTTACTCGTTAATTCGTTCGTTTGTCGTTGTGGAAAAAAGAGAATGACAATGTGGAGGCTAAAAAGTAATGGCGAGGGGAAGAAGGAGCAAAATAAGGGACGGGCAGAAAAAAATAATCTTATAGCCAATCGGGGGTTGAAATCCAGAGTGCATAGGCACACATTGTTGGAGGAGTGTGTGGGCAGGGGCGGTTTTATCTTTATTTGAAATCGAGTTCCAGCTATGACCGGGACTCAAGTCAGGGACTCAGAGTCCCCCGCCATGTTAGTCCTTATTGTCATCAAAATTCGGGATACGCAGGTTGGTTCTGTCCGGATGATTTTGTCTGTAGCATTCCCCATGAAAAAGTGCCACTTTTTTGGGCACGGATTTTCTTGTAAACGATTTCAACAACTCACCTTCAAATTCCACATAGGCCAAGTTGTGCTTCCTATCTATCGAATGATACCAAGAGCATTGGGTTTCCGGGGATGAATCGCTGTTCTCTGAGGGCACTCCGATCAGGCGCTGTTTTACGGCTTTGTGTGGAGTTCACGGGTGCACACAGCATTGGAAACGTTCGTCCTTGGTATGAATCAATAGGTATGAATTGCACCTTGCTCCATGTTAAATTTGAAAGTCGATTATCTATCCTCGTTTAGAGAAACAGGGCAAAAAAATTGGACTTCAAAACCGATGAGTTTTTTTAGTTGCAAATTTTCAGAAGCTCGCAGATTTTCAGATTCCGCCTGCAGCAAAATTTACAATGGGGATCATGTGAAGCTATGAGTCCATGACAACGTTATGAGTTTCCATGTAGTGAACAGATCAACAGCGACAGGTTCATTTGCACTATTTAGGCGGTGTTTGTTTCCCGCAACCACATTCAAACTACCGTATTATTGTTCAAACGATGCGATTTTTATTTGGGGTAATGATCAAAGTCAACACTAACATCATACATAACTAAAGGAGGGAGGGGGATAGATGAAGCTTATTCGGCCTTGACTTCTTCCTTGGCTTCTTCCTTGATATCAGTCTTTTCGAAACCTTCAACCAAGTCAGGGATTTCATCATCTTCGTCTTCACCTTCGGCACCAGCACCACCTTGAGCAGCTTGGTAAGCTTCAGCCAACTTGCGGAGACTGGCCAAAGAGTCAGGACCCAATTGGTTCAAGATACCAGGCACTGTACAACACACACGCACGCACGCACACAAAAGAGTCAGTGTACATGTAGTTACATCCTTCCCTTTTCATTACTTACCGAGTTCAGTCAAATCCTTTTCAACAGCACGACCGTGGATGGCAAAGGTGTTGGCATTGGCAGCAGCTTGGATACGAGGGTGGGACAAGTGAATGACCTTACCGTCATCACGGAACATGTTCACTTCTTCAATACCGGGGATGGGTTGCACCTTGAGGGATTGGAGAGCAGCTTGGAGCTTGCGATCATCACCAGAGTTGGTCTTGGTCACCTTCTTGACCTTACGGCGAGGAGTACCTTTTTCAGACAGAAGAGGAGAAATCAGCCAACCGTTACAATGCCATTGGAAACAAAATGGTGTTCTTGTTGCTTACCCTTGCCACCGATGCGGACTTGTTGTTGAAGCTTGGCGAGTTTTTCGGCGTTCATGATGTGTAATTGAATGGAAGAAGAAGAGAGTGTGGGAGTGTTTTTTTTTTTCTTTGGTTTTACTTTGAAATCGCACCAGCCACCCACCCTTTTTTCAGACTCCGCTTGGACAGCCCGTTCAGACTTGACAGGTCCCGTACAATCGATGCAGGAGACAAAAAGTATGTGATTGAGTTTATTGTTTTGGATCAAAAGAGAAAGAAAAAAAAAAGGTATAAGGGATCGGGGACACCGTAGTAAAGGGTTGATTTGATCGGAGGGCCTTCATTGCGCTTTGATCTTGGGAGAATCCTTTTTCTGAGGGACCAGAGTAAATTGGCGGTATACAAAGTAACAAAATAGCAATCCAAAGACACCGCAACTAAACACCGCATTGATGACAGTATAGAGATCTGGCAAATGGGATGGTGGAGGGACATAGGCCTCTAATAGGTGCCACGTCATAAACACAGTTTGCGGTCCCTAGAAGAAAGACACACATCAGTACCCTTCTTTGCTTGTCTGCCTGCTCTTTTGTTCCTTACCCAGATCAAGCACCGAGACGTCAGGCCTTCCATGTTTTGAATACCGCTAAGCCAGTTCCATAAAATGAGGGTGATAAAGTAAGGCAGGACCAGCAATTCTCGTTTCAACAAAGGAAACATACTGAAGAGAAGGTTAGTAAGGGTCACTGCACCTTCGATGTTCTGCTTGGTTACCTAAACATAGCTGTGTTGATCATCATATTCGTAGCCACCGGTTCTTCCAAGACCAAAAGAGAGACGGGCAGTAACGGCAGCAGGATGGATTTTTCATGCACTTGGAAGGAAAACAAAAAGAAGGCCAGAGATGAGTTGACTAACGCATACAGGAATCGTCTTGGTGAAGCATATATGCCGAGGTGGATACTGATTGGGACCACTGCACATAGAGTAGCGATCAAACTATACAAAGAACCCTCGTTTGTTAGTCATCATCCAGTTGATACCCCCTCCACTACTTTACCTTAACTTCACTGTAGCATCCAGACTTAGGACCTGTCGTAGTTTCAATAAAATGTTGAGTGTACACCAAACATTTGCCACCTTGTCTTCGTAAAGTCCACGTGCAACAGGGAAGATCCGATGAACCACTTGACCGAGTTCGTCCAAATCCTTCACCCAGGGCCAGAATAGTAAAGTAAAGGTAACTGTCACAGTGATACCAAGCTTGATAAATAGTAGTAATCTACAAAGAGTGAGACGTTAGTCCTTTTACAACCGAGTTCCCGTTGTTCCTTTACCCCTTGTCTTCGGTGAAGCACCGACCTAACAGAAAGGCAAAGACCACAGGCGCATAATAGAGAGCCATTTGTTTGAATCCCAAAGCCAAGCAAAATGCAATTGCACCCAGGATGTAATGTCGTGAGATCAAGCCGAGAATTGCCCAAAAGCTAAAGCCTAACATGACACTATTGAACCTATAGAGGAGTGAGTCGAATAGTTGAATTTCACAAATGCGAGCAAGGGGGATGTCTTACTGGAAATGACCATGATCGATCATGATAAGGGCAGGTTGCAACAGGATGAGGATTGCCGAGACATGCTAAAGAGAAGGAGAGGGGGTGGGCCTTGATTGATTTGCCGGTCTCTATGAAGGGAGGGAGGGTTACCTTTTTCAGATAGCCTTGAGACCCATAGACCATTTGACAAAACACAAACACAGCAGGGACATAGATGAGCAGTTCAGAAAAGTACACTGTACATCGCATAAAGAATTTGCTTTCCGGTGATTCAAACCCACGCGACTTGTCCAACGCAAACCAAACCGGTTGAATCCATCCACCACTACAGAATGTATAACCGAATGAGCCATTGTCAATGTGTGTATATGACTTACATTTTTCCACAAAGCCAACTATGATAAGCAGTGAGAGGTGGGTAATCAAGACCCCACCATTGCAAGTCGTAACGATACCACTGGTCTGAGGGGAGATGGGTGACAAGTTCCATCCAATGCCGCTGGGCTTCGTAATCACCAAATAACGGTGGAGTGTCGTATCCTATACAAAAAAACAAACGTGATGAGCTCTTACATTTATCTTTCTTTAGTCATACAACGAAGCAAAAGACCCCAGCCTTTTTTTATGGCTTACCAGAGTATGGATTCAATGCCACGGCAAACCGGATCAAGGAGGCAAAAGCCAGGACCAAAAGTGGTGCAGTCCATAAGGTTTCGGTAGAGATCAAGTAACGGACCCATTGACTTGGAGGACTTTGTTGAAGAAATTTTGGGTCTTTCATCTTTTACAAGAGAGAGAAGAAAGACCTTTTTTTCTGGGAGTTCCCGTGTTATTGGCAAACCTCGATCTGGGTTTGAAATTTTCATTTTTCAACAGTGTGTGGGTGGAGTTCTTTGATAAACAAAGCTGCACCAGATACGATTATCAAACAGTTTAAGCCACTGCTCACTGTTGACTATGATTAGGGTAGGTGGTAACGATGTGTGCTATCCTTTTGTTCAGCTTTTTGAAAAGACAGATCATTCTTTTTTGTTTGACTATGTTGATGGGGGGTGCCCTGTGCATCTCACATGATCGAAACCCCGATTCAGGGGGATAATTGATGAAGAAGATGAACACCATACGGCAAAATGACAAAACAAGCCCCATCCAACAACAAAGATTGATTCGCACGTGCTTATGCTCTATGTTTGTTACCGCCATGCATGAGGTCTGCTCTTTCAATGTAATTTTATGTCCCATACTGCACAGTAAGAACAAACTTTTTTAGGTCTGTCAAAACATCCTTATGCGGAAGCTTTTTGCAACTTGTCAATTTCAAACTCCGCAACATCAGCATCCACGTGTTTCCATGACAATCGCAAGGGGCAGAATGTTTTACACAAAAGCCTGGAGCCTGGAATTCTCTTTTCCCACCTTTCTTCTTTACAACGTTTTGGAAACATGGACTTGAGCAAGTCTGTTATCATAGATACTGACCCTGTAAGCCCACAGTGACCTATCAGTGCCTTCTTTCAACGTTTCAACTCTTATTCTATCATAGGGAATCGACGATGCTCTGGCTATAATGCTAGCCTCTCTCTCACCTCGAATGGACATTCTTGCCATCACACTTGTCTATGGCAATGTTGAGATGCAGCTTATCAAGAAGAATGCAGTGGTGATTCTTAATGCACTTGCAGATTCAACTCCGACCAAGGCTAAAAAAGTGCCAGTGCTTGCAGTGGGTAAGAAACGAGGCCATTTTTTTTTAACCCACCTATTCATTTCATTGTTATTGATTCAGGGGCATTATCTCCATTACAAACCCAGCCTCCTGATGCAACTTACTTCCACGGCAAAGACGGCCTAGGAATGATCTACGATAAGGTAACCCTTTGAAGGGGGGGGGGCGAGTCAGACCATTTCATACCTCACACCTGCATTGTTGACATGCATATAGCTCTACCCAAATCCCAAAGACTGGGAACGACAATTGAGTGATCCTTCCATTTCACGAGGTTTCATCCCCACGCCACGAGATGCCGCCGATGAGATCCTTTATCAGTTACGCCAGGCCCCACCTTTAACATGTACCCTGATTGCTCTAGGTCCGCTGACAAACCTGGCCGTGGCCTACGAGCGGGATGCCGCCACTTTTTCAAGGGCTCGTCAAATCGTCATAATGGGCGGTGCTGTCAATGTGCCGGGCAATATCACAGCCTTTGCGGAGTTCAATTTCAGGTGTGATCCATTGGCCGCCAAAATCATCATGGGTGCCAGTCGTGGGTTCGATCCCATGCATCTTCAAACCCGGGTCAAGTTATTGGAACAACATCAGGTGGCACCTTGTCATGTTGTGCTGATGCCCCTAGATGGTAACTTTTTTGAGAAAACGAAAAAAGGGAGGCTCACGTTTTCTTTTTTTTTTTCTTAGCAACCGAGGATGGGACGATTTCAAAAGCCGATTATGATAGATATATCGTGCCCTTGGATAGCTCAAACTGCCTGTTTCGACTTATCAAGGCATTCATGCGATGGTCCTTTGAAGCCACCAAGGATTACTACGATCTCGATGAATGGGCTGTGTATGCAAGCCAAAAAAAGGGGGGGGGACTCATTCTTACACTTTTTTTTCATTCTAGGTATGATGCCTACGCAGTCTATCTAGCCCTTGAACTGATGCATGACAAAGTAGATACAAACAAATGGCACTATGAGTATCTGGACCTGACCGTTGAAACGCAAGGAACATATACGCTGGGCATGTAAGTCGCCCCAAAAAACACTTCCTTGACATGGTCTCTCACTTTTTATGTCCTTAGGTGCTGTTTAGATCGGAGGGAATATCAAAAAGACAAGACTTCATGGGATAAAAACCCACCGAACAATGTCCAGACCTTTCTAAAAGGGGATCGTCAAGGCTTCCGTACGACTTTTATAAACACAGTCTTTGACGCACACCTTGTGGATTCTGTCCTTCTTTGGAGTGAAAGCTGGAAGGCACGTTTGAAAGAAAGGGTCAGGCATGCTTTGATGACTCGAAAAAAAGCCGTGCCTGATTCATGCAGGGGCAAAACCTTGATTCCTATAGCGGAGTTTGAATAAAGCCAAGCTGGTTTCATTTTATCATTCAACACTTTATTTAAAACGGTTGCTCTAATTCACTAAAGAGTCGTCAACGTAGAGAGGATTTGATTATTTAGGTGGGGGTGGGGGTAGCTACCGTAGCGAACCGATTCACGGTGGCGTCAGCGATTTGGTCGGCGTTCTGCATTCCAGAAGGGAAAGCTGCTGCTGCTTGGGCAGAAGCAGAGGGGGCTACCACAGTAACAACTTCGGTGAAGGTGATGGTAATGGTAGATGCCTTGGGTGGTGCAGAGTTGGAGCCAGTAGGGGTTGGATCATGGGTATCATCGCCGTCATCAATGCCACGAGTGCTGTTGTTACCATTGTCGGGTAGAGTGGTGCTGTTGTTGCCATTAGCGTCATCAGGCAGAGTGGTAGTGTTGTTGCCATTGGTGCCATCAGGCAGAGTTGTAGTGTTGTTGCCATTGGCTCCATCAGGCAGAGTGGTAGTGTTGTTGCCATTAGCGCCATCCGGTAGTGTAGTGGTGTTGTTGCCATTAGCGCCATCAGGTAGTGTGGTAGTGTTGTTTCCATTAGCGCCATCAGGTAGTGTGGTAGTGTTGTTTCCATTGGTACCATCAGGCAGCGTAGTAGTGTTGTTTCCATTGCTACCATCAGGAAGCGTAGTGGTGTTGTTTCCATTGCTGCCATCAGGCAGCGTAGTAGTGTTGTTTCCATTGGAACCATCAGGCAGTGTAGTAGTGTTATTTCCATTACAGTCAGGTTCAGTAGTAGTACTGTTAACGGGCCCACTAGGAAGCGTGCTGTTGCCATCGTTACAATCAGTCGAGTTTCCTCCCTCATGATGTGTCGTTTCATTGCCTGAATGGTGATGATCTCCATAGTGGTGATGGTGGTGATGGTGGTAATGATGATGCTTGTGCCCTTTCCATTCATCGCAATCGTCGCCGTCATCGTCTTCATCCTCGCCATTATAGTGGCGCCGATTCAAAGAGCTCTCTTTCTCGTGCGACAAGCCAAGGGCAGAGGATCCTCCTTGAGGCAAAGCCAAGACAAGCTGGGTGCTACACAATAGGGCAAGAACAAGAACAGATCGCATATTGTTTGAGTTGATAAAGTCAAAAGGAAGCAAGGGGGAGGTCCGTGCCTTTATAGGTGCAACGGTAAACGAAGCGGCTTTTGCAAGGGCGATCTCTTCCCTTCCTTTGGACCGAACCTCCCATTGTGTTTCAAGTCTAGGCAAAAAGTGCTTTTTGTTGCGATTCTGACTTGATCTTGAAGACTGGACTTGTTCATGCCTGATAAGCCGATCGGAGGTTAAAAAGAAGGAGAGAGAGAGAGAGAGAGATCTGGATTGTTTGAGCGCCATGAACCTATCTATAGAAATCATGAAAAGTGAGGTTGATTCGTCTGCTGTAGCGTCGGGAATCACAGAACTCTGGGTCCGGATCGGTTGTGGGCTTAAAATAGCCTATAGGGGCATAGAGTCATCTATCGATTATGATGTGTACTGGTTAAAGAATGATGATCATTCACTCAAGAGAAGCTTTTTTTTCGGTCATACAGAGATAATTCATGCAAAAGAAATTGTACCTGCTTTCAAACTCCGCTATTTTTGATTTGCTCTTTTGCAGGGAGCCTCCAAAGTTATTTGTGAATTCAAAGCTACCGCATTCATTGGATATGTAATTAAAAATATTGATTACTGTGTCTAGAAATGTACACTAGAAAAGAACTAGGCAAACCGATATTCAAACGACGACTCGTCGTCAATCCTTGGGCAAGCCACACGCTCATAAGCATCGTCAGATAAACACACCAACTGACTTGAAAAAATCATTCAAAACCACTTGCTTTCATAGAAGGATAAACAAAGACAGTTTTCACTCTAGCAACTGTCAAACCCCACGTGGAAGCAGGGTCCAATGTTACATTCAAACTCCGTCTGACCCAAATGAAAAGGGATGGGTGTATGGGGCGGGTGTGGTAGGAACGAGTCCCAGCAAAGCGCAGCGGCAGGTAGAGGCAAGTCGGTGCTCTCTACGAATCTATGACGGCAAAGTGTTTCTTTGTGGACGAGGGGCACCAAGGGAGGGTCGGTAGTTAGGTGGTTTTGAAAATTTGAACTTTTTGAAAACTCATCGGTTTTGAACCCCAATTTCTTTGCTTTTATTCTTAAAATCGAGATAGATAACTCAACATCAAATTTCACATGAAACACAATGTAATGTATCTCTATCGAAAGCCAACAAGAACGAAGTACTTTCAAGTCGTATGCGCCCGTGAACTCTACAGGAAGTCCCAAAAGAGCGACTACTTGGAGTCCCGTCCTCAAAACGACGATTGATCCATGGACATCCAACATGTTTTGCATCATCAAGTAGATATAAAACACATCTTTCTCTGTGTAAAGTTCGAAGTAGAGTTGTCCATACCGTTCACAAGAAAACTCATGTCCAAGAAAAGTGAACCAAAATAAAAAAATTCGTCGCTGTCGGAGCTTTGAACAATGGGTGGCGGCAAAGTCGCTATCATAAATAAAAAGATCTGCACACAGTAGGAAAAATAGGGCCGATTTTAAGCTAGCTTAAAATATTTATTAAGCTAGCTTAAAAATGCGGCGTCTGAATTAATCTAAACCCCGTCTAACATCAATACAAGCTCCGCTACACAATCAAAGCGCCGTTTAAACCGACATCATGATCAT
>LT551459.1:33470-46533 GCA_900079185.1 Absidia glauca
TTCTTGATTACGTAAAGTCAACCCAGATAGGTTACTGGTCAAAGCTTCGGATGAAGAATCCTCATCTGCAATGGAGATCAAAGTATCAGTCAGATGAATGCATTCAAGGGGGGCTTTGTCGTTTCTTTTTTTTTTTTTTTTTACCTTGTTGCTTTGTCTTGACTTTTTGGAAGGGACCAGAGACATATTGCCCGGTGATCAGCGAGAAATGGCCTTCTTCGTCGCTTGAGCCTTGATCGACTTCCTAAAAAAGTTATAAACAGCGGTTAGTCAGGTTTGCCACAACCTCACCTCCAATCATGCGGTGGAACACATGTTCATTGGCCCTTCTGTATGAGCAACAGACAACACCCCTTACTGAGTCTCTCCCTAGACCCTTGCTTACCTCATCATATTCAAACCCATCCGTTCGTAGCTGTGGCAGCAGTCTTGAAAAGTCCAATACATAGTCGCCGGTCCATTCTTTGGATCTATGTTGAAGAGAGAAGAGGAAGAGGAAGAAGAGTTGAATGGATGATTGAATACGCACCTTGTCTTTATATACTCACTTGACCAGTGCGATTTCCAATTCAAATGGGGTCACAATGGGACGATAGAATTCCTAAAAGGATATGATTTGATTAAAAAATCAAGGGGAGAGATGAGATACAGGGGTAAAAAGTTCATTTAACATTTCATTCACATTGCCCTACCTTTGAATCAATCAAACTATTCTCAGGACAGGCCACCAAGACATAGCAGTCGATCTCCATAAAGTTCGCCATCTTGGCCACATTCAGCTTGCCCATCACAAACATGTACCATTTCCGCCCTGACAACGTGATCACCTTCTTCAGATGCTCGATGATGTTCATATACGAGGCTACATAGACAGTCAGTCAGTACAACACATCAAGTCCACTCTTCTTCTACTTACCAACACCAAGTGTACCAACGACAATACCAATCGTAGTGGCATCTTTGGCCTTTTGCACCATAAAGTATCTACATCAGAATCTATCAGAGATGTGTCCCCCCCCCTTGCCCCCCTGATTTTCTGTTCGGATCCTTACCTTTTCATCAACATTTTGTTCACAGAGATGGTTTCCTGCCTACCCTGTTTCAATGCAGGATCATATCTATATACCTAAAGCAGAATCAGGGTCCAATTAGTATGTACCACCTGTCATCGCCCCCTGATTTCTTCTTACCTGACATTGATGATGCACCATCATGATATTCGTCAATGTCAACCCTTCATGACCAATAAAGTAAATCACACATTGATCCAACGTAACACCCGTCGGTAAAGTGTAGGTTCGTCCCCCGGTGCGTTTCTCTGCCGATTCCGTTTCCACTGCTTGATGATCACAGTCGCCACATTTACCACACGACGTTGCCTTTTCCACATCATCATCGCCACCACCTCCGCCACAACCGCCCGTACGTTTGACGATGGGGTTCAGGACGGTTTCTTCCGTTTGGATATCGCTGGTGATGATATGTTGGTATGTCGCTGCAAGTTTCTTGGCCAATGCATCTATTGTACAATCCGTTATGAGTAACCTTCCTAGAGCTTAACTTTCTTTTTACCTGTGGCATGAGCATACTCGACGTTGCACATGAGGAGAATCGGTTGAGCATGGTTGGGAAGAAGAGATTCAAACTGGGTCGTTGCATCGTCCAGATCCAAATCTTGTTGTCCAAACACATACAGTACAGGAAGATGACTTGTTCTTAACAAGGAAAAAAAAAAAAAAAGATCAATGGGTGATTGCGAGGGCCGTTTTTCTTTTGGATTTACGGTGAGAGACAAGAATGGCCATAATGGATAATGACTTGGGCATCGATATGTTGGGCAGCCACTTCATCGACGCAGCAGCTTCCATACGAGGTGTCGGCCAGAATGAAGAACTGGACGGCGGAGGCATGTTGTTTGAGGAGACGGGACACCGCGGTGGCATCGGCAAGCATTTCATCGGGGAATTGAAGAGCCACTCGCTGGTAATGATGATGGTGGATATAGTTGGTCGTGCGTTCCACTTCGTACAGTCGCAGGAGCGTCGCATCGTCCGCATGTCGTACACTTTCCGCTTCTAATTGTCGATGGATCACCGACTCACCATTGTCGGCAAACGTCGTCGGTCCTTGTGCTGCTGATGCCATAAAGAGAGAGAGAGAGAGTGGGGAGGAGTGTAAGGAAAAGAGAAAAAAAGAAAAGAGTTGGAATGGAGTGAAAGAGACAAGAAAGAAGAAACCCAAAAAAAGTTTTTTGTTTTTGAGAAAAAAGTGAGCTGACTGGCGGAGTTTGAAATCACCGAAGAGTCTTCTTGGGCAGTTTTACCCCTGAGATTTTTGACAGGTCGGGCTCGTTTACAGTTGAACCGACGGCAAGATGGAACGATCGCTGAGACAGCCCTTTGTAACGTGCAGCTTGTGAATCCGCAAAATGGGGGACATCTCCCCTCCAAAGTGTAGGACCAGCATACATATCCTTGATGTGTGAACATACATCTTGTTCCAAACACGTTCATTCATCAAGGGGAGTGTCAAAAGAAGACAAGTTGGCATGCACAAACTCAGATGCAAGGTCCGTTATGGTGTCATTACCAATTGAAAACCCAGCCATGCTGACATACCGTATTCAATAGCCATCTGAAAATGCAGCCATCTGATTGGTCGTACCCATTAGTAAGAAATGGTTTCATTGGATTCTTCAAAAACACAATTTTTTCGTTATCTAGTCCTTTCTCTTGTTTTCTTTCCCCGATATATTTTAGGATGGCTTTTTCATCCCTCTTGCGCACCTTTTCTTCTTCTTTCCCTTCTCGCACACTCACCCGTCGAACTTTCCACTCTACGATCCTCACTATGGCTCCTCAACATCACAAAGTCGCTGTCATTGGCTCTGGTCCTGCCGGTAAGCATAGAAACCATGTCCCTCCCCTTGTTTTGCTAAATGTCATTTTTTTCACCTTGATTAGGTCACACTGCCGCCATTTACTTGGCCCGGGCCAACCTGAACCCCATTCTCTTTGAAGGAATGATGGCCAACAATGTCGCTCCTGGTGGCCAACTCACGACCACGACCGATGTGGAAAACTTCCCTGGCTTCCCTGAAGGTGTGATGGGTGGCGAACTCATGGACAAGATGCGTGCCCAATCTGAACGTTTCGGCACTGTGATTGAAACCGAAACCATCACCAAGCTCGTTACTGCCCAACGTCCCTTCCAACTCTGGCGCGAAGGCTCCGAAGACAATGAAGAACCCACCGATACCGCCGACGCTGTCATCATTGCCACCGGTGCCTCGGCCAAGCGTATGCATCTGCCTGGTGAAGAAACCTACTGGCAAAATGGCATCTCTGCCTGTGCTGTCTGTGATGGTGCCGTGCCTATCTTCCGTAACAAGCCTCTGGTTGTCATCGGTGGTGGTGACTCTGCTGCTGAAGAAGCCATCTACTTGACAAAGTGTAAGTCAACCTTTTCATAAAAGTCATAGGAAAAGTAAACTCATCGTCTTGTTTAGATGCTTCTCACGTCAACGTCCTTGTCCGTCGTGATGTGCTCCGTGCTTCCAAGGTCATGGCCGCCCGCTTGCTCAAACACCCCAAGGTCACTGTCCACTTCAACACCTCTCCCGTCAGCGCCCTCGGTGACGGTAATCTCTTGACCCATGTGACCACCTTGAACAACGCCACCAAGGAAGAAGGAAAGATCGAAGCCAATGGTCTCTTCTACGCCATTGGCCATGATCCTGCTACTGCTTTGGTCAAGGGTGTGGTCGACTTGGACGATGAAGGCTACATCAAGACCGTCCCTGGCTCTGCTGTCACCAACGTGGAAGGTTTGTTCGCAGCTGGTGATGTGCAAGATAAACGATACCGTCAAGCTGTGACCAGCGCTGGATCTGGCTGTATGGCTGCTTTGGATGCTGAACGATTCCTCAGTGAATTGGAAGCCGATCAAGAATAGGTTAATGTTTTGGTGGTTACACACTTCATTGTATAGATTCTCTTTATAGATCACGCCCCTTCCCCTATCTTTCTCCCTCATAGCATTACCCTCCTCCTTATACTCAAACGTTACTTGCAATACAATAAAAAATACGACTTTTGACACTGATTTGCCTGGCGACGGTGGGGGGGAGATGACCAAGTAGGAAGCCCAAAAAAGTTGGATGATGAATGATTGTTCATGCAGATGGAAATGAATGATATAAAGGCTATCCTAAGAATAGATGGCCTTATTGTTGCCTGTTCCCTTGTGTAATCCTTGGCCCAGAATTAATCCCTCACGTTCCTCGGCAAACAGGGCTCGGTTTAAAACTCCGCTTGAAACTGTAAATTTGCTCCTCATAAATTCACACACCCACCCCTTTTTTTCTATTCCCTCTCTTCTTCTTCTTCTTTAACTCTCTCTTTTTCATACAATGATACAAAAAAGTCTCTTCCTTTTTGTCCTGTTGATTACTCTTTTACTCTCACTCACTAATGGACAACCCCTCCCTGACATTGACGACATGGTCACCTCACCTTTGACAATGACCGAAGACACCCTCACTGGCCTCAGCAACAAAGACACACCCTTGGACAATGACGATGCCCAACTCAGCACAGACGCCGACGACAGCATAGACAATGAAGACGAAACCGACGAAACCGACGACGCCGACGATGAAGAAGTCTACGACGATGACGACTTGGATACTTCCACCACCTACGACATTGACCAAGACCCTATGGATGGAGGTCATTATGGCCTGGCTCTCAACAGGAACAAAGACCATCAGGAAGAACAAGGCGACGAGCTGGGTGAAGAGCTCTTTGTGGAATACGACGACGACGATGACGACGACACTGATCAAGATGACGATGAACAAGACGCCACTCCTCACACCAACCAAGACGACGACACCACTGGCTTGTTATTCGAAGACGACGAAGAAGAACCCTTGGATTTCAAGAACAACGAACACGTTGATTTGGATCAGCTCTTATTTGAAGCCAGCCTGAAAGATACAACGCAAGTGGACTATACTCAGCAGCAACATGATCCTTTGGATAAGACCGCTTCTCATGACGATATTGATCAACTGTTGGCCAATGCGGACAATGTCCTTTCTCAGCAACAGCAGGAAGAGGACGACAACGATGAACACCCAGATCATGTGAACGATACTCCTTTGACCGACTCGATCTTCCAGGAACACATTGCCCCTGACACTGCTCCTCTTGTGCCTCCACCTGGCATCTTTGCGCCCGTCGAACCTACCCCTGACAACGATCTACATACCTCTCACTACAAACTGCCTCTTTTCGGTCTCTTGGTTCTGTTGCTTCTTTTATACAAGGTCTCCAAAAAGGTAACCTACTCTTTTCTCTCCCTCCATTTTTTATTTTTTATTTAACGAACTCTTGCCTTTTAGAATCATGGCTCTCATTCCCGTAACAAGTTTCTAGAAAAGGAAGAAAAAGGCTTACCAGTAAGTGGGGGAAGAAGAATACACAAACAACAATTTTCTTTTTCTCTAACATAACATCTCACCTTCATTCATTAGCTCCATATCAAAGGTAAGTCACTCAATGCATTCACCCACTCGAAAGCAAATCCTAATACTTTATTTTTTTTTCTTTCAGATCTCACCACCCCTGAAGCGGACTCTGCTGGCTTGATCCCTTCACCTCTCCAACAACAACAAAACGCCGAGGGCCGCCGATCCTCTACCACAACAACTCGAGTGGCAACGGTGGGTATCGGCCACACACGAAGAATCTCCCTAGGCCATCACCCCATGAACCACTACTCTACTATCAAGGAATCCAAGTGGGAAGACGAATGGCAAGATGAAAAACGCCGACTCTAATCTACAGCCACCCACGCTCATTTTGTATAGTTTCCCCCTTTTGTATTCCCTATGATACCTTTTTGCTTAATTACGATACATGGCAGTCAATAATAATAATAAAAAAAGTCCATTCATCCACACTTTCCTATTGGTTTGTGACTATATATAGTAGACCATAGGGTCACACGGGCCTATTTTTACAGGACAAGGGAAAATCACACTCTTTTTTGATTAGGTTGGGTTAGGTTGGGTGCCTTTTAGCCTTCTAGCCGTTGTTGGCCCCCAAAACTCCGCCGCTCCGACGAAAAAGCACTGCCACACATTTTGTCAACAAAAAAGGTGGCGCAACAGGTAGGCCACAATGAGGGACCTTTTTATATCACAAAAAAAAAGACCCAACAAAGAACCCACCCGTTACAAGTAGCAAAACTCACTGACAACTTTTTGAAGGGCTGAGAGGGCCAAAAAGGTCTTGATTCAAATCATTCTCTCTAGCAATCATGGCCAAAAAAGATCGTTCTCTCAAACCCGCCCTTCCACCAGACGTCCTCCTCGATAATCCGGTTGCTCTATGGCCAAAAAGTAGTGGCCTTCTAATATGGTCCTCCTTTTATCTTTTATGTTTTACTTTTTTGAAATAAAGCAGTGTTCCTTGTCCTCTTTTACAGCGAGACTTTTTTTTTCAGGGGTAGTCTGTCAATCTCCGCCATCATGCAGATCTTTTTTTTTTGCCGCCACACAATTTTTCAATCTCCGATAGCAACGAAACTGCGAATCCTTCTCCACTTTTTCCACAAAATCTTTATTCTTTACTTTTTCTTTCCTTCCCCATTTCTTTTTTTCTTACCATCGGCTTTGCCATGGCTTCCCCTCTATCACGAACTATGCATGACGACCCTTGACGATGACAGCAAGGGTAAGGATCGCCTGTCCCCCTCTCTCTTACATTGCTAACATTAACATCTTTTATCACTACTCTTCTTATTCTTCTTTTTCTTAGCAGATCAAATGTGATAGCAGCGGATATAGGCTCTCTGGCGCCAGGACTGGATAGAGAAACCCTCGCAATTTATCTCTTAGGTGCACTCACTTTTGTATAGTAGATTCTCTAGCCTCTGCACTCTCAAAAACCTTGATTCCTTGGCTCACTTTTTTTGGACACTACTACTGATCCTGTTTGGCACAGTTGAACAACTATCCCCTTTTTCATTGCGTAGCTCATTACACTAGATTCGCTATTCCATGGCAAGTCCACCATCTAGCTTAACCATAGTCTTAAATGGTCAATAAAACCTACTTGAAACCAACTCCGTGACTTTTTATGTTGAGTAAGATCCAATAATCTCGGAACGGTGTGGCAAGTCTTGACCTACGCACATGAAAAAGACAGGGTGTGAAGTACAATGGGTGGGTGTCGTTTGAACACATTTGACTTTTGAATCTTTATCGTTTCCCAGTTGTAAATTTTCGAAACGAGTTGCCTTGTTTTTCAAAACTGAGATGGAGAACCCGTCTTCAAATTCTACATCGAACAAGGTGAAATGTGTACCTATCAATGGACACCCAACTAAAAGTATACCTGTGTTGTATGCCTTCTGAACCCTACACCAAGCTCCAAAACAGCGACTGATTCCAGTAGCCCGTAAGTCAGCAACTCATCCATCAAAATCCAATATCCTTGACATCATGCGGTAGATAAAAAGCCCTGCTCTCTTCCTGAAAAGTTTGAGGTGATGCTTGATATCTCTTTTACGAGAAAATCAATGTCCAACAAAAAGCGACAGGGGATGGGTCGTGGAATGCTACAGACAGAACCATCCAGACAGAACCAACCTGTGTCTCCTGAATTTTGCTGACAATAAGGAGTTACATGGCGGGGGACTCTCTGAGTCCCTGAATTCAGTCCCGGTCATAGATGGGACTCAACTTGAAATGAAGATAAAACCGCCCCTGCCCACACACTCCTCCAACAATGTGTGCCTATGTACTCTAGATTTCAAACCCCGATTTTACTACAAAGAACTTTTTTATACCCGTCCTATTATTTTGCTCCTTCCTCCCCTCGTCATTACTTTTTTGCCTCCATTGTCATTCTCTTTACTCCACGACGTCAAACGAACGAACGAACGAGCGAACGAACGAACGAACGGTAACTCTCCTCTTCTCACGTCATGTTCATCTTTTGCTTACCATTACTAACTTTTTGCCTTTTGCATCGTTCCTCTTTCTTTTGACACTAGATCGGCTACGACAATGACAACGGCAATAGGGACGACGACGATGCTAATGACGACTCCACCACTGCTTCATGTCGCTTAAAAAGGCTCTTTTTAAAATTTTCAAATGTAAAAAACATGGGGAAACCCTCGCAATTTTTTTTTAGGTGCACTCCCATTCCATTGTAGAATCTCGTAGTCCAAGTTACTAGTAAAAATATACCAATTCTTTGCCCATACCCTTCCGCTACTATCACTGATACTTTTACACAGCTTGGCCGTCTTTGTCCGTCTCCATTTGCTGGGCTTTTACAGTAGCTTGGTCATTCTCATTACAGCCCGTCGCCATTTACACATTAGCTTAACTCCGGCCATAAACATAGTCTGTACCATAGCCCATTAATCCTATTGCACCAATAAAACTTTGTATGTATGAGAAGATGGACCTTACGATCATGTACGTGTCATTAGGTTCCTTACAATTAATAAACCAATGGTGTTTTAAGGGGTTGTCAATGATGAGCTACTCATCTGTAGTTTGGTCTTTATAATGTACATGGTATTGTCATGGTTATGGATTTGAGAAACGTCTTTCGTAGGATGATTCAAGTAGGCTTTATTGATGGGGTAGGACTAAAGGGCTATGGTACAGGCTATATTTGGGGTCGTAGTTAACCCAATGTCTAATGGCAACAAGCTATTGTAATGGGACTGACTAGACTGCTGTAAAAATTAAGCAAATGGAGGCGGACAAAGACAGCCAAGCTGTGTAAAAGTATCAGTGATAGTAGCGGAAGGGTATGGGCAAAAAATTGGTACACTTTTATTAGTAACTTGGACTACAAGATTCTACAGTGGAATGGGAGTGCACCTAAAAAAAAAATTGCGAGGGTTTCCCCATGTTTTTTACATTTGAAAATTTTAAAAAGAGCCTTTTTGGGCGACATGAAGCAGTGGTGGAGTCGTCATTAGCATCGTCGTCGTCCCTATTGCCGTCGTCAGTGCCGTAGCCGATCTAGTGTCAAAAGAAAGAGGAGCGATGCAAAAGGCAAAAAGTTAGTAATGGTAAGCAAAAGATGAACAAGACGTGAGAAGAGGAGAGTTACCGTTCGTTCGGTCGTTCGCTCGTTCGTTCGTTCGTTTGACGTCGTGGAGTAAAGAGAATGACAATGGAGGCAAAAAAGTAATGACGAGGGGAGGAAGGAGCAAAATAATAGGGCGGGCATAAAACGTTCTTTGTAGTAAAATCGGGGTCTGAAATCTAGAGTGCAAAGGCACACATTGTTGGAGGAGTGTGTGTTCCTGAGCTTCAATTTGGAGCATATCCCTAACATATCAGAGCAAGCACGCTACTACATTCCTATGCAATGGTGTGGACTTTGACTTTTGAATGACAAATAGGCTGGATCAGAGAAGATTGAATGTTGCCAAGTGGGATAGCAGGGGTGAAGTTCCATCATGAGCACCGAGTCTTGTATAAAAGTCTTCCTGAACATCATGATCACCTGTACAAATGCATTTTCAGCAACGGCAGGTTGAATAGGATCGCCAGGACTGAGTTCTTTCGCCGCCAGTCGGTCATGTCATTCGCCGATCGCCGGGAACAACTTCTCGCAGACGCTGGTAGGTGGGTTAAGGGCGGCACGTGCAATATAAACGGATCGACCCTATATGGGAAAGCCTGCCATTGACCGCACCAATTCTCTTGGAAGGTTGGTGAGATATGCGCCGTTTCTCGTTGTGTTGTTTCATTGGCCTTGGCGCCGTATTTGATCCACGTTCGCACACACGTTGCCCGCCATACGAGCTGATGAGCCGCAATTGATATGTGTGTTTTTGTTGGACCTGATACCAGGAGAAGAGGGGGCCTTGCCGATCGATTCCCGATGAGAAGAGTAAGACCATTCCTGTGCCTGGCGGGGCGGTTTTATCTTCATTTCGAATTGAGTCCCAGCTATGCCCGGGACTCAAGTCAGAGACTCAGAGAGGCCCCCGCCATATCAGTCCTTAGTGTCCGCAAAATTCAGCATACACAGATTGTTTGGGTCCATCCTTTTTTTCGGAAGGCGGAGGTTGAAAAAGTCGATCCGCTTTTGGTTTTCTGAACTGAAGGATGCGTGCTTGTGTAATTAGAGTTCCAAAGGCGAAATGTTGTCAGTGTGCACAAGTCAAGTCAGAGCAGCAGCAGCGGGGTTCCTTCACCCAAGTTTGGCCCCTAGAAATCGAGGCGGTAGCTCTTGATTGATTTTGCTTGTTTAGGCACCCCTCAGCTGTTGTTGGTGGGTGGCCACATTTTGCAACTCAAGCACGGCCACATTTTATCATCAGGGGTGTTCTCTTTATTCCACAGTAATGGGTCCAAAGGTTGTCAATGAACTTTTTGTATCACAAAGAGCTCATCAAAGAGCCCTTTCCCTTTTTAATGGACCTTCTTGCGAGGAAGACCCCATTGACAACTTCTGAATGGTTATAAATACAGCGGCCACTCGCTCTGTTTTCATTCAGATTATTCACAACTCCTTTTTATACAAGTAATCCAACCATGGCCAAAGATCGTCCTCTCAAGCCCGCTCTTCCTCGTCCCTATCCCATCAGACGCCCTCCTCGATAAACCTGGCGCTTTTGCTCTATGGCCAAAAGCCTCTTCCAATCTGGCTCCCTCCATTTTTTATGCTGACTTTTCTGTCTATTCTCTCATGAAATAAAGCAGTGTTCTTTTCCTCTCACATACATATCTAGTCGAGACTTCTTTTTAGGGGTAGTCTGATAAACTCCGCCATCATGCAGATCTTTTTTAACAACTTTGCCTCCACACAGTGTTTGAATCTCCGACCGCGACGAACTTTTTTGATTTTGGTTGCAGCTACAAAGAATCCCTTTTTGCGTCAATCCTACTTCTTTTGCTTCTTCATCACTTTATTTTTCCTTCCAATGCCATTAGCACCAAACGGCTTACCACAGTGTCCTTGAATGACGAACGCAGGGTTACTCTGTCCTTCTTACCATCTTGCCCACCTCTCTCTCTTACATTGTTAACATTACCATCTTCCATCAATACTCTTCTTTATCTTAGTAGATCGAATGGGAGGACAGCGGCTATTGGCTCTCTGGCAGCAGTTCTGGATGGACATGGATTTGAAATAGGGAATGGGCGCAAGGTATTACGAAAGCATGGGGAAACCGTCGCAATTCTTTTGAATGCACTCACTTTTCCTCTATAGATTCTGTAACCTCTGCACTGCTAAACATCCTTTTCCCACTACCACTGACACTTTTGGCACAGCCCGATCAGTCTCCCCTCCTTCATTTTCTTGGTCATGGCACTAGGTTAGTCATTCCATGTCATGTATAGATCTTCGCATTCTTCCCCCTCTCCCATATAGCTTAAACATAGTCTCATTCACGCAATAAACGACCAGAGGTCGCGGGCGATCGCCACCAAAAATAGCTCTGCGTTGATAGTAATAGATTTGGGCTCTGCGTTTGTAGGCAAAGGTTGGATGATGGGTTGTGTGCTATAGGTTGGATGATTGGTTGTGTGCTATAGGTTGGATGATTGGTTGTGTGCTATAGGTTGGATGATGGGTTGTGTACTATAGGTTGGATGATGGGTTGTGTGCTGTAGGTTGGATAATTGGTTGTAAGCTATAGTTTGGATGATGGGCACCCATTCTCGACCACTTAGAAGGATCTACGCCTAAGGAACTCAAGTCATTCATCCAACGTTTTCCTAAGGATCTCCAACGATACGAAGGTGACGCTTGAGCCCAATCAGGTGCCGCAAACAAGAACTTCATCATAGACCTCAAACGGCATGCGATGGATGGATTACAATTCGTCCAAGCGAAATACAAGGATGCAGACCGACTACGACATACAGCTGCAGCAGCCACAGAACTCTTCGAGGACATCACGATCATCCTTGAACAAGTACAACAACCTGAAAACCTGGCCCACCAATTGGCGACCATCCAAGAAAAATGTCGACTCTTGGTCCGCTTTGGCTATTCCTCGGGAAAACTCATGGACCAAGAAGCTAGGGACGTCACAACAATGGACTTGCGACTTCCACCATCACTCAAACGTCTCGAGGACGAACCCGACGAGGATAAGGACCTGGTCTTCTCTGCGGACGAAATCCAACAAATCAACAAGGCTCGATATGAACACCAGGCGGTCCGACAGCAATAACAATCTCGGTCCAACAGGGGGCGGGTATTTGGGGGCGGTTTCCCTAGAGGATTCACCAACGGATACGGACGAGGACGGGGTCAATATGGACGACCTCCCTTCCGGGGTGTCGTATCCATGAGAGGGTTTCCCCTCATTGGAGGAAACTCCGTTCATACAACCACAAAGTACCATAGTTACCTTTTAGCCTAATATTTCATACTCCGTTGTATCTATTAGAAAGAGGGTTTTTTCCCATCACTAAGATGTTTTCCCTCTCTCGATCCTATCGAATAAATCCTGATATTTTGACTCAGTACTCTCACGACTACGACACGGGGCAACAGCGGCTATCAACACCAACAGTCTTTTTTTGGCCGACCCAGACAAGCCACAACCTTCCCTGGCAGCAACAACCAACGACCGTCAGCAAACCCTCCTCCATCCCAGCAATAACTCCGCCCACTTCTTCCGCCAATTACAGCATACCTGTCGTATCAGGCTCAGAAAGGATCAATAAATGACTATAGAAGCGTCCTTTATAGAAGTTACATAAGCCATAATGTACCTAGTTACATTTGAAAGAATAAAAGGATAGCAAAGCATCACTCAATGTAAAGAGAAAAGAGTCTTTCGATGAGCTGCCATCAAGCTGTCATCGAGCTGTCAGAATTCAGGAACAGAAAAATCAATTTCCAAGTCCGACTTTTTCTGCTTCCTCGAGAAGGTTAAATTCGGTTTAAACTCCGCATCGAGAAAAGGAAGTTCATGCTGAAAGCGGAATGAACATCACTCACCGATTTGAGTGAAGTGGTTACATCCCTTACATAAGATTATCATTCCCACACAA
>LT551507.1:33157-49302 GCA_900079185.1 Absidia glauca
GGGGGATAGAAACAGTGGTGAGTGGTATGACTTTTCCATGGTGATGACAGTGGAAGCGAAGAGTACTGATGATGGTCCATTATACTGATACACCTGTGACCCTACTACAAACGCACTACCGAATGACGCCAAAGATGATGTATTCAAATAACTTTATTGGAAGTGGCACATGTTTCAGAGAAAGAGAGCAGACTACAGGTACAATAAGACAAAAGATCAAAAATGTTGACATGTACAGTACTAACAAACGAATCCTATTCTATCGTCTCTATTTCTTTTCTTCTAAGGGACAAAGACATGGATCAGTAACCAAAAGTTCACACCTACCTCCGATCCCACTCCGTCTGTCATCAGCACTTACCAGTGGCAATAGCTTGTACTTCTTCGTCTTCTTCATCGGAAGAGGTATCGCCTTCGGGCTAGATAGAAAAGGATGTGAGTCTCCGATCCGTCCCAAGAATCCCTCCCATCCCGTCCTATTCCTTACCATGTTGTTAAAGTCAGCAGAGTTAAGAAGCTGAGAGAAATCCATACCACCAGCACCTCCGCCGCCCATCAAACTAGACATATCTGGCATACCACCAGCACCTTGAGGACCACCCATGCCAGCCATAGGATCCGCTTGTGCATCTTCATCTTCATCATCTTCGTCCCGCCACTTTGCAAAGTCCACCTTGAGGAAGTTGGGGCGAGCGCCCTTTTGGAGCTTGTCCCAGAAACCTTCAGAATCTTCGGTTTTGTAAATGACCATGGACAGGTTACGAGCTGTCAACACCTTTTTCGATTTCTAAAAGTGAAACTGATGAGTGAGTGGGTCCCTTACAATGTACTCTTGTCATTTCTACCTACTTCAACATCAACAGGCTTGAGGAACTCGAGTTCGCATTCGTATTCATTCTGTTCCTTTTCGCCCTTGCACTTGAAGTAGAAGCGGTCGGCAGTGAGATTAATGGTAGGTTCCTAGTAGGTGAAAGAAACCGGGGTTACTGGAAGTGAAGAAGGATACAGATGACAGGTACTTACAGTGATATCGCTGACATTGACAGTCAGGTAGATGAATTCAGCACGCTGGGCCCAAGATACAGTAGGATGGAGAGTCATTGTCTTGTGGATCAAAAAAGTAGTCAAGGGAAAGAGAAAGAGAAGCGCGTTGAGACCAGAACCTTCTTTTTTTTTTCTTTTAGCGGTGGGCGGGATTTGAAATGACTTTGAAAAATCCAAATTTGATGACGAACCCAAGGTGAAAGCTGCTTCACCCAACCGAACACAACTGATCCCTTCCCTGTCCTACTCGTTTGACATCCACTTTTGTAAATCAAAACATACTGAACGTTTTCCAATGGAATATGATGTCAGAGTTTGTCCAAGCGGGCTAAGATGTTCACATGAATGCCAAATGGATCCGTCCAATGAAATCCCTGTAATTATGCATTCACACTCCGCCCGCCGTAAAAAAAAAAAGTTGATATGCGGGTGAATGCCAGCCATCCATTCATTTCCTCCTCTTTAATTATCTGTCCATCATGGGTAAGGCACTTTTCACGAACCATCCATCCATCCATCCATCCATCCATCCATCTAACCCTACGTTTTGTCTTTGTTAGCTGTCGGTAAAAACAAGCGCCTTTCCAAGGGCAAGAAAGGTTTGAAGAAGAAGGTGTAAGTTTGTGTGCATTCCCATCCATCGAGCCATTGTCACTCATACGTATTCTCTTGTAGTGTTGATCCCTTCACCCGCAAGGACTGGTATGACATCAAGGCTCCTTCCATGTTCGATGTCCGTCAAGTCGGTAAGACTTTGGTCAACCGTACCCAAGGTCTCCGCAATGCCAACGACTCCTTGAACGGCCGTGTTGTCGAAGTGTCTCTTGGTGAATTGGCCAAGGACGAATCCCGCGCCTTCCGCAAGATCCAGCTCAAGGTCGATGAAGTCCAAGGCAAGAACCTCTTGACCAACTTTTACGGCATGGACATGACCTCTGACAAGCTCCGCTCCATGGTCAAGAAATGGCAAAGCACCATTGAAGCCTTCGTTGATATCAAGACCACCGATGGCTACTTGGTCCGTGTGTTTGTGATTGCTTTCACCTCCCGCCGCCGCAACCAAGTCAAAAAGACCACCTATGCCCAATCTGCCCAGATCCGCGAAATCCGTAAAAAGATGTTTGAAATCATGGCTGAAGAAACCGGTGCTTGTGACTTGAAGGAATTGGTGACCAAGGTGACCTCCTCCGCCTCTCAATCTGCCCAAGATCATATCGCTACCCGCATTGAAAAGGCCTCGCAATCCATCTATCCCCTCCAAAACACCTACATCCGCAAGGTCAAGATCCTCAAGGCCCCCAAGTTCGATGTCTCTGCTTTGTTGGCTCTCCACGGTGGTGCTGCTGCCGCCGGTGAAGAAGTTGGTGCCAAGATCAACAAGGACTTTGTCGAACCCCCTGTTTTGGATAGCGTTTAGATTCTTGTAATAAAAAGTCAAAAGCATTGTTTATCCTTCATTATTGCTGGTTGTCATGGTAATCAGGTACCGTTGACAGCCTCAAACTCCGCCCTGTCATTGTAGATCTTTTTCTTTTTGGTTTGACCCCCCTTTGGAAATGAACAGCCCTTTTAACCATACCAGGCAACCCTTCCCGTCTCCATGCCTTTGCCATGACTAACTTTTGTCTTTAACGTCACCTGTCTTTTTTCTTTTTGCACAAGAATGACCACATACACTTTCTTTCGGTGGCTACTTCTCCACTGCCACTGTCATTACACTAGATTCTGTAGCCACTACACTGATAAATATCGTCACTCGTTTGCCAACTATACTACTACTGATACTTTTGGAGCCGCTGGTCAACTGTTACTTCCTCAATCCCTAGCTCATTACACTAGATTAGTCATTCCACGGCGAGTCCTAATTCTGTCTTTGCAGTCTCCCATTTGGAAATGTAGCACTAACATAGTCTCATACAGTTAATAAAGCCTAATTGAAACCATCTATACGAATCTATTTTTTTGCATAGGCTTTTTTCATCTTGAACTTTGATATATACCGGTGCGTCTAGTCTGCACCACGGTCCTGCCCCCACACTCCTCCAACAATGTGTGCCTTCGCACTCTCGATTTCAAACCCCGCTCGGCTATAAGATTATTTTTTTATGCCCGTCCTTCATTTTTGCTCCTTCTTCCCCTCGTCTTTACTTTTTTGCCTCCATTGTCATTCTCTTTACTCCACAACGTCAAACGAACGAACGAACGAGCAAACGATTGAACGAACGAGCAAACGAACGAACGGACGGTAACTCTCCTCTTCTCACGTCATTTTCATCTTTTGCTTACCATTACTAACTTTTTGCCTTTTGCATCGTTCCTCTTTCTTTGACACTAGATCAGCTACGACGACGACAACGGCAATAGGGACGACGACGATGCTAATGACGACTCCACCACTACTTCATGTCGCCCAAGTTACTTATAAAGTATACCAATTCTTTGCCCATGCTCTTCCGCTACTATCACTGATACTTTTACACAGCTTGGTCTTTTTTGCCCACCTCATTTGCTTACTTTTTACATCAGTTTAGTCATTCCCACTACAACAGCTTGTTGCCACTAGACATTAGCTTAACTACGACCCCAAACATAGCCTGTACCATAGCCCCTTAGTCATATCCCATCAATAAAGCTTACTTGAATTATCCTACGAAAGACAATTCTCAAACCGTGTACATTTTAAAGACCAAACTACAAATGAGTAGCTCATCAGAACTCCTAAAACACCATTGGTTTACTAGCTCTAATGAATCTAACGACATGTACATCATCGTAAGGTCTATCTTCGCATACATACAAAGTTTTATTGGTACAATAGAATTAATGGGGTATAATACAGACTATGTTTGAGGCCGGAGTTGAGCTAATGTGTAAATGGCGACGGGTTGTAATGAGAATGACTAAGCTAAAGTAAAAATCAGGCAAATGGAGGCCGGCAAAGACGGTCAAGCTGTGCAAAAGTATCAAAGATAGTAGCGGAAGAGTATGGGCAAAGAATTGGTACACTTTTATTAGTAACTTGGACTACGAGATTCTACAGTGGAATGGGAGTGCACCTAAAAAAAAAATTGCGAGGGTTTCCCCATGTTTTTTACATTTAAAAATTTTAAAAGTCCCTTTTTGGGCGACATGAAGCAGTGGTGGGGTCGTCATTAGCATCGTCGTCGTCCCTATTGTCGTCGTCATCGTCGTAGCCGATCTAGTGTCAAAAGAAAGAGGATTGATGCAAAAGGCAAAAAGTTAGTAATGGTAAGCAAAGATGAAAATGACGTGAGAAGAGGAGAGTTACCGTCCGTTCGTTCGTTTGCTCGTTCGTTCGTTTGTTTGTCGTCGTGGAGTAAAGAGAATGACAATGGAGGCAAAAAAGTAATGACGAGGGGAAGAAGGAGCAAAAATGAAGGACGGGTATAAAAAAGTTCTTGTAGTCAAATCGGGGTTTAAAATCTAGAGTGCATAGGCACACATTGTTGGAGGAGTGTGTGGACAGGGGCGATTCATTTCAGGTTGAGTCCCATCTATGACCGGGACTGAAGTCAAGGACTCAGAGAGTCTCCCGCCATGTTAGTCCTTTTTTCAGCAAAATTCAGGATACGCAGGTTGGTTCTGTCCGGATGGTTCTGTCTGTAGCATTCCCCCTTTTTAAAGGGGATGGTTCATTCATTTGCCCGAAAGCGGAGTTTGTAAAATATCCCCCCCTTTTTTCAAAGACTTTGTCAAGATGTGATCCAACACTCGCTTTTCAAAGTCACCTTGTATCAGTCCCTTCCTACTTGGTTGTCTCTAGCTATCCCTCGATTAGATCAGATTCTGTATGCAGGAAGCGGAGTTTACAATGGAAAGTCTGACAGCTGCTTCGTTAAGGACACTGCCATCTTTCTAGGCAAAGAGCAAAGGCTTAATAGTCGAAAGAGATAGTGCTCAGTAGCATCAGGAACAAGTATCACTCTACTCCCCCTCCCCCACAAAGGGGGTACTACACTTTTGTCAGCCGGATAAATTCAGGAACGGAGTTTGTATTTCCCACGTCACTGACTGGATAAAAGAGAGAAGAAAAAAAAGCGGACCTGTCATGTATTCCGCACTTCTTCTTCCCTTTTGATTCATAAGCATTCCCACTCCCCCCTCTGAACTCTATTAACCATCATGTCATACGCAGCAAAGGACGGAAAAGACACAGTTGTGTTTGTCGACAAGGAATACGTTGACAGTCAAGAAGAGATCCCTGTGCCTACACAACAACAACAACAACAAGAACCAGAGCAAAAAGACCAATCAGCGGCGTATGACCCTGAAACCGGTGAAATCAACTGGGATTGCCCATGTAAGTATCTCTGAAACGACCCTGCCATTGAACTCACTGTCCCTTCTCCCTCATTAGGTCTTGGCGGTATGGCACAAGGACCTTGTGGCGAACAATTCAAAGCCGCCTTCAGTTGCTTTGTATACTCTGAAGCCGAACCCAAAGGTGTCGATTGTGTAGAAAAATTCAAAAACATGCAAGATTGTTTCCGTGAACACCCTGACGTTTATGGCGACGAAATCGACGATGACGACGAAGAAGACAATGGGGTGCCTGAAGAAACCAGCCCCGCTGCTTCTAGTCCTTATGAACAAGGCGATGCCTCTTGGTTCTCCTCTTGGTTCTCATAGATTTGTAACCCCCCTCCCCCTCTCTTTTGTATATCACCCCTCTCCTTATAGACCTCCACTCATGACTGAAGAATAAACAGCCTTTTGCTAGACACTTTTGTTTGGGCCGTTGGCGGGGTTTGAAATAAGCCATAAGGATCAAACCCCATTCCTTTGTTTCTTCTTTGCTTCTTTATCACCTTTTTTTTATTACCATCGCCATTGCCTTGACATCACCATCGACTAGACCTTTATGCAACAACCTGATCCGACGAACGCAGGGCAACCCTCTCCTCACCTTCATGCCCTCTCAAATTTTTTTAGGCGTACTCACTTTCTCCAAGGTAGACTCCCTATCCTTTGTACTTTCAAAGTGCCCATCCTTTAGCCTTGTCCGTGCGCACACTAATAACAGTACTTTTGGAGTCGCCGTTCAACTGCTCCTTCCTCATTCCCTAGCTCAATACACTAGATTAGTCATTCCAAGGCAACTCCTACATATAGCTTACCATAGTCTCATTCCCTCAATAAAACCTACTTGAAATCATTCGCATTACTTTACTCTTTTGAATATGCTCTAGTCATCTTGGAAAGTCTAACATCCACCGGCTTTGACCTGCGCAGAGAGGTGGGCGGCCTTTGAAATTATTTGACTTTTTTAGAAACTTTTGCGTGTCTAGTGTATGGTACATTTTTGTAACAAGTTGCCCTACTTTTCAAAACCGAGATGGATAACCCATATTCAAATTCCACGTGAAGCAAGATGAAAGGTATACCTACAGTATTGAAACATACCAAACTTCAAGTATACATGCGTTGTACTGTATGCTTCTCTGACCTCTCCGCTACGCTCCAAAACAGCAAGTGATTCCAGTAGCCTCAAAATTGGCCTTACACAGTATTCACCAAAAACTAACATCCTTGGCATCATTCGGTGGATATGTATGATACACACGAAGCTTCATGTAAAAATTGGGATGTGCTTTGTTATCTTAATTACGAGAAAATCATGTCCAACAAAAAGTGACACTTCACATGGGGAATTCTAGGGGCTGGTCCATATGGGAGGCCCAAAAAAAAGTCGGAACTTTTGAAATAGGCTTGTGTGCCGGTCCAAAAAGTCGAAATTTCAAATAGGCTTGCGTGCAAAACTGAACGCCCAAAAAGAATGGTAACTGAAGAACGGGGTGTTTATAGACGAAGACATAATAAAGATGACTGAACTGCACCCTAAACGTGGTTCAGTTTCCACTCAACATTGGTTTTATACACCCGACTGTTGTCAACTGGCAGCAGACACATTCTTACATCCGATCCACTTCCTTACTTCCTCTGGTGCCATGTTATATCTTCCTTTGACAAGCTTATCCTACTACAAAAATAATCCAATTGCTCTCCACCTCCAAGCAAGCCATATCATCCTGATCAAGTATAGACAGAGATCTCATGTCCCACATTCGCCAATCTACCCAATCTATGAAAATGTCTCCAAGTGGTACGTACCACTCCAATCGGTCGCTTTTTTTTAAGCTTCTTGTAGTGTTCATGGACCCATTCGACATCCAAATACATGTTTCTTGGTATCATGCAATAGATACAAAGCACGTCCATATCCTTGTCAAATTTGAACGCAGGTTGCCTATCTCAGTTCTGAGAAATAAATCGTTTCTTACAAAAAAAAAGCGTTGAGCCATCCCTTTGAGAAAAGTTTTGTTTCTCCTTTTTTTCCCCAACTGAATGGACAACTTGCGTTCAAATTTGACAAGGATAGGGACGCACCTTGTATCTATTGCGTGATACCAAGAATGCCTGGTTTTCTTGGATGAGCTCAATTTTCTGGTACGTACCCTTCCTATCGGTCACTTTTTCAAAACTTATTGTAGCGTTCATGGACCCATTCGACATCCAAATGCATGTTTCTTGGTATCATGCAATAGATACAAAACACTTCAATATCCTTGTCAAATTTGAACGCAGGTTGTCTATCTCAGTTTTGAGAAATAAATCATTCTAAACAAAATAAAAAGCGTTGAGCCATCCCTGTGGAAAAAATTTTGTTTCTCTTTTTTCTCCCAGACTGTATGGACAACCTGTGTTCAAATTTGACAAGGATATGGGCGCACTTCGTATCTATTGCATGATACCAAGAACCCCCCACATCGACGCTTAGAGCTTTTGCTGCCTACGAGTGAAAGAAATAATTTTCACTGCAATAAAAGGCAGCCTGTTTTGTCTGATAGTGATCATGTGCGACCCATCCTGGTAGTCTTTGCGTGGAATTGGACTCACCCTGCCCAGGTAAGACACTTGGGTGCCTCTTTCTTAGGTACGGCGAAACATGGATCGGTGGTGACGGTGGCCACGTATTCCATGGATTTGCCCAGGTAAGTCTGTGTGTCCCGGAGAGCTCTACATGATTCCCATTGTTTGTTTGTTTGGTGTTAGAGCAAGTCTAGTCTCTTTCAAGTGCCTTGATCCATCTGCCATCCATTACGAAATTTTTATGGCTCCGCCGGGGGAAAAATTACTAGGGAGGGGGGCTCGGCAGAAAGGTCAAAAACAGAAATTCTCGGGCGATCCGTCTCAATGTAAATAAAGAAACATTGACCTCTCTTTAGTTGGTGTGTTTGCTGTTTAGCAGTCTAACTAGGCTGTTTAGGGGTCCAGGAAATGACACATCGCCTGTCTTCCTTAGAGCTCATCCGATTGGATGCTTTTTACGGCTTACTCCCCCCCCCTTCTCAACCCCTCGCCTTCTTTTAGCTATAGTATGGCTACTTTGATGGTATAGATATAGGTGATTCTGGTGGTAAACTTGGCTGCTACTGATGTGATTTTTCGTAACCATGGTGTGATAACCCAAAACAGTCCTCTACATAGACCGACCTCATGCTCCCCCCTATCGTTATGTTCAGTTACCTCACCAATGCATGTCCTCGTCCGGACGTCATCCTCGCTCGGGAGAGCCCCATATTGGGAATCGAGGGGGTCAGACATTTCGGATTTCAAACGCCGATCTGTCAGAAAGAAATGCTTCGCCAAGGCTTCGCTTCACTGCGGAAAGGTGGATGGGCCGTAGCAACAGAAGCTGAGACAAGTGATGTTTTGTTTCAGTTGTATTCATAATGGAATTTAACCTGGGGCACTCTTTCAAGAGTGTGATGATGGTGCGGCCCACTATCCATCGGTGAGATTCTGGAGCATTCCTCGGCTTTCCGCTTCAATAGGAAGAAAGGGCTTTCTTTGTGCCTCGTTTTTTCCTACGGCTGTGTCACGTTGCTAATTCAAATCCCGACACAGAGGGCCAAACTATAAAAAGTTCCCCCCCTCCCTTTCTTCTTTCATTTACTTTCCACCTTTTCCTTCCCTGCCCTTTCCTTTCTTTTTCCTTCTAATACCTTCATTTACTTCCCAATGGATTTGTCCTGGTGCATCATATGTGATAATCGTATTGACGATCGTGTGGTAAGTCAGACTCCTCTTTTACGATGGAAATCATGACTCATCCCCCCCTTCTTTTCTTTTATAGACTGAATCATCCTTGTATTGCTCCGATTCGTGTCAAGGAAAAGATCAATCCTACAGCAGCGTTACAGGATGTCAAGAACAGAACAATCACTATAGCACCGCTAGTCCTCTTGAAAAACTAGGTCCCTTGAAGAACATTGTCCGGCTTAACAAAGTAGGAGGATCCAGTCTGTTACCACCACCCGCACCCGCACCACTATCATCCACCTCATCCTCTCGTAGCAAACGTGCTAATGGCTCATCTTATCCGTGGGAACTCCTTTACACCCGGCCTCGTAACAAGCGTCATTTCATGGTCAAACGATGTCAGCCTATGCTTGCCAGTGCTTCTACTACGGCCACTGTTCTCTTTAACCCCAAACCCTCCTTAGTCTAACCCCTTCCCCCCTTATCATTGGCGTTTGAAAGCATCAAGCATCTGTGGAAAAACGCATCTCCGTATATACTTCATTCTATCTACATATCATACCCACTTCTCACACCGCACTTTTGCATAGTACTCATTTAAATAAAAAACCTCACTTTGACCCATTACATGCATGCTGCTATTTTACCAAAGCAACGACGACTTTTTGTACGATGATGATCCCTTCTCTTTTATGGATTACAAACACCTACTTGACATTACAGCTTCAGTATGCATGGCCCCGGATGATTTGCCTCCCTTCAGGAAAAGTGCCCCTCATTATCCCTGCCAGTCAAACATTCAAACTCCGGTACGGGCTACAAGAATCAGTTTCTCGCCATCCCATTTTCTTTTGCTTCTTCTTCGCTTCTTGATCACTTTTTTTATTTTCCAGCCGACTTTAACACCACACCACGAACGCATCACTCTCTATACAACGACGATAAACGACGAACGCAGGGTGACTCTCGCCATCTCACCATCTTGTCCATCTTTGTCTCACCATGACCAACATTTGCATTTTGCATCAGTGATACCTTTTTTTCACAGTAGGCCGAATGAATAACGAAAGACAGGGGGAAACCCTCGCAATTTTTTTTCTAGGTGCACTCACTTTGGCCAATGTAGATCCTGTAGCCATTTTACTTTTGAAGCGCCTCATCCCTTGAACTAATCCGTGTGTACACTAATACTGATACTGATAGTGCTGCTGATAAGCTCTCCCTTTCTTCATTCCGTAGCTCATTACACTAGATTAGTTATCCCATGGCAAGTCCTACATGTAGCTTTACCATCCAGTCAATAAAACCTACTTGAAACCATCTCCATGACTTTACTATTTTGATTATGTTCCAGCCATCTTGGAAACTATGACATGCACCAGTGCGCCAAGTCTTGATTGTTACGCACCCGAGAGTTTGAAAAAGGCGGGGGTTCCCAATGGGCGGGGGCGGTTATTGACTTTTTTTTCGGAAACTGTGCGATTTCCAGCTGTAAATTTTTGTGACGAGTTGCCCTGTTTTCCAAACCGAGATAGATAACCCATCTTTAAATTTTACATGGAGCACGATACAATGTATATCTATCGAAAGATACCAATCATGAAGTGTACCTGTGCTGTATGCTTCTCTGAACGCTACACAAAGCCTCGAAACAGCGACTGGCTCCAGTGGCCCCAAAGCCGGTGATTCATCCACCAAACCTAATATCCTTGGCATCATTCGGTAGATACAAAGCACTACTTTCTTCACATAAAATTTGAGGTGATGTTCGTTATCTTTTTTACGAGAAAATTCCTGTCCAACAAAAAGGGACACTTTTCATGAGGGATGGTCAGTCGTTTTTCAAAAGGCGGGGTTTGAAAAAATAGACAACATTTTAGTTTTCTGAACGCATGAAGATAGAGCTCAAAAGGCAAAGTGGTCAAGTCAAAAAGTGAGATTTGTTCATTCGTACAATTGATACAGAGAGAAATCCTTGTCGTTCACAAGCAAGTCAAACCAGAGCAATAGCAGAGAATCTCAGATCCTCCGTTCAAATCAGGCCCTAAGAATCGAGACAGTAGTTATGGAGACGGTTTCAAGTAAGTTTTATGCAAGTTTTATTGAGTCAATGAGATTATATTTCAAGCTATATAAGGGGAGGGAAGACTGCGATGGCATGTACAGGTCTTGGAATAACTAACCCAGTGTAATGAGCTACGGAATGAAGAAAGGGAAAGCTAATCAGTGGTGCTAAAAGTATCAGTAGTAGTGGGCAAAGGGGAGTAGGCAAACGAGTGGTGATGCTTAGCAGTGTAACGGCTATAGAATCTACTTTAGAATTGTGAGTGCACCTAAAAAAAACTGCGAGGGCATGTCCATTATGTCCTGATGTCAGAGTGCCTATATCCGTTGCCAACCCATTCGATCTGCTAAGAATAAAAGGAGCAGTGATGCAAAAGGCAAATGTTGGTCCTGGTAAGACAAAGATGGACAAGATGGTAAAAAGGAAAGACTTATCCTGTGTCCGTTGTTGCATAAAGGGCAAGCCGTTCGTAGTGCGGTGCCAAGGTCGATGGAAAATAAAAAAAAGTGATGAAGTAGCAAAGAAGGAGCAAAGAATAGGGTTAACGGAAAAGTGATACTTGTAGCCAGGGCGGAGTTTGAATGTTTGGTTGGCAGGGATAATGAGGGGCAACTTTCTGGAGAAGCCATGGTGACCCTCACTTTGTTGCATGATTGGTCTTCCCTTCGTACAAACCACACCATTCTTCAAGTCTGTATACGACGAGAGAAGCTATGGGCTACGGTATCTTTTCAAAATTCCAAAATCCTGTCCACCCACACTGTCAAAAAGCGATCCTATACCGTCCTATCATCCCAACCCTTTCCAAAGCGCTCTTCTGTCTATATAAAACAACTTTTTTATTGGATTAAACGTCGTAGTGATAAAAGTGTGTGTGTGTGTGCGTGTATGGAGCGCTACTATAAACAAGATGAGGAGAGAGAAGTGTGTATGTGTTGGAGTTACATCATTTGTTGGTTTTGGGATTCGCGTTGGATACGGTTGACATAAGAGCGAGAGACGACGTTCCAGGCTTCCATATAACGGTCCATACACTTGGACAAGCACTGTTGTTCACCACTGTCGAGACTAGAGCCAGGCTTGGGGACGCACTTCAAGTAGCACTTTTCGTTGATTTTCTATCATCATCAAAGTAAGGGTCAGACAGGGTGTGGGCAGGAAAAAAAAAAAGTCCACTTACATTGATCAGTTCTTGGGCATTGGCCATGGCGAGTTCGCCACGCACTTGTTCCATGACTTCTTGTTTCTTGTTGCTCTATAGATAGAAAGAAGAGTGAGTCTTTGTTTGATTTGCATTGTGAGTGCTTGTAGTTTACCAATTCGGGGGCAGCGCCAAAGCTGGAGTAGTCGCTCATGTTGATAATGGGGTAAAGGTGGTGGAAGAAGGAAGAAAGCAAACGAGACCCCCCTCCCTTTCATCGAGGCGAGTTTTATACCCCGCCGCGCTAACACCAAGCCACTGCGGAGTTTGAAGTGGGGAGCGGCGAATTTCTGCTATTTGCATGATGGATCATTTTATTAAGAATGGTATTGGTTGGATATAACTATTTACATGGGAGTATAGAGTTCAGACATCTTCTTCATCGTCGGTGGTGCTAGTACTGTAAGATAAGAAGAATCAGTAACGTGGTTTTCATGCAAAAGGAGGGACTTACTCTGAGGCCTGATTGGATTCGACGGGTTGTGACCTAAAGAGTCCAAGACAAAAACAAACAATGAGGTCCTTGATGTTTTTTCCTAACGTAATTTACCTTCCAGGATGTGCATGCTTCCGTAATCTCGAGCGTGTGGTGGTAAGATACAGATCTTTGCCGTTGTCGTCGCTCTCACTTTCATCATCGGAAGGAGGAGAGGGTGGCGATGCATCGATCGTGGGAGTAGTCTGTTTGGCAGGCGAATGAGAGTTGAGATGAGGTGAAGATGCTGTATGATGTTGCTGATGATCGCCAACCTTGTTTCCTCTACCAAAAAAGGGTTAAAGTCAAGCCGCTCCATGCAATTTCCTTTTCTTTGCTTACATTTTCATGGGCGATTTCGATGGTGGTGATGGTTGACTCTCCGGCTGGGAAGACGGTGATGATTCAGTGTGTGCTTCGATCAGTTGGGTGGCACTGCTGATGGGTCGTTTACTAAGAGAATATCAAGTTAGATCATGTCTTTTCTTTGGTTGCCAAGTTACCGTCTCTTGGGTGCTTGATTATGTGTTGGTGACGAGGGTGCCTGACGTTTCGATAGGGATGATTTAGTGCTTCCAACGGGTGGTTGTCTAGAAAGAATTTCAAGTTATACAGGGGCTTATTTTATTGATTGGCCAGTTACCGTTTCTTTGATTTCTTTGTTGTCAGAGTAGATGAGGAGGGATCGTCAGGTTGTTGTTGTGATGTGTTGCTGGGTGTCTGTGCATCTTCTTTCAACACAAGGGTACGTTAATATCTGACAATAGGGCTACCTTACTTTATTGTTACCTTTAGTCTTCTCGAGTTGTGAAGCAAGTCGACGTATCTTTCGTTTCTTCCAATTGAGTAGTTCCTTGTACTTTATGGAAGGTGGAAGGAAGCAGTGAGTGAGTTTGATACAAAGTGTACACCCAACGGTTGTTGTTACCTTTGATGTCATGACCATATCGGCGTTTATCTTTTGTATGACTAGATCTTCAGCCACAGCTTCCATTCGCTCGAAATCCTTCACCAGGTAAGCATTTCGTAAAGTCAATGCGTCTTGTGTTTCCTAAATTTAGATGGTTAATGTGCATGAATTGTCGACATACAATGATTTTTACCTTGAGAATTTTGAATTGAGACGTCGTCTTTTCCATCCATTCGGTCCATGCTTGTGGTTTTTCAGAATCGGGGATACGGCCAAGCTGGAAAGTGCCTATATTAACCTAATGTTTAAAAAAGAGGATCAGTGTCACTGTGTTCTGGCTTTGACCACATTATCTTACCGGAAGTGCTTGTCTTAGAAACCCTATCATGGTCATCTGACAAGGAGGAAACAAGTCTGGTTAGTTAAATGTATAAAGTTCGTCTTGTTTCATTCCTATTCACCTGGCAATCGTTTGGATTGAAGATGGTTTTCCAGGCAATCCTGTCTCCTTGATAGTACTCTGCACCTTGTAAACCCAGTTTGATTAGAGTGTTGAGTACATCCACAGTGATGCTACCACGCCTAAAGTCATCGAGGTCTTTGTATGTCACTGTATAGAGCGTTGTACCAACAAGAAAACAAGTGTTCATAGGTGAGCGCGATTATGACTTTTTGCTTGTTCTGCAACTTACCAGTTCCTTTGTAACAGTCTTGGGCACTATTGACGACCAATAGCTGACAGATGGGTGTCGTGGCTCCAATCGTTTGATCCAGCAGGTCCAGTTCATCCCCGAGCCATGTACAAGAAATAAAGGATGTAACTTCATTGTACATGTTTTTATAAAAGTACGAAGTCATGGTGGGGAAAGAAGAAGAGAAGGGAGAAAAGAGACAAACACTCCGCCGCCACTTTTAAAGATTCAAGTTCAAACTCCGATCATTTCCAGGTGTAACGATCAAACGGGTGTTGTTTATCATTCTTCTTTCTCTTCTTTCTACCTTTACCATACATTCAGTATTTTTCGAAAAGAGTGTGCTTTATTCTTTGCCTTGGAACTTTATCCGTCTATGTAAAAGATGGACGAACACAGCAACAGCAACAATACGACGCCATACAGCAAGACAGCAATGCACGCGCACCAATCACTTGACTCAGATCAAAAGTCTCCTCCACCAACTCCATCCAACTCTGGAAACAGCTCTTTGGTATCAGCAATCAACAATGGGTATCAAACAGCCTCGAAAGAATTCGAAAAGTTCTTTACCGCCTGGGGGTTCATCAAACGACCTATGGGCCAGGTAAGGGCGGCTCCTTACTTTTTACACCTCATCTTACATACTATTCGTTACTAGGAATCGCAGTTGGAATCACATAAAGAAGACAAACACTATGGGAAACGGAAAAGGGATGTGGACAACAGACAACTTCAGCGTGGATACCAAACTCTTGATGGTGACTTGGCAACCCGAACGAACGACTCTTCCGCTATCTATGGTCGAATCATACCAGATGAAAACCGACACCATTCTCTCTCTTCTTCACCACACGACGACAGACGTAATACAGCCGCTACTGCACTAGAGCCACCACTTCCACAGACACATGATAATCATCAGATGGACGGATCACCAAGGAAAAGGCGACACACTGATTTCATCCAGTCCCTCATAGAACAACCACCACCAAAGGCTCGACCTGAACCAATCAAAGACGAATCATCACCAATACATACTAGCAAACTTGTATCAGCAACTCGGATCAAAAGTTCTCCACCATCGTACGTGTCTTTTGCGAAATGTAAGGATTGGGATCAACAGGAACAAGATCGTCTAGAAAGGTTGAAGCGAAGTATAGAAACACTCGAATCCAAGGTAAGATAGGAAGAGGGTAGTGGGGGCAAGGGCACTAATTTTGCTTGATCTATTATAGTCATCCTTATTACACTCTCCTAAACCGATCAGGACAGTGCGATTCTCACCCATCGTCGAACATGCAACCATCACCACACCTTCCCCACAATCCACTTTGGATTCAACTCCGTCATCATTACCATTATCATCATCACAGTCCACATATCCTCTATCTGCATATACACGTGCACGTCAATCATTGTCGTTGGAACCCCCTTCATACAGCCCGAAACGAATACCGACGACATTAGCAACACCAGCACCAGCACCAGCGGAAAACAAGAGGGATACAGGGTCACGCTTGCATGATAGTCCTTCCTTTGTCACCAAGAGCGCCACATACGCCATGGAAGATACCGATCGGCTGCCGTCAAAACCGTTACCGCCTCCTCCTCCACAAAGGCTGCCCACACCGTCTTCGTCTCTTGACTCTGAACCTTTGATGCCAACGAAGAAAAAGGTAAAAAAAAAAAAA
>LT551507.1:76839-87578 GCA_900079185.1 Absidia glauca
CAAGGTAAAAAAAAAAGTCAGGATGTACTATATGTAAAGGGGAATGTTGTAAAAGATGCAAATAGAGAGAGAGAGAGAGAGAGAGAGAGAGATTTCAAGAGCCCATGAGGGCAGATTTGAGTAGTGAGGTCATTTTCGAGGGATCCATGCCATTTGCATCCCTGGGTTCGGGCTCGCCTTCGTCGATTTCGTCGCCGCCATCCACGCCTGACACTCGTTTATCCAGTCTGAGTCGCACCTCGGCCATGGCCAAGATTTGCTGTTCAATGGTATGCTTGGAAAGGAGTTTGTGTACAGTGACATCCTTGGTTTGGCCCACCCGATGCGCACGATCTTCGGCTTGCTTGTCGTTTTGAGGGTTAAAGTCCATATCATACATGACAACCACACTATATATTTATATAATAAAAGGGGGGAATAAGACGGCAACCTAAAATAAAGTCGAGATCACTTACTTTGCCGACGTCAAATTTATGCCAAAGCCACCTGCTTTTGTACTGAGAAGAAACACATCCAGAGAGTCATCTTGGTTGAATTGATCAATGAGGTCTTGTCGTTCGCCCACTTTGGTGTTGCCGTCCAGTCGAAGATACGTCATGCCAATGGTCTTCATGACCGGTTCGAGGATATCCAACATGCTTGTGAATTGACTAAAGATCAGGACCTTGTTGCCGTTTTGTTTCATTTGAGGGAGGAGGCGGCGCATGTGTTGGACTTTGCCCGAATCCATCCATTCTTCGTTCGCCAGCATATGGTGTCGTATGGACTAAAGAAAGAAAGAGGTGAGTGTCGACCTTTCTTTTATTTTTCTCTCTCTCCACTTACTTTATGATCCCTACAGAGCCGATTCAGTTCGAAATCCGTCATGACCTCCATATCTTCCAGGATATACTGTTCGTCCGAGTCCCAATAGCGTTCCTCCTTCCTGATTTCCTTGGCCATGACCTTGATCTTGTCGTTGTCGTAGATGTTTCGGAATAAGAGGGGATGGTCGGCGGCCTTTCGCAGTTGCATGACGATGTTGTTGAATCTCTCCATCTTTTTGTTGGTGTTGTCCTTGGCCACGTCGTTGTATCGATCTTGCGAATCAGCCACGATCTGGGCATACATGGTCTGTTGATTGGGTGTCATTGGGCAATAGTCGACATGGTGGATCTTCTTGGGCAAGTGGATAAGGACCTGTGCTTTGCGTCGGCGGAGTACAAAGGGCGACATCATCTTTTTGGCCCGTTCGATCCGTTGGCGTGATAACATTTGTGCTGTATTTGTCGCTGTTGTCGCTGTTGTCGAGGAGGCCATACCAGAGGGCGACGAGGCCTTGTTGCTTGATTCCGAGCTACCACCACCAGCCTTGAGCTTGAAGATCTTGCGCACATCGTCTTCACTACCGGAAAAGACCTTGGGCATGATGAAGATGAGGAGGGAGACGAGTTCTTGGAGGTTGTTCTGCAGAGGCGTGCCGGTCAAGAGTAAGCGGAAGGGAGTGTCGAGTCGCATCAGGTGGCCATATCTTGCACTGGTGTAGTTCTTGATCATATGCCCTTCGTCCAAGATCATTGATTTGCACCGCAGACGACGCAAGAAGGAGCGGTCTTCCACACGGCCGGCGGCAATAGCATACGTCGTCACCACGGCATGGATGGTGTCCCGGTCGTCCATGATATCTTGTTGTTGTTCGCGGCGTTCGTTCTGAGTCCCATAGTAGCACCGCACTTCCAGCACAGGGCAAAACCGTTCGAATTCCCGCATCCAGTTGTCCAATGTCGATGAAGGCACCACAATCAAGTGAGGGCCAGATTCGCCAAGTTCTTGTAGTCG
This sequence comes from Absidia glauca, assembly GCA_900079185.1. Lineage (NCBI taxonomy): Eukaryota > Fungi > Mucoromycota > Mucoromycetes > Mucorales > Cunninghamellaceae > Absidia > Absidia glauca. The sequence continues at coordinate 78,658 of LT551507.1, forward strand.
GCCCAAAAAGCTGATCACCTGTGCAGTCTTGCCCAATCCCATTTCGTCGGCGAGGATTCCAGAAATACCCTTGCGGTACAAGAGAAGCATCCAATTGACACCAGTGATCTGATAGGGCTTGAGAGTAAAGTCGGGGTTCACGCTATCGGGTTGCTGTGTCAAAAAGCCGTCCATCGCATCCTTGTAGATCGCACTAGAAGTATCCATCTGTCCATTGTTGATATCCACATCCACCAGATGAGTGCCCGCATCCTCGTCATCATCGCCACCTGAAGATCCTGATTGTTGCCAGACGTCCAGAATCGATTGTAACTGACCACCAATATCTTCTATGCTTTGAATGATCTGATCCACCGCCGAGTAGCCTTCCAGGACTTCCATATAATCCGTCACATACTTGAGAGAGAGTCCCCGTTCCTGCTTCAGCTTGTCCTTGAGATCTTGGAGGTTTTCAAACGGTCGTAGGCCCATCATCTTCTCCACCGCGCCCATGCTGCATCCTGTGACATCCATCATTTCTTGAGGTCGACATGTGTTGTAAAACGTCACCGTTTGCACCGCCTGTTTCAAGTGTTCGATTTCCAATGCCCGTGCTTCTTCATCCTCGCTATCGTCGTCGTCGTCGTCCCCTTCAGATTCAGAGCTATCAATGCGTCGGACTAGTCGTTTTCGAGTAGGCGAAGCGGCCGAGGGTGGTGGCTGTGAGTGAGAGATCTTGAGACGTTGCATCGCCTTTGTAAAGTCGCCACCAGATACGTTGAGAGCAAGAAGAGCTTCGTCACGAGCCAATGCTGGGAATTCTTCACGTAGTAGCGCCACTTTGTGCGAGGTGGACGAAGCATTCAGTCGATTGTTGGTATTGGCTTTCTTGTCCATAAAAGCATCGTCGTCTTCACCATCATCGCCATTGTCGTGCTCCATGGGTTGTCGTTGATCTTGTTTATTGTCGTGCTCCAAGGGTTGTTGTTGATCTTCTTCAATGTCCTCTGCCACAGAATCGATCTCGCCGAGCTTGCCATCAGGATCGCTTTCACTGTTGGTCGCATTGCTAATCGAGGTTGCTGCTGTGCTGGTGCTGTCGTCTTCGTCGCTGTCATCGGCCAACATTCGGTTGAGCATGCGTCTCTTCTTGGGTTGGTGCTGGATAGGTGTGCTGTCCTCGTCGTCCTCGTCGCTGAGAATAAGCATGCGTCTAGTGGCTTCTACGGTTGTAACCACCCCTTTGCGAACCGCCGGTGGTGCCATTAATGGAGAAGTAGGAGGAGGTCGATAACCAAATGACGAGATCGCCTTTGATACGTTTTTGGAGGAAGGGGCAGAAGAGGAAGATCCAAAGTACAGGCGACTTTGTCGGGTCTTGGCTGGGAGTGCGGATCTAGGTCGATTCGTTGTAGAAGGCAAGGCCATGATCCAAATGTTTACAAAAGAGAAAGAGTGAAAAAAAAAAAAAATGGAGAACGAAAAAAAGTCCTTACTTAACGCGCGCGGCGGAGTCTGAAACTACAAACTCCCTACAACATCACAAATCTCACCCTGCCCGCTGACTTTTTGGAGTAAGCTTGCCCCTTTTGGTTCAACAAAGCCATCCTATTGCCAAAGATAGTGACTGATGAAGCTTATCGTTGTTCAACGCTTGAGCGAAAAGTGATGTGTCTCATCTATGCCAACGTGAGGGAGTCACTCATGAACAACGCAATCACACTGCGTCGTAGCTTTAGCATATTGGCATGCACACACTTGTCAAAGTTGATAATTGTTGCATACGAATTGCTCTCGGTGCTTTTCAAACTCCGTCCTACCTGCATGACAGATCATTTCCTCTGAAAAAGACCAAACCACGATAAGAGACCTTTTATTTTATTGATAATCAGATACTAACTACGGCTACTAGACTATCGATGCACTTAAAGTTTAGATGACTTGTTCATTTTGCGTAGTTTGCGACCAAAATGTTGTATATCCTGCACTAGCAGTTCGTCAGCTTCCAATCCGGGGAAATGGCCACCCTATACAAAAAAGGAGCATTCGTATGAGCATGAAGGTTATGTGGGGGGGGTTCACTTGGGTGCCTCATTACCACTGCATGTTCATTGTAGTGCTGTAGATTAGAAGATGTTTCCAACCATTCCTTTGGTAGCTAGAAGAGAGAAAGAGGGGTTATATATGAGGAAGGGTCGGCGGAAAAAGAGATAGCTTACCTTTGCAATATCGTAGGCAAAACTGCTGACAGCAGTAGGTACATTGACCCGAGGAAGCGTCACCTTGATCATTTCGTAATGGTGAAGGCATTCATAGTATATCCGTATAGACGAAGACATGGAGTTTGTCATCCAATAGAGGGTCACCTACACACACAAGAGATGCATCAGTCTTTTTCTGTATTCATCCATTTCTTCTTACCTGAGTCAAGAATTCGTCGGGTGTGATGGTAGGAGGCAGGGCTACCTTTTCACCCTCCTTATCATCCGCATGAAAAGTCCATTCATGATACTTTTCCAACATCCATGCTACATAAAAACGCAACGAAAAGTGAGCACCTCTGTGTGTGTGTGTGTGTGTGTGTGTGGCGGTCTTTTGAATTACCCATCATCCCCAAGGGACTATCCGAGAGCCCATAGGCCAAAGTATACGGGCGAGTTCCTTGAATGGCACGATATCCACACCCATGATACAGTTCCGCATTGGCAAACGTCGCCCAATTCAGCACCGTCTTTCCTTGACCATAGACCCAATTGAATCCCAGCAGCAACGAGGAGAAGAATTTGACAACGTTGAGAGGATGGAACAAGAGGTTTCTTGGCGTGGGCACCGGGGGTAAGAAGAAGGGAAGGTTGGTGTGGAAGGCCTTGCAATTGTCGCTATGGTTGGCTGCGGTGTATTTGCCAATGATCGCCCCCCAATCGCCACCCGACCAGACGTACTTTGTGTAGCCAAGCTTCACCATCAGTTCATTCATCATGGCGGACATTTTCACAACGCCAAAGCCTGAAGAGGTAGGGGCATCCGAGAAACCAAAGCCAGGGAGACTAGGAACAACGACATGGAAGGCCTTTCGAAGAAAGAAAAAAGGGATGAGGGGATATAGACGGCTTTGTTTGCATACATACTCTTTACCTGGGTTCCATTGGCACCATCACGTAACGGTTGAATCACCTTGTGGAACTCGTAAAACGTCGAGGGCCAGCCATGACATAACACAATGGGGATGGCATCAGGATTGGTCGAGGGTTCGTGGATAAAGTGAATGTTCAGGTCATCAATCTTGGTGCGATAGTGTTTCCATTGGTTGATTTCTTGTCGGGCCACTTCAAAGTCGTAGTTATGTTGCCACGTTTCCGCCATTGGCTTCACAGCCCACGTGGGTGCACCTACCAGTTCGAGAAGAAGGCGTAAAAGAGAGGCTTCAAGGACATTGTAGCATGCTTACCATACTCCCAACCAACGTTGGTTTCCAGTTCGTTGGGATAGATCGTGTCGGCCAACTTTTCTTGAAGCTGAGTCCGTTGTTTGTCGGATAAACTAGGGACAACAAAAGGTACAATGTCTTGTTGCATGAGATGATGGGGTGAAGAAGAGTAGAAAGAAAAAAAGAGAGAGAGCGGGGGCGTTTTATAACGGAAAGAGAAGCGCACAAAAGAAGAGCGTTAAAAATGACAAGATGATCATTTCGTTCAAACTCCGCCTTCGTCGAGCTAATTTGGTAGAGCACGTGAAATGCCAGTAGGTGAATGGGGTTCCCCAGCTCTTATGTCAACGACTATTTTTTTCAGTCTCCTTCCCTGTCCACCCCAGTATGAGTATGCGACGACATGGTTGTAACATCTATTCTTTGTAATGACACTGAAAGTACGAGAATACTCGCATTGTTCAAGCGAAGGATATCGGAGTTGAAAAAGTTTCATTCTCTTTGTCTTGCATAGTGAAAGGGTCTTGCTCCTTTTTCTCTGACCAATCCCCGCACTTTTGCTCAGTCAGGAGTTTGAAATAACTGGGCAACTTCATGCTTTCAAGTGGTATAGCAACCGCGGACGATGAGCACTTCTTGCACATTTGTAACGCTTTTATGAGAAACACAAGGTGACGTTGGACTCATAGTAACTTACGTACACCAATACAAACAAGTTATCAGACAAACATGGTGATTGAAAGAGCATTGACCGTATGGAAAACCAAGGGTCTGAGTAACAAGTACAGAATTTTCGATGCCCGCATTTTTTCAACCCACAATTCATCATACACCAACTTTACCTAGCGGAGTTCTAATGCTCAGTATACCCATCAACAAAAACAAAGACACTTCATCCTTTTGAAAGCCATTATTTTCATTCTTCTTTGTAAAAAGGAAGCCCAACTCGACGTCACATTGCGAAAAGTGTAAGGCAAAGGACATCAATGGACAAGTGAGGTAGCAAGCCAGAGCTCACCTGTCCAGGCGCAAAAAAATTAGAATAACAACAGCCATACTATGTACGGCATTATAGTTGTTAAACTATAAAGAACAGATACTACACTTGATCTTAGCCAAAAGGCCTGAGAGGATAAGGTTTCATCGAGTTTTGCAAGAAGGCTGCCTTTTTATAGTTTTTGGAGGCTGAGCGGAGTTTTGAAAAAAAGAGACTAGTCGAGTTCCCGAGTCCGCCAGCCACATTTCTCAGGGGCAAGAAAAAAAAAGAAAAAAAGACATTCCTCGCCCCGCTTGCATAAGTGAACAAGAGTGGTATTTTTGTCTTTTTCTTTCCCTCTCCACTTTACAATGACAACACCCTTGTTATGTGAACCGCATCATGATGCCTCGTCGTTTTACATCAGTGGGTTTCTCTGCCTTGGTATTGTTGTGTCTTATTTGCCTCAGGTATAACCACCCATCCGTACGTTACACAAACTGACGTTTTTTGGGGGGGTGACTTTTTATGCTAGCATTATCGAATCATCGCCACCAAGACAAGCGAAGGGTTTAGTCCGTGGTTTCTGCTACTGGGGGTCGTCTCATCGACGTCCAGCTTCTTCAACATTGTCTTGTTACAATGGCATGCCCTTACTTGTTGTCCCTCCTTAGTAAGTATGCCAGAAAGCGATAACGGGAAAAGCTAATCTGCGCCTATAGACGACAAGCTCGTGTTTGGAAAGTTTGATGGCAGTGCTTCAAATTGGTATACAATGGATCATGTTTTCTCTTGTGTAAGATACATTGTGACAAAAAAGTCTCTCTCTCTCTCGCTAACCTGGATGCATTAGGTTCGTTCTCTTTTTGGTCTACTTCCCCGATGATCATAAACGGCACCAATCAAGTAGATCAGAGGAATGGAAAGTGTCGCTGACCATTGCGGGTCTGTGCCTTGCCCATCTTGCCCTGTCGTTTATGATCTCCCTGGGCTTACTCAGTTTTGTAGGTGGACCGGCCGATCACCGCTGGACAAACATGTGGGCGGGATTCCTCGGTGTCTTGAGCATGGTCTTGGCTGGGATGCAGTACTTTCCTCAAATCTGGAAGACTTGGAAACGGAAAGAAGCAGGTGCACTCAGTATACCTATGATGATTCTACAAACCCCTGGTAACACTTTTTAAGAAAATGGATGTGTGGTATGACACTGACACTTGTAACTTATGCAGGGACGGCACTGTTTGTTTATTCTTTGATGGTGCGCCCGGGAACGAATTGGACAGCTTGGATCCCATACTTGGTCACTGGGGTCTTACAAGGAACCCTTCTATCACTATGCATCGCTTGGTACTTTAGGAATAGATCTGTGCCTCAGGACAAGGATAGCATCACACATCTACTCTAGTCTTTACCTGTTAAACTGGTTTACAATACCCCTATTCCTTTGAATCACATTCCTTTACCCACTCGCCAATAAAATAGTCATGGACAGAAAAGGCAATCGTCGGAGTTTTAAAAAGACATGGTTGCCAGGGGCAGATGGAATCTACAAACCAAAGTAAAACAGCTTTTTTTTTCAATGTGAACTTGACCATGCATATGACAGACAGTGATTGGTTTGATATGTGAATATGGGTTTGGATCAGAGTAGGGATGCTAACTATCGGGAAGCCTTGGGAAGAGAATGAATGATTGGGTGGGGCGGACATTGAGAAACTCCAGGCGGACTAACCCTATTCAGGGGGGGAGGCGGGCACCGATCTTTTTTTTTTCTTTCTCTTTCTGACTCTTTCCTTTTTCTTCATCTCTGACAAATGGCGACTGTGGTAGACCTGATATTCCTCGGCACTGGCAACTCTGGCTGTATTCCCAATGTATGTTGTCTGACCAATCCCAAAGCTAATTGCACTGTGTGTCTGTCATCAATGACGAATGAAGGACGCAAAAACAAGCGGCGGAATGTTTCTGTGGCCATTCGTTTCCGCAAACATGCCGACCCTCCAGGATCTCGGTTACGGTAAGGAAAGAAAAGAATGTGATGTCCATTGACACTTACAATCATTCATAGAACTATTCTTATCGACTGTGGGAAAACGTTTTATGGTAGGTAACCTATACGTTGCGTAATCTATTGGTATTGACACGATTCTTCATGGCACTGAATAGAAGGCTCGATTGATCTGTTTCCAAAGTACGGTATTCGCGAATTGGACGGGATTGTCTTGACACACCCTCACGCCGATGCTATTTTTGGACTGGATGATGCACGTATGTTGACGTTGGGGAGCGCCGTACAGGACAAGGTGGACATTTACCTGACGGATGAAACCATGGATACAGTGACGACGACCTTCCCTTATCTTGTCAGTGCCAATCTCGCTACAGGTAACCAAGCAAATGCATTTCGAAAGTGTGTGGACTCTTAATTAATGGATGATCTTTTAGGTGGCGGCGATGTGGCAACTTTCAAGTATCATATTTTTGATCCTACCAAGACCTTATCGATCCATGGGTTAGATTTTACTCCTTTACCAGGTAACGGTACCGATTGTATTGTCATTTGGTCTTTTAACCTATCGTTGCTTTTTGTAGTCCATCATGGTATCTATTTCACGACCCGCCAACCCTACGTTTGTCACGGCTTCCAATTTGGCGACATTACCTACATCTCTGATACCAACTACATTCCTCCAGAAACCATGCAAACGATTAAAACGAAACCCTCTCGAGTCCTGGTCTTGGATTGCTTACGAGGTAAGTGCCTCATCAATATCAACAGGAACTGATACTAACATGTCCTACATAGTTGGGAGCTCACATGCTTCTCATTTCGGAACAGAGGATGCCTTGGATGCTACTCGTGAAATCAATGCATTCAAAACCTACTATGTTGGATTTGGGCATGCTATGGATCATTACGACACAGAATCGAGTCTCAAGCTTTTGGAATCAACAGACGGTCTACGGGTGGCACCCGCCTTTGATGGTCTCTGCTTGCACCTGGAAACAAAAGATAGAATTGTAGAATCTTCCCCTTTTACTGATAGTGTTACTATACATTGACCTCGTCATTTTGATTGAATAAACTATACATCTTGGACATACATCCCATAAAAAGTACAAGTCGTTGAATCCGTCAAATGTTTCAAACCCCGCCGGTCCGCTGCACATAAAGAGGATTTCCCCTCCATCTATTCCTTCGCCTCTTGTCCCCTTTGTCATTACTTTTATCTTTCCATTAGAATGGCACGCACCACCTCTGACTACGACTTTATGCAACGGCCTTGACGACGAACACATTGTAACTACTCTTCCCCTTCTCAGCATCTTGCCCATCTTTGTCTTGCCATGACAAACATTTGCCTTTTACATCAATGCTCATCCTTTTCTTAGTAGATCGAATGGGATGGCAACGGATATTGGCTCTCTGGCACCAGGTCTGGCTGGACATGGACTTGGATTAGGGATCGGGCTCAAGGGATTACGGAAAACATAGCAATTTTTTTCAGGCGCACTCACCTTTTTCCACTGTAGATTATCTCACCGTTGCACTATTGAAGAGTACTATCTCTTTGCCCACTATCACCAGCACCTTCTGACCCATTGCTTTGTTTTCATTGTTTTTGTCACTACACTAGATTCCCGCTGCCATGGCCTGTCATGTATATACCTCTTCCACCACTCAGAGGCTGGTCACACTTTCGATCTGCTGAAATTCACTGGATCCAGAAACCCATATGCACGACCACTACCTGTCACTTTTCTCTACAAATGCCCAGGAACAATCAAACAAAACAGGCGGCGCCGTATGCTTCTTAATCCACCCCCTTTGGTTGGCTACTTTACCAGCACCACAGAAACTTCCATGCACTTGACTTTATAAAGGTAACATTCACACTTCCTTTTACAATACCGACACCAGACTGATGCATCCACCCTATTATACTTGCCAGCATGGCGATGATTTGCTTCTAGACTGTCAAGCGCCCTAACGACAGGTAACACGCATCATGTGGACCACCCTTCATTTCATTTGTTTGTTTGTCTCTCTCTCTCTCTCTTTTTGTAGGTTGCCACTTCGTCAGATGGGGAAGCAACATTCTCAGGTGGCACATTCCAAAACAAGGACCACGCCGTGTGCATAGCTAGCATGTCATTAGTGTATAGAACCGATTGTATAGAATAAAAAGATGGGGGTGGATCTACAAGATAAGGCGGGTGATACATACACAAATAGAGGTGGTGTTATTGTTTATAGGGAGGTGATGGTGGATGGACACGGGGACAGTGATATGGAAAAAGGAGACAGTTGGTGGTATGAGGTCATCTGTACTGATCTAATGAGAGGGACAGAGAGCAAACACACACACACACAAACAAGACAGGTCAGTTAAGACCATGATGAGGACAAGGTACTGATTTCCAAAGTTTATTTCAAAAGAGAAAGTAGAAAGAGATAGATACCATATAGGTGCTAAGCTAGGGTAGGTAATACTAGACTATATGAATAAGGAGAGAGAGAGAGAAGAGGGGGGGGGG
>LT551507.1:107450-119949 GCA_900079185.1 Absidia glauca
TCACTACCTCATGTCGCCCAAAAAGGCACTTTTAAAATTTTCAAATGTAAAAAACATGGGGAAACCCTCGCAATTTTTTTTTAGGTGCACTCCCATTCCATTGTAGAATCTCATAGTCCAAGTTACTAATAAAAGTATATCAATTCTTTGCCCATACCCTTCCGCTACTATCTCTGATACTTTTACACAGCTTGACCGTTTTTTTCCACTTGCATTTGCTTACTTTTTACAGCAGTTTAGTCATTCTCATTACATTAGCTTGTTGCCATTAGACATTAGCTTAACTACGACCCCAAACATAGCCTGTACCATAGCTTTTTAGTCCCATCCCATCAATAAAGCCTACTTGAATCATCCCACGAAAGACGTTTCTCTAATCCACAACCATGACAAGACCATGTACATTATAAAGACCAAACTACAGATGAGTAGCTCATCATTGACAACTCCTAAAACACCATTGGTTCACTAGTTGGAATGACTCTAATGACATGTACATGTTCGTTAGGTGTATCTGCGCATAAATACAAAGTTTTATTGATATAATGGGACTAATGGACTAAGGTACAGACTATATTTGAGGTCGTAGTTAGGCTAATAGGTTAATGGCGACGTGATGTAATGGGAATGACTAGACTGCTGTAAAAACCAAGCAAATAGAGATGGAAAAAGACGGTAAAGCTGTGTAAAAGTATCAGTGATAGTAGCGGAAGGGTATGGGCAAAGAGTTGGTATATTTTTACTAGTAACTTTTACTACGAGATTCTTCAATGGATTGGGAGTGCACTAAAAAAAAAATTGCGAGGGTTTCCCCATGTTTTTTACAATTTAAAATTTTAAAAGAGCCTTTTTGAGCGACATGAAGCAGTGGTGGAGTCGTCATTAGCATCGTCGTCGTCTTTATCGTCGTCGTCATCGTTGTAGCCGATCTAGTGTTAAAAGAAGGAGGAACGATGCAAAAGGCAAAAAGTTAATAATGGCAAGCAAAAGATGAACATGACGTGAGAAGAGGAGAGTTACCGTTCGTTCGTCCGTGTGCTCGTTCGTTCGTTGGTTTGTCGTCGTGGAGTAAAAAACAAATGACAATGCGGTAAAAAAGGAATGACGAGGGGAAGAAGGAGCAAAAGTGAAGGACGGGCAAGAGAAAATTTCTTATAGCCAATCGGGGGTTGAAATCTAGAGTGCATAGGCACACATTGTTGGACGAGTGGGTGGGCAGGGTCGTGTTCCTGAGCTTTAATTGGAGCAGATCCCTAACATATCAGAGTGAGCATGCTACTATATTCTGATGCTATGATGCTGGCTTGCCTTTTGAATGACAAGTAGGCTGGATCAGAGAAGATTGAATGTTGCCAGATGGGATGACAGGGGTGGAGTTCCATCATGAGCACCGAGTCTTGTGTAAAAGTCTTCCTAAGCGTCATGCTCAGCTATACAAATGCATTGGCATTGACGGTAGCTTGACCAGGATCGTTGTTGTCAGGACCGAGTTCTTTTGCAGCCAGTCGGTCATGCCATTCGTCGATCGCCAGGAACAACTTCTTGTAGAGGCTTGTAGGAGGGTCAAGGGCGGCACATGCAAGATAAAAGAATCGGCCATTGGTGGGGAAGCCTGTCACTGATCGCATCCGGGCATAGCTGGGACTCAACTCATGGACTCAGAGAGTCCCCCGCCATAAAAGTCTTTATGATGGAAGGTATTAGTGTAAGCAATACAAGAGAGAGGTGGGCAGGACGCTGAAAAGTACCCTTGCTGTCATCGTTAAGGCTCATCATGCATAGTTCAAGAAAAAAAGTAAAGAATAAAGGTTTGTGGAGAAAGTGGAGGAACATTTTTAAAGCCCGCCAGCTCCCCTCAAATTCTTATTGTTCGCAAAATTCATGCAAAACCTTTTCCAACTCCGCCTTTCAGGATTGTCCCTTTCCAGTTGCCTCTCCAAACCGAGGCAGATCATCCATTTTCAAATTTCACACACATAACAAGAAGAGCTAGACATGCAATCTACCAGTATGCGGACGACCAAGGTAGAGTTTACCCAGCGGTGCCAAAAAAACCGTTCTGTTTGACAGACTTTTTTATCTAGAGCATGTGGATTAAAAAAAACGAGGGTGGGTCAAGTCATGGGTGTGTGTAACAAAGACCAATTCCAAAAAAAACAGGTTTATTAATTGATAGCAAGAACTAATCAGATCTAACTACAAACTGCGTATCGGCCGGGAGACATTCCAAAGCGACTTCCTGATAGGTGGCGGAGGAGAAGACGGATGGGTAGACACGGGCGATTTTCGCCTGGGGCATGGCGGTGAAGGAGCCGGCCAACTTTGGTTCCTTGTCGAGGGTAAGCAGGGTCGGCAGGTTGCGTGTGGAGGCGTAACCTTTTTTGCTGGCGCCAGGATGATAATAGCCAATGTAAGGATCGAGGCGGGTTTGGTTCTTGGGAGTGAGAGCCACCCAGCACGGGTCGTTCGGGCGCCGGTAGCACCAAATGTACGTGCGTTGCGATAATGCTTTGGCGGTTTTCTCCAGGGACAGCGATTGGCGTCGGGACAGTGAGTGGGTTGTGAGCTCGTTGACTGGGATCAGAGACGAGTCGGTGGACGTCAGGCTGTTGGTGCGGGACGAGGATGACGAGGTGCTACTGAATAGACTTTCGAAGAGAGATCGACGACGGGGCTTGGTTTGGGAAGATGAGGACGATCCGAGAGATAACGACCTGACCAGGGGTATCAGTGAGTTCTCCGGCTTGTCGTTGGCTGGTACGGTTGTGGGGGTGGATGATGGCGTGTTGGTGGTGTCAGATGCTATGTGAGGCGGTTCCTTTGTGCTCTCTTCTGGGGACGATGGTGGTGGAGTGGGTTGAGGACCCATGTTTGTTGTGTCCCCAATAGGGAAGTGAGAAGGTTGAGGCATGATCATGGGGTTGAATGGCATTGCTGGTTCAGGGACATGCATCATTGCTGTGGGAAAGATAGGGTTGAGATTATGGTGAGTAGAGGGTTGCGGTGGTTGTGGTGCATGGATCATGGGTTGTAGCATGGGGAACATGGGGTGCTGTAAGATTGGTGGAACTTGAGGGTATAGACTGGGTTGTGGGTGTTGTTGTACATCGGTATCGAGCACGGGACCTTGGTCCAAGCGTGGATGCCATTGTCTATGTAATACAGGCCTTGGAGGTTGGTGAGGAGCTAGTTGTGAAGATCGCATTGACGGTGCATCGATATAAGGAGGTGTGAGGTCTCTGTGATGAGGATGGTGATCATAATGCTTCCTTTGGTGTAGTACATGAGCATAGTCGCCTTCATCAGAATAGTCGTCGATATCCAAATCAGCAATGTGAGGCTGATAGTAGTTGCGTTCCGTAGGCCATGGATAGGATCGGGATGATTTTCGAGGTGCCTGGCAAAAGTGGTTGTAGTGTGGTGAGGGATCAACAAAGCTTCTGCGCCTGGATGGTGGAGGGATTGGGTGGAATAAAGTGTCGTCATGGTAATAGTCTTCTTGATCGTCATTGTCCCATTCATCATAAAAAGGGCGGGGCTGGGTTAATGATCTCCGCCGCTGTGGTTCGGAATGAGCTGACCAAGGCGATACAGGTACCGATTCCATGTAGTAATTATCCAACAGGTAGTCAGCAGGCGCCTCTTCTAAATATAACAATGCATTAACGAAACTAGTGAGTAAACCAAGTCTATGATAAACAGACAGAGACCTCCTTCTTCTTACCAGGACATGAGCAGTAGGGCCCATGAGCCACGTTGAGATGGTCTTTATGGACAAAACAGGGAGATCTATCGTATGGATTTCTTTGTTGCAGAGTGGGCGAATATGTTTGTTGAGTCCTTTGTTTAGTGTAACTGTTGCGTCGTCGCCTTGGCGTTCTTGCTGAAGGGGAGTGCAGAGGATGAAGTGGTGGATACTTCAAGTGTTGAGCATGGTGAGGCCTATTGTCAAAGTCATTGTGTTCCCAGGTGTAGTCAGGAGATTTGTACATTATTAAGCAGAAGGGGTTAAAAGAAGAAGAAAAAAAAAAGAGAAAGAGAGAGACAAGAAAAGAAAAGATAAAGTATTTATGTCTTCTGGGAGAGTCCAAAAAAAGTTATGCCGGCGGGGTTTCAAAAGAAGACGGAACTGAAATCACAGAGTTCAAGCTTCCCATCATACAACAGTGTTTCAAGAATCGTTCTGTTTGTTTGATATCAATATAATCATATGTCTTTTATTAGAAGAGTAGTGACAAGTTAGTTAAGCATATACAAAGTGAATGGGGTGAGGGGAATGAAGAGGATGGTGTTATATACAGTTGAAGGGAAGGATGGAGAGAGAGATCTAAGCAGTTATCATGGCAGCAGCGGATTGGTGTCGTTGTTGTTCTTGTTCTTGGCGTTTCTTCTTGGCCGCCATGAATGCAGCACGCATTTTGAAGTAGTCCTTATGCAAACCACATTCGGACTTTTGTTGACCAGCCCATCGACCTTCACGTTCGCCTTCTTGACCGTGTGCAGAAGGAGCCTTGGTAGAATGGTGATCACCAATAGATTTGTAACCTTGATCGATCAATGCATTGTAAGGCACTTCATTGGCGCGGATATAGGTCCACACTTGTTGAAAGTCCCACAGGGCCAAAGGATTCAATTTAATCAGACCAGTGTCATCCACTTCCAAAATGGGAATATTTTCTCGATCACCACGTTGACTTCGGCGACGGCCAGTGATCACCGATTTGACATCGAGTTCTTCGTAGGCGCGGCGTGCAGGTTCCACCTTGACAAGGTAATCGTAGGTATCTTCGTCCACTTTCCAGAGTTCGGTGCCATGTTCACGTTCGAATTCAGCAGTGGTGGAGGCATCCATGGGCTTAAAGACACGGAGAGGGACATTGTAGGTATCTTGGCATCGTTGAGCAAGTTCCAACGTCTCGTCGAAATGATACAAGGTGTCCAAGAAGATCAAAGGGACCATGTGCGCTTGCTCGCGCTCGATGCTGATCTTGTTGATCATGTCTAAGGTTGCAAGTCCTGTATAAAGTAATATGAGTGTCTCGTTGCTAGGGCAAGCATATATAGTCTCGGTCTTACCAGTCAATCCAAAGGCTGTGGTTTGGTAAAGGTTGGGTAGATGATCAATGGCCCAAGTAAGGATTTCATTGGGTGACAATGTCCACAGATACTTGTTGATGTTGTCCAAGTATTCTTTTGACAGTTCAGAGCCAGAATGGATTTGAGTGTTGAATTGAGTACTGATAGGCATGATGATGATATGACAACAATGGTTGGTAAAAGATAAAGGAAAAGAAACAAGTTGGGGACAGAAAGATCTCAAATTTATATCAACTGGGGCGGAGATCGAAAAAGATGGATCGAAATTTGGCCAATGAAGGGAAGCATTGATGGTGACATTCCCCTCTGAAATTGCAATCAAGGACAACTCATACTAATCACCACTGGGTATTATGGGTATTTCTGTACGTGGGTGATTAATCCATCGCGCAGTCCTATTCCGATTGCTAATGATCAGCTTAGTAAGAAAGGGGCGTCAGTAGTGTTGTCCTAACTGGCTGGTAAGGGGAGATTATCATCCATTTCATTCTTATGACTTTACTGAAGCCTTACCATGCTACCAGATGAACCCGACTGCGATATGTCCGCCATCAGTTGCATGTATATCTGGAGAACGTAGCAAAAGAGTGATTCTCAATCGGTGATTGAGCTGACTTCGGTATTTCCAGCTCCGCCCCAGGCAAATTCAGGGCCACCTATTTTCTCTTAGGGGTTCACCCGAGACTAGAGCTCAGTGTATAGAATAGGCGTCTCGAAAGTGTTTTATGCAGTTGCATGACCGATAACCGCCCAGAGCACTCAAACGTTAAAGGCATAGTGAAAGGGAGACTTGATGTCCGTTCTGTGTATATAGAACAGGCAATGGATAGAAGGACAGCTTGTTAATGCAGGCGGACCATCCATATATGGAAGGCGCTTACTTGGGAATGATTCTTTCCATCATCACTCCAGATACAACAGCATGAGGCAACTATCTGTTTGTAAGCATATCTCCACAACTTCTATCCATAGTGTAGTCAGGCACTATAGTAGTGTGACGATGATCCTACGATGATTGCCGCCAAACCTTCTTGCTGGAGCCTGATCGGAGTTTCAAATCATTGGATATCTGAGCTTGTTTGCCAGCCACCCAGATTCTCCGCTTCTCTTTTATTTTCTTCCCACTTCTTCATCACACGCTTGATATCTATCCACTCCAACAATCGATATGGCAGGTAAAATTCAACACTGATGCAGTAAAGCATGAAAGCCTTGCCACTTGCAGCTCCCCCATGTAGGCTTTGTGGTTTATCCGAGATGATAGGATGAAGACAAAAAGCTTATTGGGGGGGGGGGCTAGTGGGGTCAAGGTGACAATGGAATACAATAGACTCACTGTTTGCATATTTCCGTTGTCTTTGCGATACGATATACTTGTTTATGTCATAGATCTCGGGTTTGACTTTTCTGATGACCAAGATGACTATGAAACTTATGACGATGGGAATTTATCTCTCTTGACGGAAAAGCCCGACGTTTCGACTGACCTGCAGTATCATCTCGCGGCGGGAACAGAATCCTCGACACACACCCAGCAACAGCAGCAACAGCAACAACAACAACAGCAACTAGATACATCCACGGCAGTTGCACTATATCAACAACAGCAAGATGGCAATGGCAATGATATTGGTACTTTACGGAGTCATGACTCTCAGCAACAGCAGCAGCAAAAGTCCTCCATCTCCTCTACTACAAAAGGCGAATTACCTGAAAACGAACTTTACACCAACGAGCCTGATATGTTGGTTGAAACGAATGGTCTTTTGGAGGATTCCGAAGAAGGTTACAACACAAACTCTTTACTACAAGCCATTTTAACGGAAGGTAAGGCGAATAGCGGCCACGTTGACTGGTGGTAGTAGCTAAAATCACACCCATTTACCGACTGTTATAGAAGGGAATGAAGGCGATTTGGACGAAAATGTGTTGATTGACATGGACGAATCTCTATCTTCAGTGGAACGTGTGTACAAGTACAGCAAAAGCAGCGTCATGTTTCTCAGGTAACATAAAGCAGAGGGGACGGGAATCGAGCTAACTGGTGATATGAATGATATAGACATATGGTTGCCAAGGAGTTGCCTATTGCCTTGCACGATGTGGATATCAATGAAGCCATTACAGAAATGCTACCCGTGGTGCTGAATATCGCCTATGATAAAGATGAAACTGTCCGGGAAACGTTTGTTAGTGAACTCGATCAAATCATCATGTACTTTTACCAGGTATGTTGAATGACAATTGTTAACATCCAAGCTAAAATCTCTCTCTCTTTTTATTATAGAACGCACCGCCATCCATGGAAACAAACTTGCCGCCATCTCCATCAAGATCAGCATCTACATCATCTCTATCTTCATCATTACACAACGCCTCATTAGAAAACGATGATGAAACACCAGCACCGGGAAATCAAAGGGATCTAGTGACAAAAGACAAAGGCGATGACGACCTTCCACAGGGAGCTGATCACGGGCAAACATCATTACAACACCAACAACCTTATTCTGCAACATCAGGGACAACCGTTGATACACAGCAAACATCCTCACAACAAACCATAAAGGAACAAGACACGGACCAAACTTTATCGCCAGGCGACGATGACGACCTACAAGAGAACAAATCGCCAACGACTCCACATATCCCAGCCAAAAAATTCGCCCCTTTACTGATCTCGCTGTTACTGGATCAAAACTCAAATTTGGCATCCCTCGGTCAACAATGCATTGTCTCTGTAGCCACTGACCTGGCCTCGTCTTCTCCAGACTCTGAACGCGGCGTATTGGACCGATACCTTTTGGATACTGAAATCTTTGACGGCGTGATCACAGGCTTGATGGATATTGTGCATGGAAGGACTCGGCACGAGGACAAGACCGACGACGACGAACATTTGTCTGCGAATCTATCAGCGACCTCCATCGACAACAACACCAGCAAAGAAACTCCGGCGGTAGGCATCATGCGTCGACCTTCTGCTACCCCTGGATTCGAACCTAGCTCTGTGGCCGATGATTCGACCCAAGGTGAAATCAACTTGGCTAAAATGACCTGTCTTTCGGTAAGACATATATATATATATATATATATAGAACAAATCATCATTGTGCTCACTGACGGCGGTTTCCTTTCCTTTGTAGTTGATTTCGGCATTGACGACTGTTTTGGGCCCTGAATGGGCAATTGGATTCTGCCTCCCTATTGTTGAACAATTGGCCTCCGATCCCATGTTTTATGTACGAAGAGAGGCTGCTGGTGCCGTTGGCAGTCTTGCAACCGTTGTGGATGTCGACGTGGCTGTGAACCGATTGGTAAGTGAATGAGGTGTCCCTTAATTGCCTACTCACCTTTTCTGTTTCTTGAAAAGCTACCCTTGTACCTTGAATTCTCCCGTGATACCATTTGGCATGTCCGACGCTCATGTGTGTTGACCCTGCCTCTTCTCTGTGGCGTGTTACCCGAGGAAACCAAGATTCGAATCGCTACCGAAGGCGTGGAGATCTTCAAGAATGATGTATCAAGAATTGTCAGAAATACGTTGGTGGAAGTCATTGGAGAACTTATTGCCAAGTTTCTCCCTGAAGATTGGGAACACACTGGTCTTCCTGGAAAGGTAAGCAAGTCTATCACATCCACATGTCACTAATACCGAAGTTCTAGGTCCCCGATACATTGCTGGACTTTTTCTTATCTCTCGGGTCTAGTGGCAACTCGACGCAAATGTTTAAGGTGGAAACGGACCGGACGATCATTTGTGCCTACAACTTCCCTGCCGTGGTCCTGACGGTGGGCGCCGACTATTGGGACTCTCACCTGCGGGATACTTACCTCAGCCTGACCAAGGATTATCAAATCAAGGTGCGCCGGACGTTTGCCTACTCATTGCATGGAATTGCGCGGATCATCGGCCCTGAACGGACAGAAAGCGACCTGGTACAGATCTTTGCCCTTTATTTAATGGACCTGGACGATGTGAAACAAGGTGTCCTGGAGCATTTGGCGGAATTCCTCGGCACCCTGGCTGTCAGCTCTCGTAATGAATATATTCCTATTCTCACCGAGGTTTGGGACGGCGTCATGACCAATTGGCGGTTACGGAATATCTTGGCGGCTCAGTTGCGGGACATTGCTCTGTTGTTTGATGCCGCGCGGGTGGTCGAACATGTCCTTCCTTTGGCAATCAGGGCTTGTAATGATGAATTCGCAGCAGTGCGTGAAACTGGCGTGGAAGCTGTAAGTGAATGGTTAAAAATCAGGGGTCATCAAAACTAACAATCATCTTTTTTTGCGTACACAGTTCCCTGTTATATTGGATATCGTCAAGCGGGCAGTTGATGATGAAGGCGAAACACTCTCTCATAATGACATTGAAGAGGAAGAAGATACGGAGGAAGATGCTCGGGAAAACAAGCGAAACTTTGCGCTGGCGCTACTGCATCATGTCATGGAACGATTGGACGAGTTTGTCAGGTCCAACATGTATCGAGGGCGACTTGTGTAAGTGAGCTCTACCTTCAGTCTGCTTGTGTTGTACTCACTTTTTTTTATGCTCCTCAGGTTTACTCAGATCTGCCGCTCTCTGTTGGAGGCTGGTATCTCCGCTGGCGACTTTGCATCCTTCTTTTTATCTCGGTTGGCGCTCTTGGCTGTGGATGAAGTCGTCAATGTCCGCATTGGTACAGCTCGTACGATCCGGCAAGTGTATTTGAATGAAGGGTATCGACAGGAACTCAAAAACTTGGTCACTGGCGACGATATGGAAAACGACACCGAAGCATCATCGACACAATCAAGCACTTTATTGGATCAAATGGTCTATAGACTGGCGTTGGATCGTGATCAGGATGTGCGCTTGTTTGTACTCGATTTGGTGGATCCAGAAAGGTTACAGCAGGAAGAAAAGGTATTGGTCTCCTTGGTTACCGAACAACAGCACAGTAAAAGGGATTCTGAAGATCAACAGCAACCGTCAGGCGCTCCTATGCAATACATTGAAGATTCGACTTTTACCCCTCATCACCTATCACCCAGCAGCACCTCACCAAATGGCCATACTATCATGCGGAAGATACTGGCGGACGACGAGCAACGTATCGACAATGCCAGAGATCCAGAACCCGAAACGAACCTACATCAACAGCAGCAGTACCTAGAAGAACGACACGAAAATGAGCAGCAGCATCGAAATCAGCATAACCAGCATCATCATACTCAAACACAGCATAACCAGTATCAACCACACTCTCCAGAACACATCAGGTCGATGAATGCAGCTAATGGCGACAACGGGATAGTCAAAGATACCACCAACACGACAACAACAAGCACCAATGACGATCCCGTTCCTCCTAGCGATGTAAACGGCACAGTGGATAAATTGAACTCCAGTAGCTCCAGGAACAACCCCTTTGGCGATTCGCCTCCTCTCAACGATGACGGTGAACAAACCGCCGATACAGCAATGGATTACACCGAGGAAGAAACCCATCACGACGGTAAGAAGAGCTCTCATCACGATGAAGACGGCGACGAACTCATGACTGACGCTGAACGAGACGACGATGACGACGAACCTGCGATGATCGATGATGAAGAAGAATCTACCTTTGCCGACGAAAAAGAAAAAGGGGAATACATCTACCTCTCCAGACCATCTAGTAAACCCGCTTTGGCCTCCCCTTCTTTAATTGGTGGACATACAACTTAGATCACTATGTACAGAACCATTGCTTTAAATACTTTTATAAATTCTTCTCTATCTATGTAGGTGCACATTATATATATATATCCTCCCCCCCCCACTTCCATAATAAATAGTCTCTTTGCTTGATCCACCAGCGTTACCGGAACTTCAAATATCACTTGTGGGGTATAAAGGAACCGATTTTCTTTGATTTGCCTTTTCTTTGCTTCTTGATCACTTTTTTTTTTCCTTCTCTCTCTTTCCATTGCAATGCACCGCCTCTTACTCGAACTATATGAGCCGGACGACGAACGCATGGTAATGCCCTCCTTGCCAGCATCCTGTCCATCATGACTAACATTTGCCTTTTGCATCATTGCTCCTTTTTTTTTTCCTAGCAGATCGAATGAAATGGCAACAGATATCGGCTCTCTCTGGTACCAGGACCGGATGGACATGGGATCACGAAAAACATGGGAACCCTCGCAAATTTTATTTTGGGTGTACTCACTTTGCCATTGTAGATAGCCATTGCACGACCGAACCCCACTCCTCTTTTGCCTACTCCTTCTTTGCGCACCATCACTGATACTTTTGGCACCGCCTATAAGCTCTCCCTTTTAGTAGCTCGTTACACTAGATTTGCAATTCCATGGCATGTCCTTCATTAGCACTCTTCCATAGTCATCATCCCAGTTAATAAAACCCACCCTCTCCTAGACTTTGCTCTTTTGAACATGTACTCTGATTATGCGCCAAGGCATGACCTATTGCGAGAGTTTGAAAAAAAGTGTGTGTGTGAAACAAAGTGGGCGGACGGGCTTTTGAGCACATTTGATTTTTTCAGAAACTTTATGGTTTCCCAATGTCAATTTTTGTGTCGAGTTGCCCTGTTTTTCAAAATCGAGATGAACAACCCATCTTCAAATTTCACATGGAGCAAGATGGAATGTTTATCTATCAAAAGGCATTAAACTTTAAGCATGCATGTGTTGCATCTCTCAATTATTACTACACTAAGCCCTCAAATAGCGAATGATTCCAATGGTCCCAAAATCGGTCCTTCATCCACTAAAATCAAATACTTTTAGCATCTTGCGTTAGGTACGAAACACTGATTTTTTCAGGTAAAATTTGAGATGGGGTTTTTTATCTATTTCATGAGAAACTTCATGTCCAACAAAAAGTACCATTTTTCATGGGGGAATGCTACAGTCAGAACCATCCGGACAGAACCAACCTGCGAATCCTGAATTTTTCTGACAATGAGGAATTACATGGCGGGGGACTCTCTGAGACCCTGACTTCAGTCCCGGTCATAGATGGGACTCAACTTGAAATGAAGATAAAACCGCCCCTGCCCACACACTCCTCCAACAGCGCCTATGCACTCTAATTTAAAACCCCGATTGGCTATAAGATTTTCTTTTTGCCCATCATTATTTTGCTCCTTGTTCCCCTCGTCATCACTTTTTTTGCCTCCATTGTCATTCCTTCTACTCCACGACGTCAAACGAACGAACGAACGAGCAAACGAACGAACGAACGGTAAGCCTCCTCTTCTCACGTCATGTTCATCTTTTGCTTACCATTACTAACTTTTTTCCTTTTGCATCGTTCCTCTTTCTTTTGGCTCTAGATCGGCTACGACGATGACGACGGCAATAGGAACGACGACGATGCTAATGACGACTCCACCACTGCTTCATGTCG
>LT551507.1:128256-138333 GCA_900079185.1 Absidia glauca
TGTCACAAATGGCTTTGAAAAACTCGACACTTCGTCATCAACAATAGTCTTTTTACCCCTCCACTACATTCATCATCCCCATAGTACAGGTCTGCTTCCCTTCAGGAAGTTTGTACATACACACATATCATCATTCACAAACACCCTTTACTATTTACATCAAGTTTAATAAACCATCTCTTCATCCCATATGTGTCTCACTAGTCTATCATTTCATCATTCTACAGCTAACATCACAAAAGAAGGGGGATACCATATCTTGGGTGTCAATGCTCGTGCCATGCCTATGAGGTGTCAATAAGGAGTCAATGGTATGATGCATTAGTGTCAATTCTCACCGCTGATACCATGACAACCCCATTCTTCCGTGTATCATCAATTTGCGGACAATAAGAATTTTAGTGAGAGGGGGAGTTGGCGGGGTTTGAAAATACTATGAGCCTTGGTTATGGATTAGAGAGAAGTCTTTGAGAGAATATATAAGTAGGTTTTATTGATGCAATAGGATTAATGACTATGGTACAGTCTATGTTTAAGGCTGTAGTTAAGCTAATGTGTTATTGGCAACGAGTTGTAACGGGAATGACTAAACTACTGTAAAAACCAAGCAAATGGAGATGGACGAGGACGGCCAAGCTGTGTAAAAGTATCAGTGATAGTAGCGGAAGGGTATGAGCGAAGAATTGGTATACATGTCCATCCAGTCGTGCTGCCAGAGAGCCTATATTCGTTGCCATCTCATTCGATCTGCTAAGAAAAAGAAGAGTATTGCTGGAAGATGTTAATGTTAGCAATATAAGAGAGACGTGGACAGGATGCTGTAAAGGAGACTTACCGTTGCCGTTATCGTTAAGGGTCGTCATTCATGGTTCATGTCAGAGGGGGATGCCACGCAAAGTCGACGGTAAGAAAAAAGTGATGGGGAAGGGAAGAAGAAGTAAAGAATAAAACATTTGTTGGAAGTGGAGACTTATAACATTTTTAAATCCCGCCAGCTTTCCTTTCACCAAAATTCTTATTGTCCGTATAATTCAGGATATGCCCACTTGAGATAAACGTTTCAAGCCCCGCCCAGTGTCCTGGAATGCTGATACCTTCGGCCCCATGGATCACAAAGCAAAAGTATTGATTGAATAGCCTGTGTACATGCATAACATGTATCATATTGTTCTTGTATCCATCATCAGGAACAAAAGAGAGTTATAAAACGGAGTTACAAAGGACCCTTTTTTTATTTTTCAAATGCAGATGTTACAACGACCCCTTCAAACCTATTTTTTGTACACTAACTATCCCCGGTTTACATGACATCCCAAAGATCCTCCAAGGCACAACATACTTTGCCGCATGCAACTGATGCTGATAATGAGTATTCAGATATGCCTACAGAAAGAAGAACAAGTCAGTGATCAGTCCCCAGCATAACTCTTTTGTCCACACTTACCAATCTTTGTATCTGTGTAAGCGTCAGCAAAAGTATCTTCACCTTTTGCCATTGCACCCACCGATATCACAAGCGGTCTTTCGTCTAGATTCAGGTCCTTGAAGTATTTGTAGAGTCTGACTTTGGGTGCGTTCCATGACAAGGCTATATCAGATCATGGGAAAGGGATGAGTCGAGTGCGTTGTGTGTGTGTGTTTTAGGAGAGTGCATACCTAGTTTGATGGCATTTTCAGGCAAGTGATTTGTCAAAGGACCCTTCACGACTTCGAGGAGTTTCACCTTGCTATCCTGGCTGGCGATAAACCTACGTTCCAATAACTGGACTAAACAAAGGCAAAAAAGGGTGGGATCGTTAGTGATACAGGTATTATTCGCTAGTGGCACACTCTACTTTACTCATTAGCCCAGAGAAGCGTTTGATGGTTCTTGGGATGCGGCATTCTGGGTTGATATGGATCAAGACATCATTGGCAGTATGAATGTATACCTACGAGAGAGATCACGTTAGTCACAAAGTAATGTCATCTTCATGTGGACATACCTCCAAGTGACCAGACTTGTTCAATGGACTGTCCAAGAGAGTGAGAAGGCACTATGAGAAAAAAAAAAAGTCATCGGTCAGTCGGCCAGTTCCACACAAGTCTAGATTCATCCAAATTGCTTACTTGATGTACAATATCAGGACGAGCATCGGCGATATCTCTTCCAAGACGTTTCAATATCGATTGGTGTTCATCACAGCTTAAGAGTTGCAACTTGCTGTCATAGTGTTTGGGAGACATGCGAGCGACTTCGAGAGAGGCTTTCTCTAAGACGACAATGACTTTGCGTTGTTGTTGTGGAATGATGGCGACAGGCGGATCGTCCAAAGGTGTAGAGGCATCGCCATCCATCATGATTCGTGTGGCTAGGTATATTGGAAAGGAAGAGAAAGAAGAAGAGATACAAATAAAGAAGTGACAAGAAATTATAAAGAGAAAAAAAAAGTGTCGGAGATTTGTAAGGGCAAACCGTCACAAGGCCTAAACAACATGGCCATGCAGATCAAACGGTATAAAGATGATAAGATGTGTGTTTACTTCTACGTGATAATGTAATCATAATACAATAGGTCTAAGTTAAAGGGTCCATGGTATGTAAAGAATCGACTAGTGATGGGTTGGTTTGGAGCCTATGGATAGCAAAACAAAGACAAAAAGATGAGGATTACCCCTTTTTTTTCAAATGCCCTGGCTGTCATTACCATCCACTCTAAGATTCCTTGTCGCTGAAGGGATACGCACTGTGATTCCATCCAAATCCTGATTCATTTCAACTTGACAGCCCAGCCTCGACCTAAAGGGAAAAAGATCCATCAGACAAAAAGTGTCATGGTGACGGTTGTGGACTTACGTATCTGTCAAAGCAAATGCCAAATCCAACATGTCATTTTCTTCATCCGTGGGTTCTTCCATTTTATCATAGTAGTCTTGATCACAAATGACATGGCACGTTGAGCAAGCCAACGATCCTTCACAGGCACCTTTGGCAACACAATGCATTAGTGTTTGCAATCACCAACAGAGCTTACCTACATTCGAGTTCAATATCGTATCGTTGGGCCAGATCCAGCATAGTGTCTCCTTCTGTTGCCTTGACTTGAACAGTCTCACCTTCCGAGGTGATAAAGTTCACTGTATAAGGACTAGAAAGAGAAAAAAGAGATCAGTTGAAACATTCGTCCATCATGCCACTTACCCATCACCACGAGATACACCGGGTTTACCATGTAGGAGTGCTAGAATACAGTGCAATAAGGATGAATGAGCCATTGTTCTTGTCATGATTGTTGTAGTTGCAGTCTACCTCCTGACATGGAAAACGCTCTTTGGCCAGCCTGTTTCCAGTTGTATAAAGAAGGTTGATACGTCGCTTTGAAAAGAGGTGCCTTGGAAGTAAATAATCGTAAAAGAGACATTTAAGCAAAACTAAAAGCTATTAAAAGGGGTGGAAGAATGTAAGGATTGTAGGGGGGAATGTAAGAGGAAGAGAAGGAAAAATAAAAAAACATGTCAATCGACCTCTTGAAACTTGTTTTTTAAACCCCGCTCCTCACTCGCTTGTCCAATCGTTCAAAGGCTAGTTTCCTACTTTTCAAGAATCCCAATCCACGGATCTATTTGACTCCTTGTTGGAAAGACTCGCTCCACTTTTGTGATTCATTGCTTCGGGGGGTCACTCTCCAACATCTAAGGACGAGCTCTAAAATCATCTCCAGCTTTGGGCGTATTTGTCCCTTGCCAGCCAAGCGTTCAAACACCGCTACCCATATGTTGTTTGGTCTCTATAGTGTACATGGTTATGGAATAGAGAAAACGTCTTTCAAAGGATAATTAAGTAGGCTTTATTGATACAATGGAATTAATGGGGCTATGGTGCAGACCATGTTTGAGGTCGTAGTTAGGCTAATGTATAAATGACAGCGAGGGGTAATGGGAATGACTAGACTGCTGTAAAAACCAGGCAAATGGAGATGGACAAAGACAGATCAGCTGTGTAAAAGTATCAGTAATAGCAGTAGAAGAGTATGGACAAAGAATTGGCACACTTTTATCAGTAATATGACTACAAGATTCTACAATGGAATGGGAGTGCACCTAAAAAAAAATTGCGAGGGTTTCCCCATGTTTTTTACATTTGAAAATTTTAAAAGGCCTTTTTGGGCGACATGAAGTAGTGGTGGAGTCGTCATTAGCATCGTCGTCGTCCCTATTGCCGTCGTCATCGTCGTAGTCGATCTAGTGTCAAAAGAAAGAGGAACGATGCAAAAGGCAAAAAGTTAGTAATGGTGAGCAAAATATGAGCATGACGTGAGAAGGGAAAAGTTACCGTTCATTCGTTCGTTTACTCGTTCGTTCGTTCGTTTGTCGTCGTGGAGTGGAGAGTAAAGAGAATGACAATGTGGAGGCAAAAAAGTAATGACGAGGGGAAGAAGGAGCAAAAATAAAGGACGGGTAAACAGAAATTTCTTATAGCCAAGCGGGGTTTGAAATCGAGAATACAGGATCGTGTTCCTGAGCTTCAATTTGCAGCTGATCCCTAGCATATCAGAGTGAGCATGCCTCTACATTCTAATGCTATGATGTTGAATTGACTTTTAAATCACAAATAGGCTATATCAGAGAAGATTGAATGTTGGCAAGGCAGAGAAGTGGAGATCCCTCAAGAGTACCGAGGCTTTTATAAAAGTCCTTCCTGAGCATCATGATTACCTGTACAAGTGCATTGGCAGCGGCGGTAAGTGGAATAGGACCGTTGTTGTCAGGGCTGAGTTTGCAGTCGGTCATGCCATTCGTCGATCGCCGGGAACGACCTTTTGCAGAGGCTGGTAGAGCGGCACGAGCAAATCAAATTCGTTTGAAACCCCGACAAGATCTTTTTTTGACCCTTTACGATTTCTATGTGAAAATGGTTGTGACAAGTTGCTCTGTTTTTCAAAACAGAGATGGACAGCCTATTTCAAAACTACACATGCAGCAAGTTGAATCGTATATCTATCAAAAGATACCAAACATAAAGTACCTCTGCATCGTATGTGTCTGTGAACTCTACGCTAAGCTCAAAAACAGCGACTGATTCCAACGACTCGTAAGTTGGTAAATCATTTATCAAAACCAAACATTTTTATCATTCATCGGTAGATGAGAAGCATTTTTTTTTTCATGTGTAATTTGAGGTGAGATTTGTTACCTCTTTTACAATAAAACCCATGCCCAGCAAAAAGGGACACTTTACATGGGAAATAGTGCGTCCTTTTTTTTCCAAAAAGCGACGTTTTGAAAAATCCCGGCAGCTTTTAGGTTTTCTGAACTGGAGGATGCCAGGAACACTTTTGTAGATAGAGGCAAAAGTGGGATTCGACCATTCATACACTTAAAAGGTCCGTAGTATACACACAATCCGAGCCAAGCGGCGGAATCTCTCTACCTCTGCTCAAGTTTGGCCCTATGAGTCAAGACGATAGTCATGAAGATGGTACAAGTAAGTTTTATTGAGTACAGGAGACTATGTTCAAACTATATGGGGGGGAGGTATGTACAGTATAGGACAGCTAACCTAGTGGTATGACAAAGAGAGAGCTGTTCGGCGGCGTAAAAAGTGCCAGTGGGGAGACGAGTAGTAATGTTTAGCAGTGCAATGACTGCACAATCTACAATGGAGAGCACCTAAAAAAAGAATTGACAACAAAAAGTGGTACTTTATAGCCAGAAGCGGAGTTGTAAATCCCGTAAGGCATGCAAATCAAACCGAGGAAATTTCTGGAGGGGCTATGGATTTATAGTACACCATTCTTTTCGAGCTCTGTGTGAAAAAAAAGCCTTTTTTTTATTATGATTTTACTACTGTTAGTACAAAAGGTATATGTCATTGAATAGTTAGGTAAAGGGATATAAGAGAGAAGGGGGGGGGTCAGTAATAGAGATTGGTGGATGGACCGAAATGGGAAGAAGAAGGTTGATGGAAGCCCGAAGGTGAGGTATACGGAATTTGATGTCGATTGTAATCGGAGCTGTCGTCGGTTGGGGTTGTCGTCCATTGTATAGAGTCAGGCGCGGATGGTCCGTTGTTAGAAGGCATCAATGAGGGACGAGTGTAATAGTAGTCCGGTTGCTGCTCGACGTCTGGCTCGTGTGATTCGTAGGGTTGCCACCATGCTTGGTCCAGGGCACATTTCTGATGGGTCGGACGGCGCTGTTTGGAGGCATAAAAGAGATCCAGGTGTTCTTTTAGAGAAAGTGGTGGCGCATCATCGGTTATCGTCGTCGGATCAGTGGGCGGGCGTATAGGTTCCAAGGTCGAGTGCCTCTTTTGTAGGTATCCATGTTTGAGAGGGCTCTTTGTTGGCGGCAGTACAACCTTAGGAAGAGGAGGCAGTGATGACGGTGTATCTTGACTTTTGATATTCGATCCAGGGAGGGTGGTAGTCGGTTCCTTCGATCCATCGGTAACCTTCCTAGTAGGCATGTCCACGGCCACCTGATCTGGATTTCCTTGTTGTTGAGCTTTGTCGACGTTTGTGGCGAGAATGGATTGCTGTTGTGGTGCCTCAACCTTTACTGTAGACGGTGATGATTCCAATGTTGGTGGCTGGGTTGTCAACATAGTTTGTTGTGGAATAGCAGGATTGGTAGTAGCTGAAGGAGGTGGATTAGGAAGGCGTACAGCAGGCAGAGAAGTTGTAGAATGAGAAATGTTGGTTTCGTCCGTTGTGGGTGTAGCGGGGCCAAGTTGCTTGTCTGGCTGTGATGATGACGGACCACCACTCTTTTGCTGAGAAACCGACCTTGGCTTTGGTCTTTCATTGGGGCTGGTGTTGTTGCTGATAGGTGGCGATGTTGTCGTCGTGGACTCCTTCAGTTTACCCTGGGGTGACCCTTGATGTTGTGTGGTGGTGGCGGTTGCATTTGCGTGGAGGGAAGGCCATTCAGCTTCACGCCTTTCTTCATCTTTCTTCTTCTTCCAAGACTTTTCGTCATTTGCCGTTTGCAGCAGGTGTTGATCGATTCCAGCCACGGTCCACTGACTCGCCGCCATACCATCCGAAGACGCCGATAGTTGTTTACGCCAGTCGCTGCGGGAAGGAGGTTGTTGTTGCTGTCTTGGTCGATCATCACGTTGTTGCTGAATCCCGTCATGCCGCCGGTTTCGAGGCAGAACCTTCCGATCGTCGTACTTGACCCGTGCCTGCTGATTAAAAGATGGTTCCACTGGAGACGTTGGTGTTCGTGCGCTGGGTGGCCATTGTGGAGATGGATCGTGTTGTTGTGATCGCATAGGTGCACTTTCCCCACCCCATAGTTGTTTCCTTTGGTCACTAGGGCGATTGATATCTTTGTTGTCCATGCTTAGAAGGGCCGCTTTAGAGTACTGTATTTTGGCGCGCGTGTCGCTGACTGTTGCCCGGTCCTTGACATCGTGCTTCTCGCTGGATCCTTGGGACAGGCCTTGCTGGGACGGTGTAGATGTGAGAGTGCCTGATCCACTGGAAGAGTGGGTTGTGTTTTCATCAAAGTAATCGTCATTGTCGCTATCGCTTTCATCGCTATCAAGAGTCATGTCGTCGTTATCCGTCGTAGAGGGGTCGTCAGAATCACTGTCAGAAGTATCACCAGCATGCATAGATCGGTGGCGCCGCCTCTAAAGTTATATTTAAAGAGAGGGATTAGGTATCGTGGTCAACGTATCCTTGCTTACTTACCCTGCTATTGAAGAGAGACGCATTGGTGCTTTCAGAATTGGTGCTTGTTTGATCAGAGTGCATAGAATCCGAGTCATCATTACTGTCAACGTCGCCGCTACCAGAAGAGGAGTAGATTTCGTCTTCACTGTCCCTTGTTCGACACCGTTCGGCAATACTTGTCATGGATACAAAAAGAGGAATGGGGCAAAGGAAGAAGAATCAAAACAAAAACAGTGGTCCGCCCCTTTATTTACAGTCGGAGTTCGAATCTCGTTGTCTTCGGCGCCACACTGAGAAGCTCTTTGCCTGCGTCTGGTTCCCCAGAACAAGAAGGTTCACTCCCGCACTTGACGAACTCGTTACCGTTTATTTTGAGAACCATATCACTAACTCTTTGATTACGATCCATCCATGTTGATGACTTTTCTAGTTGACCCCTCTCAAATCAGGGAACAAAAACGTACGATTCATTGTGTTATGTAAGGACTGGAAACCAAAAATCCAGACAGGAATGTTCTACGTCAATCCTTGTAGTCAATGTGAGCCCAGGATTAGAAAAATGGTAGGCTGTACAGTACAGTACACAATATCCAGTCCAAAAGTAGTGCATTGATCGGAGTTTCAAGACATATGGTAATCATGGAGCGACTATGTAGTAAGCTTTTAAACGTGCAAACAACTGGCTACAGAAGCGGTGGGTGGAGCCATCCATGTCGCATTCAAATAGTGACAATGCTCTGGTATTGGGCTATTGATATAAACATCAGTGTATTGTATTGACATGAAGGGGGCCTGTCCTTAGTCCAAGCTGGGTTACCAGGGCAACCGTCAAAAGTGACAGGTCAAATAGCTTAATTTTCAACCCCCGACTTTTTCTGGAAAGCTATTCTGTCAACTCCAACGACGAACTTTTCCCTACGAATGACTCTGTACTTTTACGGCTCCATCACAACACACGACTATGACACAGAAATTCGAATGCACCTCCGTTATTTATTAAATCAACATTGTTACTACTAACTAACTAGAGACAGGCTACTTTAGACTACTATTTATAAAGAGAGGGCGGGTGTTAGCGAGGATCAACGCACAATATAACTTACTTTGGCACAGGTTGATTCAGTTCCTTCCAATACCGATCGTAAAACAATGTTTTGCTTTTGATCAGACTTGACATCCATCCTCCAAGCACGATCCCCCATGGCAAGATTGTGACCCCATTGGACTAGGACAAAGAAGATGAGTTACCTTCCACGACAAATTTCCTGCCTTACCTTTCCAAAAGTGATGAGCATGATATCGATCCCCTTTTTGTATTCTTTGAGGTGAGTGCCGTTGGTGAGCAACGTGTTGATATTTGCCGCGACGACGGGGGTATGACCATTGGCGGCACGGTAGGCGAGTTTAGCCTCGTCCAAGCCTGCGATATCACCGAGCACAAACAGATTGGGGAAATCAGGATGGTCGACCTGCAAGGTGGGCTTGACCTTGACGTAGTTATCGGATTGCAGGAGGTCGGGCACACTTGCTTGGATCCACTGGGGAGAAGGCCGGTTGCCGGTTGCCATGACAATGAGATCGACGCTGGACAGATCGGCGCCCTTGTGGGAGGTGGCCAGGGGGGTGCTGGGGACCACGACCATGGTGCCCGATGAGGACGGCGGCAGATCCACCTTGTCGTCCAAAAGCACCTGGATACCATGCGACGTCATGAGATGGACGAGCTTGTGATGCACCTTGAGTGGCATGTACGATGGATGGCCGAGTTGGGATTGGCTGTGGATCAATGTCACCTGTTGGTCCTTGAGATTGGCATCTTTGAGTTCGCCGGCCAGTTCAATGCCCACGGGCCCGCCGCCTACAATGAGCACATGGCGAGCTTGCTTGATCTGTTGTCGAATCTGTTGTAATTGTTGCTTGCCTTGATCCATTTCGGCGCATTCGATTCTTGCTGGTGCGGCGTAATTCGTCCCTGTGGCAATGACCTTGCATGGAGTGAGAAAAGAGAGAGAGAAATAAAAAAAAATAAAAAGAGCAGGCTGCTTACCAAGAAATCATAAGCAATTTGATCTCCGCCGTCTTGTGTAACGGAGTCCAAGTAGACGGCCTTTTTATCGAACCGATTGACAGTAGCATGCACCACCTGATGACGAGAGGATGTAAACACGTTGGCATAAGGAATGAAGACGACATCGTCTAGATCTTGGACAGCGGCACGGAGTCCCCCCACTGTATGATAGAAATGGGATTTGGCTTCAATCAAAAGGATACGCACCGAATCGTCGCTGTGGTGCTGTTTTTCCAACGCCTTGGCAAGAGCCACACCTCCATACCCGCCACCTACAATCACAATAGTCTTCATATGGAAGTATGATAAAGAATAAAGAAGAAAGGGACAGAAAAAAAAAAAAAA
>LT551507.1:161481-182407 GCA_900079185.1 Absidia glauca
ATCGAAATCGTAGCCCATCGCATTGGCAGAGGAGATGACTTCTTTCATGACGTTTCGCACACTGGCCAGGGCTTGTTCGTTGGCAAGGACTTCAGAGGTATTCATGCCTGTGATGGCACACACTGGAGAAAAGGAGGCATTCCTGACCAAGCAAAGGGTTAGTTGCTTCTTTCTTTTAGGCACACAGTATGAACTTACCAAAAAAGTTTTTGCCACCGCACACGTTCGACATCATCCACTGGCGTTGTATGTACATCACCTTTTTCAAGGAGGTCGATGAAGATCTTTTTCTGTTCAGTATTTTCGATCTTTGACGGAAGGTAGTTGCCGACGACGAGGTTTTCGGAGCCCACCATGCTGATATGGCCAGGACTGACTTGAGAAGTACCAATATAGGCCACAATAGAGACAATAGGGTTGTTGGGGAAGTTCTCGACGATGGGTTCTTCCACACCTACGACAAGAAGGAGAAAATGAGGGACGTGCAAGGTGTGTGTGTGATGTTTACCTAGACCGTTTTGAATAAGGACAATGGTGGTTTTGCCAGGAGTGACAGCAGGAGCAATGATTTTGGCCACATCATAGACTTCAGGCAACGCTTTCATTGTGACCAGGATATAATCAAAGGGAGTCTTGTCACTTTCAGCCGCTTCAGAGACAGTGCGCACCACTACATGTAAAACGAGCAATGAATGGGGGAGAATCTTTTCAAGTTTGTTCTTCATTACCTTGGTGAGGCTTGAATATTTCAGTGCCAAACTTTTTGGAATCGATCGAAAAGCCTTGTTCATTGACAATGTCATAGTTGGAGCGACAGACCGTTGTCACTTGAGAAGATTTCGACAATCGCCAGCTATAGATCGCACCAATGGCACCAGTGCCAACTAGAATAAAGTCAATGTCAGTACCTTTCACAATCTATTCAAGGGGAGGCATAACCTTACCAGTAAGAATACGAGGTGAAGATGACATGGGGGTAGAGTAGAAGCGAGAAGAGAAAGAGAGAAACCCGAAAGTCGGATTTGCGGCTCTTCTTATTCCAAAATTTGAATGTCCGACACTTTGGCTGACTGCTCGCAGTACCGTTGGACTTTTTGATATCATTGCCATTTGCTTTCAAGTTTCAGAAAAGAAGGATAAAAAAGGGGGAAAGGGGGAAGGCTGCCATAAATAAAAGAGGGCGGTCAATCTTTCCCACGATAGTGATGTATTGACACATTTTGTTTGAACAGGACATCTCCGCTTTCCCCGGAGAAACGAGTGGAGCGGAGTATGAAGTAGCCATTAGCGCTTAGCGTATCCCATGGCAATGGTTTCCTGTGCAAGATTGAGTCAGTTTTGTTTGATTGGTGGAATAGGGTGACACTAGAGGAGCCTCCTCATGAATCAACTCCTTCATTTATTCCCCCAAGCAAAAAGGTGGCGTTTTATTTAGATGATGATCGGAGTGTTAATAAAGTGTTGCCTAAGATCATGCAACCCTAAAAATTGTAACCAAACTAGCCTACTACTACTGATTATGTTTGTAATGATCTACAACTACGTTTTCTAATCTAATGTATTCTGCCAAGAGGTTCGTGTAGTAAGCGGTGATGGACCTATCCGGCTTACAAATCAGCTCGAGCTGATCTCCTTGTCGCTGGTGTTCCTTGACCATAGCATCAAAAGTCATCGTATCAGAGACGGTACCATATTTTGCCAGTAGAGCCCCACCAAGTGACGCACTGTTCGACCCTTCCTGTTGTTTGAAGACAGGGACACCAAATACGTTGGAAAGCACTTGAAGTAGAGTATGATTTGCTGCTGCCCCACCGGTTGCCAAGATCCGCTGCAAACCACAAGAAGGTGCCGTATCGCCATTGTTATTGCCGCTAGCATTCATCAAACGTTCCAACCGTGTTCGCATGGATAGAAATTGAGATTCGATCATACACCTGATGTTCACACCTGCCACTGATTTGCTGTCGCTGCTGTTATCGTCGTCGTTGGTCGTAAAGTCGTCGCCGTTGGTTAGTAGCTTGCCATGATCGAATCTGTAGATGCCCTTTGCAAAAGGAATGATTTCTTGCATCCAATAGTAGAAGCCCATGTAGTGTGAGGTGGATGGCGTTTGGTTGAGCAAGTCGTTGAATGTGTCCCAGCTTCCATTGGCGTAGATATCTCGAAAGTGTTGTCGTGTAAGAGAGCCATTCTTGAGTGATGAGCAGAAAAGAATGAAAAGTGAGCAAGCTTTCCCCTTGAACTTTTGCATGATTTACCTTGTAGCATAGCATGCCCATATAAGCAGAGCTGTCTGTGGGGTGGGCCATCAAATGAGACTCCGTTGTTGGCTCAGCTTGCTTGAGTGCCACCAAAAGAGTATCCGACGTCCCTAGAGACACTACACAATCGCCAAGGTGGAGATTCATGGAGACAAGTGTTGCCGAGTTATCACCAGTAAAAGGCATGATCTGACATTCTAAAAGGGGAAATTAGATCATTGAGTTAAAAATCTGCTTCTTCCCGCTTGATTCAGTGTCCAATCGGCTTTTTTAGATTGCAGTACCTGAGCTAAATCCATAACGTTTCACATAGTACGGATTGACCGGCGCCAATGGGATCGCTTCTACGGGTTGAAGGCAAAGCTTGTTTTTCAAGTCGGGGCTGCCACACTTTTCCACGAGGGAGTCGATCCATCGGTGAGTGCGGATATCCATCATGTTCGTTCCAGAAGCTTCGGCTGCATCCATTGGTGCAAGTCTTCCCAAAAGTAGCGTTGCCATGAAGGAGCTCACCAGAGTAATCCATTCCGTTTCATCATACTGTTGCTTCCGACATTGATAGATCTATTGACAAATTAATCAGTAAAGTGCATCAAACATCCCTGCACGTGTTTACATTTTACCTTTGCGATTTGGTTCCCGGTGAATCTTTCGTATGCTTTTGAGCCTGTCAGCCGAGCGAGTTCTTCTGGACCACCCACGGACGCTTCGAGGGCACGGCATTGCTTCGAGGTGCTGGAGTCTTGCCAAATAGGTGATTGATCGATAGAGAAGGCACTAGCAAGTTGATCCTTCAAATCCCTCGTAGAGTCCAAGTGCTGTAGTTGCTGGGTACCTTCATGTGACCAGTAGACACTACCATGTTGCTAATTAGCGTCCAAGTGGACAAAAGGGAGAAGGTTGTCTTAGCATAAAAGTGCAATCGTTCTTTGAAAGGGGACCGAGTCTTACCTGACCAGCACCAGAGATAGCCACGATATGAGGGATATAGGATGTTTCCGCCAAACGAGATAGCAACTTGTCCATAGCCTCCACCCACATCAAAGGAGGTGAAGTCACCACATCATTGCCTTGGGAGACCGCACCGTTTTCGGTATTGTAATGCGGTAGATCGCGACCAAAGTTCACAGCATGTTCGAATACAATGGCATGTTCTTGATCGATCAGGGTACACTTGAGTTGCTGTGTAGACAAATCCAAGCCGAGGTAGTATTTCATTGGAGTCATTGAAGTTGAAGGGGAAAGAAAGAGGGGGAAATAGAAAATGCACTCAAGGCTGACGGATAGCCTCGAATTCATGAAACTCCGACAGAGTCGGTGTTTTAATTATAATGGCGGGGAAAAAGTCAACAACGAAAGAAAGTTTGTCCTTCTTTTTCTTTCAATCTCTTTCCACAGCAGCTCAACAATCGATCGACCGAACAGATGGGGGTTACTGGATTGTGGGATATCTTATCTCCTGCAGAGAAAAAATACTCCTTGGAAGAACTCGCCCTGGATCGGATCACCCGGCACAACAAAGACCTGCGCATTGCTATTGATTGTTCCATATGGAAGATTCAAGCACAGTCAACTCAAGGGGGCATGTAAGTGAAGAGAGACAGTCTGAAACAGCCATCATACTAACATTCTCTGTTTCTGCGACATGTAGGAACGCCGGGCTTCGTACTTTATTCTATCGCTGCTGTCGTCTGTACACTTTGGGTATACGTCCTGTCTTTGTCTTTGACGGCGATCAACGTCCTGCTTACAAACGCAACAAGGTCATCAACACAACGATCTGCAATACGACGGAACACCATCTCTTTATGGCCATGCTCAAGCTTTTCCGCTTTGCGATCTGGCAAGCTAAAGGTGAAGCGGAGGCGGAATGTGCTGTACTCCAACGACTCGGTTATGTGGATCTTATCTTCACGACAGATGTGGACGTCTTTCTCTTTGGTGGACAACGGGTTGCTCGCAGTTGGCCTGGCGTTGATTACGAACCTATCTCCTGTGTAGACATTGACTGGATCCAACAAATGGTCGCCCTCGATCGCAGTGATATGATCTTCATGGCTCTCCTCAGTGTTTCTGACTATGGCTCTGGCATCAATCGAATCGGTATTCACGTCTCTCATGCATTGGCTAAACTCAAGCTCCACCGTCCATTACTGGATGCCTTTCAAACGACACTCGACAACAGCAATGATGATAACAGCAACGATAACGATACTACTCGAGTCCTATTGGGCGATCTGATGGATGGCTTACAGCATGAATTGAAAACAAATCAATCAGGATATCTGCGAAGGCGGCAACTGAACATGGACCTAGCAACGTTAGTCGACCCTGATCACTTCTCACGACTCGCCAAGGACTGGATTCACCCGAAAACTGCAATTCTCGATCCTGGCAACACTGAGGCGGCGAAAACGATGCACCACTTGTTGAATGACCAAGATATTGTACCTGACTTTGTTGCTTTGGCCTCCTTTTGTCAAATCCAATTCGACTGGCCCAAGGCGACTACCATTGGCAAATTCGCAAGGAAAGTCTATCCCGGTTATATGCTTCATCGGATCCTCACTCAAGCCCGGAGACCCGCTACTGCATCTTCATCCAAGACCCGCCAGCCAGCCAATCACCCAAAACGACACCATCCATACTTTGACACTCACTACCGCAAGAAAGATCTCTTCTACAAGGATGATACTGTGGACCGGCCCGACGATTTACAACGCATAAATAAAATGGAAAATGCCCGCAAGAACAAACAAGACATCCGGCTGCAGAAACTCTCTCGGTGCCGTGTGGAATGGCAGCAACATACCCTGGAAACCTTCTTGACTATGGTGAAAATGGAGCTTCTGGACGATGTGGGCTTGGACACTGATTGTAACACGCAAATGGCGAGTCAACAAAGCGACTTGGATTCTCAGGTCGACAGCCAACAACCACAACACAATGCCTTTGATCAAAGCACCTTGAACGATAGCGACGACGACTGTATTGATATCACCGCGGACCATTTCTCTCGGGCTCCTTCGCCACCTCATGCCATTGATCTATCTCTGACCAGCCCGCCACAACCACCGCCACAACCGCCACCAAAAGAAAGCAACTGGATGGACGAATTCTGCGACCCGAAAAAGATTTGTCGTCAATGGATTGGATCGAAACTGGTGCAAAAAGTGTACCCCAGCTTGATGAATGCCTTTACCGCCGCCGAACGCACCAAGAGGGACAGACGAACAACGACAGATGGCACTCAAAAGAAACTCGATTCCTTTTTTACACCAACACATGGCACTTATTCGATAGATACCAACCTCTCCTCCACATTATTGCAAGATACCAATGAACAGCATACCAAGCACCATCCCCCTTTAGTGACAACAGCACCTCAGCAACTGCAACAATTGCGATTGGGACAACACCTGGTCTTACCTAGGCGCAAGAAATGACCCTCGTCTGACTCTTCTATACACTACACTATATCTCTCTTTTATTTAGTAACTGATAGTCTTATATCTCTCCTCCAGCTCTTTGTTGCATTGGAATAAAAGCATGATCTTGAGTTGCCTTATGTCATTTAAACTCCGCCGTCTGTCATTTTCTAAAGTCGCCCCTCGAATGCCGGACCCACCTTCTTCCTACAAGTTTTACCAATGTAAGTCCATCATCTTATCATGAACTTTAGTGAACACATGGAGGGGAATGACGATTGATTACGGATGGATGGATGGGCGGATGGATGGGATGGATGAGCAGATATATGGATGGGGAGGGAAAAATCGCAAGCATCATGGCAGCCTCCCCTTTTAACTCATCGCCTCTAATTCTTTCTTTTTCTTCAAACAGATGTCTGCTCACGAAGAAAAGCCCCAAATCGAAACCGCCCAATCTCGCGGTGAAAAGAAGGCTCGTAAGGCCATCTTGAACAATGGTCTTAAGCCTGTGCAAGGTATCAACCGTGTGACCTTTACCCGTGCCGGCGGTATTGTGTTTGCCATTGCCACCCCTGATGTCTACAAGAGCGTCAACTCCGATACCTTCATTGTGTTTGGTGACATGCAAATGGAAGACATGCGTGCCCGTGCCCAAGAAGCTGCTGCTCAACAACTCGCTGCCGAAGCCGAAGCCAAGGGTGACGAAGCCGAAGCCGCCCCTGCTGCCGTCGAAGAAGATGACACCGAAGAAGTCGATGCTGGTGACATTGAAGAAAAGGATATCGAATTGGTCGTCTCCCAAGCTAACGTGTCTCGCAACAAGGCCATCAAGGCTTTGAAGAACAATGATAAGGACATTGTCAATGCTATCATGGTAAGTTTGACAATTCGACGAGACTAAATGCTGTGGAACTGACTCTTCTTGTTGTTGTCATTGTAGGAACTCACCATGTAAAAAGGCCCAACGCTCTCTCTCTCACGAACATGCTCTCATGTAGTCATCCCTTGTGTAGTTTAACTTTTTTCTCTTTTTTGATCCCCCGCCATTGTTAAAACAATAAAGATGAATCTCTATCAAAAAAGCTAACTAATTGCTCCTCTTCCAACTATAGACTGTTGTTACTGTAGAATGATGAGGTTGATGCAACATCATAGCCCAACAATGTGTGCCTATGCATCACTCTAAATTTCAAACCCCGATGTGGCTACAAGAGCCTTTTTGTTTGCCCATCCTTTACTTTTGCTCCTTCTTCCCCTCGTCATCACTTTTTTGCCTCCCATTGTCATTCTTCTTACTCCACGACGACAAACGAACGAACAGACGAGCAAACGAACGGACGGACGGTAATTCTTCCCTTTTCACGTCATGTTCATCTTTTTGCTTACCATTAACAAACTTTTTGCCTTTTGCATCGCACCTCTTTCTTTTGACACTAGATCGGCTACAACAATGACGACGACGATAGAGACGACGACGATGCTATTTGCGACTCGACCGCTGCTTCATGTTGCCCAAAAAGGCTCTTTTAAAATTTTTAAAATGTAAAAAACATGGGGAAACCCTCGCAATTTTTTTTTTTTGGTCCACTGTAGATTACCTAGCCATTGTACCGATAAAGTGCACTGAGCCATTCCCAACGCCTACTACTACTGATACTTTGGATGACACTGGTCTGCTGTCCTCCTCCCTTTTCCTTAGATCATTACACTAGATTAGTCACTCCATGACAAGCCCACCCACTAGGACATGCAGCCTAAGCATAGTCTACTTCAGCCAATAAAACTCTACTTGAACCCATCTCCATGACTTTGTTCTTTTGCATAAGCTTCAGTTATTTAATGGTTGATTCCCCAGTATGCCCTGTATAGCATCACCCACCCATTGATCCATCATATCCTATCCATATCACCAATGTCTCTAGTCTCTTACCCCAAACCATTACTGATCTATAATCTCTTATCCTATCCTATTCTATTTGATACCCTAGCGGTCTGTCGTATCAGGCACTAGTTCGGCCAAAAGGTGTCAACACCATAGTTTAAACACCGCCAGGCGACGAAGTACCGTATAAAAAATGGTTAGAGCTTGGCGCACCGGGTGATTCGTACCGCTACATACCAGAGTCTATAAAATAGCTGTGGTTATTTGGGTTGAACACGTTAATAAATGAAAGCTATCAAGCCCGCTCTGGGACTTT
This sequence comes from Absidia glauca, assembly GCA_900079185.1. Lineage (NCBI taxonomy): Eukaryota > Fungi > Mucoromycota > Mucoromycetes > Mucorales > Cunninghamellaceae > Absidia > Absidia glauca. The sequence continues at coordinate 169,372 of LT551507.1, forward strand.
TGAGGACTTTGGGAGATGATAATCCGTATTTTGTTAGGCTGTGGCTAACAATTTTTTATTGCATACACACACACACACAAAATAAAATAAAAAAAGTCGGAGCAACAGCAGCCCAAGTTTCGCCCTAGTGATCGAGTGATGATGGTTTCAACAAAGTTTTTTATTGACTGACGGAGACTAATGTTCAAGCTATATGAATGTACAAGAATGACTAATCTAGTGCCAAGAGAAGGGGAGAGCCGGTAACTAAAAGAAGAGTAGGCAAAACTGAGTAGCAATAGCCGCAGAATCTAAAAGTGAGTGCACCTTAAAAAAAAAAAAGTGGGAGGGGGTTTTCCCACGTAATCCCTTGCGCCCAATCCCTAAACCAAGTCCTGGTGTCAGAGAGCCGTTTGCCATCCCAGTCGATCTACTTTTTAAAACGAGCAATGATGCAAAGGGTAAGACAAAAGACGGACAAGATGAAGGGAGGGTTACCCTGCGTTCGTCGTTGTAGCGAGTCGTTCGTGGTGCTGCAGTGACAATGTCAATAGAAAGAAGAAAAAAAAAAAGTGATCAAGAAGCAAATAAAAGGGATTGACAGCAAAAAGTGATTCTTATGCTGGCGGAAGCGGAGTTTGAAATCCCTGTGTGATCCTTTACCGATGAGGGACACCACCGACATGATTAGACAAATTGGAATGAGAGAGACAAGGTCGAAAACAGAATTTTTATTTTAGTCTTGTAAGAATAAGCATAAGTATAAAAAAGATATAGTGAGTTGTGATGAGGGGAGGAGGAGTATGGTACATAGAAAAGAAGGGACAGGATATGTGAGGGAAAAGGTTAACCGAGTTGCATTTCATCGTCGTCAGTAGAGCTTGAGGACGGTAAAGACGCCGTGGCACTATAAGGATTTGTTGATGCACCGTTGTGATAGTGATGCCAGTCCATCCTATGTGAAGAAGGGGATCCCTTTCGTGGTTGTGATTTCGATGGTTTGGTGAGCCCTCTGCTTGACGCTTTCTTGGCATTAGACGGTCCACTGATTCGATGTTGCATTCGTTTCGTTGCTTCTTGCAGGATATCGTCGGTGTCTTCTCCACTGTCGTAATCATCGCCGCCCAGGGCGCCGCCATCGTCATCCCCATTTTCACTGCTGGAGACATAGCCATGAGATGTCGTAGAAGGTCGCACCGGGCCATTCATTGTCAATTTGTAGTGTTTTGGAAGCGCTGTAGAGGTGTGGCTGCGTTTCCCCCGAGGTCCATTCCCATCATGAGGTCGTTTTCGGCTGGAGGCTGGGCGTTTGGGTGGCGGCCTTGGTTTCAGCACAAGTTCACAAAGCGATTCGATCCGGCGGGCAATGACAATATCCTTGGGCCAAGCGAGCTGGGTCTTCACCTGGGCCTTGCCTTCGTCACTTAAGGGGTCCGACACATCTTGCATGATCTGTTGTTTGATATGGTAAAAGGGTAGTTCGGCATCGCTTAGCATCAAGTCACTTCGGCTGTATCCATGTTTGCAAATGCCTTCAAGGAGCGCACGATCATGGTCGTAGACCTTCCACCAACTACAAGTCAAAAAAAAAGGGGGGGGGGAAAGTTCAGTCAAAACATCTTTTTCAGCATGTAAAGCAAATTTTTTTTTTTTTTACCTTGGTAAGCCAGAGGTTTTGCGGGCATTCATCAAATTGGCCTCGAAATCAGGATGGACCATGACGGATTCACGGAGCCGTTTCATTTGTGCGATGCGTTTCAGTGACCGTCTTGCTTTGTCGTAAGGCACCAAGTCCAGTTCAGCGTCATCTTGTTCTGTCGATTCTTCGCGGCCCTCTTGTGCAGTGGTCGATGACGGCTCCAGACTTGATTCCCGGCTCATGATAGGTGTTTCATTGTTGCCAGAGACAGGTTGATTTGCTGGCGAATCGGCGGTTGTTGCTGCTGAGGCGGTAGGTTTCTGTTGCTTCATGATTTCTTCGCAGGCCGCTACAAAGCGCTGATAGTACGCATTCAACACACTGTCGGATCGGTTTTCCAAGCCAGAGAGTTCGCGGAAACGGTCCCATTGGATGTCTGGATTCCCCGGCACGGTTTCCACACCAAAGGAGAGGACGGTTCGTAAAAAGTCGGCCTTGTTGCGCTTGTGCCATCGGTGCACCGCCCCTGTGCCTCGAGATCGTTGTCGCTCGGCCAGTTTTGTTTCCCGTTGTCGCTGACGTTCGAGTTTGTCGCCCTCTTTGAGTTGTGCTTTTTCTAAGATCTTGCGCTGGCGAAGGTTACTGGCTTCTTCACGTAAAAAGGCGGCAATGATTCGTCGTAGTCGCATGCCAATATCCGCTTTGGAGGGCCAAATGTGCACCTAGAAAAAAAAAGGGTGTTAGCCTCCTATTCATGTACATGGGAAAAGTATGTCGTTTACCTGTCCATCAGTAGCTACATCCATGATATCTTCGCTTTTCGGCAATGCATTGGTTGTTGCAGTTGCAACAGGCGCGGTATCATCATCTTCAAGAGCACCGTCTTTACTGTCATCGAATTTCTTTCCATAAAAACTGAATTCAGGGTCGTTTCGCATCGTCAAGTACCTATAAGAGAGCACGGATCAATGACACTTTCTCACTGATGATGTAGCAGAGGACGACTTACTGTTGGTAGCCATGTTTGCAAATGCCCAATAGGAGATCACGATCTTCATTATCGCCCCACCAGTCAGCAGGAGGATTGCCTAAGCAAGGAAAACGGGGTTAGGTTAAATCATCATCTTCTCCTCTGGGTACTCACCTGTCACTTTAGGAATAGGAAGGACCTTGGCTTCTTCCCAATCGCTAGGCACGATTCGATCACGGACCAGGTAAAGCATTTGAATTCTGAGCAGCAAGTTCCGACCTATGGAATAATACATCAATCAAAAGCCACCCCCTTTGCCTTGTTTTTACCTTTGCGTTCAATGTGTTCGATGTAATCCGACGGTGCTTGAATCAAAAAGGTCTTGTATTCGGCGATTTGCTTCTTGCTAGCTCCATGGTACGGCATGACGAGATTCCCATCACCACCTTCGACCCATTCGTCCAGGTTATCGGTTTCCAAAATATCTTCAATATCTTCAATCAGCTTCCTATCTTCTTCACTGTTTTGATTGACTTGAGGGAGCACCTGGCGCATCAGAGCTCGAGTCACCGCCTTGAGATCCTTGCCACTTCGCCGCGAAAAGAAGGTTGCCATCTGATCCCACGCACCATAGCCAAAGATCATCAACTTGCGTTCAAACTTGGTCTTTTCAGAGAGTGTCCACGGCCGCGGCTGGTCCCGTTTCTGGTTGCGTTCCCCTTCGTCTTCGTAGGCAGCGTCAGAGTCCACAGCGTCGTTGGTGAATGACAGAGCATCATCTTCATCTTCGTCCAAGGTCCCAAAACGTTGTACTTGCTTGCGGCGGCGGGGTTCAAACACGATGAGGTCGTTTTCGTCGGGGATTTCAGTGGTGTCAATGTTCGCCTGCGTCGCCCACTTTTCCCAAAAGTCAGGATCGTCCAGCTCCACCGCTTCAGCACCTGTTGACGAGGACGCCGAAAATGTCGCTTTCGAGAATACCGAGCCCTTTTCGTTGCCTTCATGCCGGATCACCGTGGTACGTCGTTCGAGGATTTGGTCAATATCTTCTTCACAGAATTTGGTACTAAAAGAGAAAAGAGGTCAAATCTTCTTTTCGAAAAGAGTGGACCACAGACTGAGTCCTTACCTTGATTCATCATCTAGCATTGCCCCGTATGCGCCTTTTTTCAAGAGATCTTCGATTTCCTTCTTGTTGAGTTCGCTCTTGCTTGATCCAGTCCCATTCGTACCATCTGCTTGCATGTTCGATCTTTGCATCACCGCCTTATCCAGTCCCAGCTTCATACCGGCACGATCAAACATATCCTTTTCGTAGGTATTTCGGCAAATCAGTCGGTAGATCTACATAAAAAGACAGTTTTTTTAGTATCGTTGTCAGCTTTTGTGTGTGTGTGTGTTGCAAACTCTTTACCTGCACAGGCTTTGTTTGACCAATACGATGACACCGTGCTTGAGCCTGCAAGTCATTTTGAGGGTTCCAATCACTGTCAAAGATGATACATGTATCAGCAGCCTATCAAGATCGAAAACAAAAAACGTCAACCCAGCCATTTTCAAACGCCGCCGATCTGATTACTTACGGTCAGATTGATCCCCACACCACCGGCACGAGTGCAGAGTAAAAAGACAAAGGATTGTTCGATAGGTAGAGTTGAGAATCGATCAATCGAGGCTTGACGTTGTTCACCAGGCACACTGCCATCAATGCGTTCATGAGCGTAGTTGCGTCCCCGAAGGTAATCTGATAAGATATCCAAACAGCTGTCGAGAGAGTCAATCATCAGTTCCATGCATGTAGGTACTACAATGTTCTTACCTTGTAAACTGAGAGAAAATAAGCACTTTATGGTTTCCCTTGATCAGTTTCTTCAGTAGCTTGTCAATCAACACCTGTAAAAAAGGCGTTAGCAAAGATCCCAGGCACCCTACGCCTTTACTTACCAATTTTCCCGAAGATTGGACGAGACAGTTGAATTGATCTTGATAAGAGGTGGCATGAGAATCAGAGACAATGACTTCCTCGGCACCTTCCAGGAGATAGGGATGAATACAGCACTTTCGTAGTTGCATCATGATGTTTCGAAGATGAGGCATTTCCTTGTTTGCTACAAAAAAGTTGGTGAGTTGCCTTGCCCTTTTATATCAAAGTACTTACTTTTGGACCCCTTTTTCAAAAAGCTAAAGTTCTTTTCCAAGATAGCGCGGTACCATTTCTTTTGCGGGTTGGTCAGTTCGACTTCAATCACGGTTTCTTCTTTGACAGGGATGCTTTTTTCCACATCTTCCTTGAATCGTCGGAGCATGATCGGTTTCAACAGGGCCTGGAGCTTTTCCACCTCGGCGGCGGTGTGCAGGGAGCCATACTCGGCAAAAAAAAGCTTTTCGTCGTTGAATACGTCGGGTTGCATAAAGCTGAGAAGACTGTAGAGTTCGTCCAGGTTGTTTTGTAAAGGCGTTCCTACAGAAAAAAAGAGAGAAAAAGGTGAGCGATCAAGATCGTCTCCACCATGGTGCATCCTTACCAGTAAGTAAAAGCTTTTGATCCATGTGGAACATCTTGAGGATTTCACCGACTTTGGATTGCTAAGGGGTTGAGAAAGAGTGTTAAAAGGATGCCCGTAAAAGTCGAGGGATAGACTTGCCTTGTTTTTCAATCGATGGGCTTCATCAAACACCGCACATTTCCAAGGGACACCGCGTAACTGAGAAGCACTAGCAATCGCCTACATCAAAGATAGAACTGCATTAGCCCCATGACACAGAGAGTTGGAGACTTACCATTTCATAGGTTGTGATCAGGGCATCAAACTTGTATCTATGTGGGATGTTCTTGCCCTGCATGTCCTTGTAGTAGAATTCCGTTTCGATCAAAAGGTTGCGGGACAAGGCGTTGCCACGAAAGTCGATCACGTTCAGATCAGTCCAGGCTTTGAACGCCCGTTCCCAATGTGGAATAGCTAATATCAAACAAAGAAAAGTTGAGTTGTGTGTAAAGTGAAGAAGGGGACATCTTACTTGATAAGGGGGCCACGATCAAAAAAGGACCACGGATACCAATATTGTGATAGATATCATTGAGAAAGGCCACCGACTGGACAGTTTTACCTATACACAATGTGAAGGGTCAATTTTACTAAAGCAAGATCGATAGACTTGGTCACTTACCAAGACCCATTTCATCCGCGAGAATACAGGATCGGTAGTTGTAGTAACAGAACCGGAGCCAGTTGAGGCCTTCCAGTTGATATGATCGGAGTTCGTTGCCATAGCGATACCTTAAAAAAAAGTGATGGGGGTGAGTTCTCCCACATGGTGAAGTTTGTTTTTTTCAACTTACTTTGGTGATGCATCATACTTTGCAAAGTGTGAGACAGGAGGTCGGTTAGGAGAGTTGGCTAGTTTCTCTTGAGGAATCTGTCTTCTGGCATGGAACTCTTGGATTTTGTTCGCATCAATCTAAAAGAGTTGTATGAGTCTATGCGTCTGAGTAGGAGAGAGCTTACAGATTGCATTTGGTCTTCGGATTCCCAGGTACTTGCATCATAAAACAAGCCGTTCCATTTCACCAAGTAGTAGATCTTTGATTGACCAGTGATGGGGTCTGCCAATTCGCCTTCATCGATGATCCGATCCACCTTTCAAAAGACATGTCAGTACACTCCATGGAATCAGATCTTTACTTACCTTTAGGTACTCGGAAAAGTCTTCGCCCACTTGTCCATCCTGATGCCATTTGTGTAGAAACTTTTTGACCCGATGTTTCCCTAGATGTTCGCCTTCCACTTGTTCCACAGTGGTCCATTCAGCCCGATGATAACTTGTATGCTACATTAGAAAAGCAAACCATTAGCCCCTATGTTTCCCACTTGAGGATGACTTGCCTTGTATTTGACCAAGAGCTCGTCTTTTCCAGTGTCTTCATTGTGGCGGAATCGAAGAATCTTTTCAAACACCTACAGTATTACAATGATTAGTATATACCCTTTGACTTTTTTGATAGGCTATACCTTTGTACCCATAGGAATGAAGACCGGTGGTTGATACTCGGTGGACTTTTTTTGTGCTGATGATGTCGAGGGAGTGGTGTGTTTGCGAGATGTCTTTTTGCTGGGCGGCTGTATATCGTCGAAATCACTATCGGACGCATCTTCACCATAGCCATCCTATGTTAAAGAGGGGGATAGAAACATGTCAAATCAAACCGGCCATCTCGTGTCCAATCAGGACTTGTTTTTACCTGGTGGTCTTGTTCCATATCGTCGTTCTCCGAAGAATTGCTGTCCTCGTCATCGTCTTCAGTCCCGTTGTCAAGGGAATCAGAAAGGGCAGCGTCGTCGTCCTCGTCATCCATGTAATCCAAGTAAGTGACGTTTGGTTTGGCACGGGCGGTTCGTTGGGGTCGATAGGGTTGTGAGGAGGCGGTGGCGGGATCTGCATTAGTGTACCTATTCGTCAACGTCCGCATAGATATAGAGGATGCCATTTTTCCATGTGATGAAGAGGTGGAGGCGGTGGAGGGTGATGAGGGTGTGGAAGAAGGTGACGCACCAGATGAATAATCCATGTTGTTTCTTTGTGCAAATGTGTGTAAATAAGGGACGGGTGCTGCTGTTTTGTTGTCGTTGGTCGTTGAATGTCTTGATCAAGCTGTATGTGTTTGTTTGTTACGAAGTCAAATGGAATCCAGCACTATCCACAAAACCCATTGAGGGGGTTATTAGTATCAGTGTTACGCGTGTGTGTAATATACCCAGACCCAGCGAATCTTCCACTGCCTCCTTCACTTGTCTTGTGTAGGTTCGATTGACAGGAGTGTTAAAGAGAAACACACACCATCAAACATAAACCAGAAACAAGCTAAAAGAGGAGTTACCGACAGAGAAGCAAGCCTTTGTCATCCATGTCTCTTCACCCATCTATGTAATGCCCTTTTTACTATACCTATAAAGTAGTGTTTGTCAGCAATGTGTTGGTCAAGTGAGGATGCCACAGAAACAGGTCTTGTCACAAGAAGGGTTGATGGAAGGTAAAGTGTTGTACGAATCAATCAAATAAGAGGAGAGGTCGATGGATGACGTTTCTGTCTTCTTTGTAACTGTTTGTGTGTGTGTATGTGTGAGTATGAGGAATCCACAATGGATGTGTTGTTCGGCTGAATCAGTAAAGTGGAGAGACGGATGAAGTGGAGTGAAGGATAATGGAGAGTGGATATAAACACATACAAAGGGGGGTTAAGGAAAGAGGGGAAGAAGAAGGAAGAGGTGAAAAGAAGACGAAAGAGAAGCAAAAGAAAAAAAAGTTGCCCGCTCGTTCCTTGTTGTTTTTTCAAAAACTAGAAATTTAGCATTTTGCGGCGTAAAGCTGAGAATTTTTGATTCCCAGATGGGCAAAATGAAAAACATGGTCATCATCGAATCAGATGCAAAGAGTGTGGGTATGTGATAATCAAGACGGAGAAGGTGATTGGCTAGTGGTTCACGCAAGAAAGACGTCAACTGAGTATCATGACAAGTATGGAGGGATCTATGCGGTCTGAGTTGGTCAAACAGGTAACATTTTTATTCGTTTTGATAAAACACAGCACAGCATAAAAAAGATATATAAAAACAGGGAGAGTCAATAGAGACTATACGGATGGCTGATCTAAACTACACTTCAAGATCGCGGAATTTGGCTTCGATCTCCTTATGCAAAGCAGCATACTTTTCACACAAGACCGCTTCACCATCAGCAGGATCCTAAAGTCAAATAAAAGTTGAATAACCACATCACCATCATCATCATAGGTGACCACTTACTTCAAACTTCATAGAGGACAACTTGTAGATGATGTCGCCAAAGGAATCTCTAATCTTGCTCCAAGTGATTTGGTTGTTAGAAGCTTCCACAGCATGGGTAGCATGGGTGTAGAAACCAATCAAGTTGCGCAACATCCAGGTGGTCTTGTAGAAGGGGCAATAGCGATCGTAGTTACTGTAACCGTTCTGTTGCAAAAAGTCGTCCTTGATGATTTGAGCCACTTCCAATGTGATCTTGTCGGTTTCATTCAGACCAGACTATATAAATGTGTGTCAGTCATCGTGTTCCTCTCTTTCATGCATCCATCCGTTACCTTGCCAACCAATTGCACGATTTCAGACAAGTTTTCTTCCATCTGCAGGATTTCCTTGGTCTTGTCACGAAGAGAGATGTATTCAGGATCAGATTGTTCATAGAAAGGTTCCAACACCTTCATGTATTTCGAGTAAGACAGACTCCAGTTGACAGAGGGGAAATGTTTACGTTGAGCAAGCTTTTTATCCAACCCCCAGAACACCTGGACAATACCAAGAGTGGATGCAGTGACAGGATCGGAAAAGTCACCACCAGGAGGAGACACACTAAACAAACAGGGTGAGGAGAAGTGGATTAATGCCATACATTCGCTATTCGTATACATCTAGAAACTTACGCTCCGACCACAGTGACACTACCGTCACGAGAGGGGTTGCCAAGACAGGTAGCCTTACCGGCACGTTCGTAGAAGGAGGCGAGACGAGCACCAAGATAGGCGGGGTAACCAGAATCAGCGGGCATTTCAGCAAGACGACCTGAGATTTCACGGAGTGCTTCGGCCCAGCGGGAGGTGGAATCGGCCATCATCGCCACATTCTTACCTTGATCACGGAAGTATTCAGACAAGGTGATACCGGTGTAGATGGAAGCTTCACGGGCAGCCACAGGCATGTTGGAGGTATTGGCCACAAGGGTAGTACGCTTCATGATGGATTCTTTACGGCCATCGATATCAATGGATAACTAGAAACGGTAAGATTAGTACAAGAGCAAGAGAAAGAGAGGTGACTTACTTCAGGGAAGTCCATCAATACTTCAGCCATTTCATTACCACGTTCACCACCTATACCAAGCAATGTCAGTAATCCACGTTATCATCTCTCGAAGGGTATACTTACATCCGACGTAGATGATACAGTCAGAGTTGGAGTACTTGGACAAGGATTGCGAGATGACAGTCTTGCCACAACCGAAAGCACCAGGGATAGCAGTGGTACCACCTTGGACACAACTAAAAAAAAAAGGAAGCATCGTTAGGCATCTGTGAGAGAGGTGGAAGACGAGGATGACTTACGGGAAGAGGGAATCCAGGACACGTTGACCAGTCAGCAAAGGGTGGTTCGCAGTCAGCTTTTCAGCCACAGGACGAGGTGTACGCACCGGCCAAAGTTGTTTCATGGTATACTTTGTAGTTTCACCTTCGAATTCGGCTTCCAAAACAACATCATCAATCGTATATTGACCCTTGGGAGCAATGTAGGTGATGGTACCACGAGCCTTGGGAGGAAGCATGATGTTATGGGTGGACACCAAAGAGTTTTCAAACACACTACCATAGATATCACCACCCGTGATGTGATCGCCAACCTACAGCGCAAAAAAAGTCAGTCATCTATCTATCTTCTTCTCCATCGCGCGTTACCTGGAAGTTGAGGGGGTTAAAGTCCCAGCCAACAGATGTATCCAAGGCAGGTGTGGCGATACCACGGGGAATATAGATGCTTTGAGATACTTCTTGAATGGCCTTCAAAGGACGTTGGATACCATCATAAATGTTGGACATCAAGCCAGGGCCCAATTCCACAGACAAAGGCTTGCCGGATCTCAACACAGGATCACCCACCGTTAAACCACCTTTGTAGTTTCAGATGAAATAAAGTGAGATGCTTGGGTTTCGTTAAACGGGCAAGGCACTTACCAGTTTCTTCATACACTTGGATGGTGGTCTTGTCACCGTCAATACGAATCACTTCACCCACTAATTCACTGTGACCAACACGGACCTAAGGAGAAATAAAAAGTGAATACGAAGCAACAAGATGACAAAAGAAAAAGGGCATTTACCAGTTCGTACATGGCAGAACCACGCATGTTTTCGGCAACAACGACTAGAAAGGGAGTGGGTTAACATGGCTAGCCTTGACATTGCTCCCATCTTTTTGCTTACCTGGACCAGAGACAGAGTAGATGGAACCAAAGTCAGATTCACGTTCATGGTCTCTGATACGAGGCAGTTCATTTTGTGCGTTTTCGAGTGCTCCAGCCTACAAGAGAGAAAACATGATGAGTATCATCAGTAACAAGTTGTTTCTCTTCTCCACTATAAAAGATGATACACATGAGAGACGCTTACCATATTGTTAAAAGGGATTCTTTTCCGAGATGGTTGGAAGAGGTATATGTAAAAAGAAGAGAAAGAGAGAGAGGGAAAGAAAAAAAAAAAAAAAGATTTGTGACAAAGAGGGGGAAAGTTTGAAAGGGCGTTTTCCAGTTGAATTTGTTTCAGCCGGTCGGAGTGACGTGGTGGCCGCTCCCCGCGGAGTTTGAAATGTGAATCGTACATTGCGGAAACCTGTCAATGCATTCTTACTTTGACCCTCTTGGCAATCGAGTCAAGAGTATCCATACTGCTTTATGGTATGTGTGATGAGAAGCACGTAGGCGTTTGAAGAATGATTAAAACATCCATTGGCAGTCTCAAAGTCATTCGGTTTCACGGAGGCTGTTACAGTCCGTTCGCTATCTTGTCCTTTTGTAAAAGTAAGCCTTGTTTCGCCAGCTTTGCCTGACCTTCTTTAACAGTGTGCAGAAAGCTCTAGCAGAGGGCCCACTTGCCCAGGTTTGAATACGGTTAGGACTTGACGCACTGGGGCAGCAACGCTGTATTTCAAACCCCGCCTTATAAAAAAAGGGTGGATCATCCTCCATGAAAAGTGTCCCTTTTTGTTGGCCATGGATTTGCTCGAAAAGGAGATAACAAACCTTGCCTCAAATTTTACATGAAAAAAGCAGTACTTGTTATCTATCGCACGATGCTAAGTATGTTGGTTTTGTTAAATAAATGGCCAACTTTGGCGCCACTGGAATCAGTCGCTGTTTTGGGGCGATGTGTGATCGTCAGAGAAGCAGACAACACAGGCAGACGGTTATTTTGGCACCAGTCGATAAATAATCATTTCATCTTGTTGCATGGGGAATTTGAAGATGGGTTATCCATCTCGGTTTCGAAAATCAGAGCATTTCGTCACAAAATTTCACATTTGCAAATCGTAAAGTTCATAAAAAAAAGTCAAATGTGTTCCCCTTTTTTCAAATCCCGCCTTTTTCGAACTCTTGTAGGTCAAGACTTGGCGCATGTCAGAGCTTTCAAGATGGCTGCAACCTATTCAAAGGAGATGATTACGAGTACATTTTATTGACCGATTGTGACAATAGTTAAAGTATACGCGGGGGCAGACTGCGAAGGAAGTGGAATGACTAGTCTAATGCCATGACTAAGAGAATTAAGGAGAGGAGAGCTGGCCATCGGCTCAAAACGTATCAATGACAGTGGGCAAAGGGGAATTGACGATCGAGTGGTGATGGTTGGCAGTTCATTGGCTACAAAATCTACAATCGAAAAGTGAGTACATCAAAGAAATTTGCTGGGACTCAATTCGAAATGAAGATAAAACCGCCCCGCCAGGCACAGGAATGGTCTTACTCTTCTCACCGGAAATCGATCGGCAAGGCCCTCTCTTCTCCTGGTATCAGGTCCAACAAAAGCACATATATCAATTGCGGCTCATCAGCTCGTATGGCGGGTAACGTGTGTGCGAACGTGGATCAAATACGACGCCAAGGCCGATGGAACAACACAACGATAAACGGCGCATATCTCACCACCCTTCCAAGAGAAATGGTGCAATCGCAATCAATGGCAGGCTTTCCCACATAGGGTCGATTCTTTTATCTTGCACGTGCCGCCCTTTACTCACCTACCAGCCTCTGAAAGAAAGTGTTCCCGGCGATCGGCAAATGACATGACCGACTGGCGGCGAAAGAGCTCAGTCCTGGAAATTTTATTCAACCTATCGTCACTGAAAATGCATTTGTACAGGTGATCATGATGTCCAGGAAGACTTTTATACAAGACTCGGTGCTCATGATGGAACTCCACCCCGGCTATCCCATTTGGCAACATTCAATCTTCTCTGATCCAGCCTATTTGTCATTCTAAAGTCAAGTCCACATCATAGCATGAGAATGTAGTAGCATGCTCGTTTCGATATGTTGGGGATCTGCTGCAAATTGAAGCTCAGGAACACGATCCTGCGCACACACTCCTCCAACAGTGTGTGCCTATGCACTCTAGATTTCAAACCCCGATTGGCCATAAGATTATTTTTTCTTGCCTGTCCTATTATTTTGCTCCTTCTTCCCCTCGTCATTACTTTTTTGCCTCCATTGTCATTCTCTTTACTCCACGACGTCAAACGAACGAACGAACGAGCAAACGAACAAACGAACGGTAACTCTCCTCTTCTCACGTCATGTTCATCTTTTGCTTACCATTACTAACTTTTTGACTTTTGCATCGTTCCTCTTTCTTTTGACACTAGATCGGCTAC
>LT551507.1:200129-228277 GCA_900079185.1 Absidia glauca
TTCCCGCCAACTCCTATGGCATCCCTACGATGAGAAAGGAGGGAAATGTCCAACCAACCGCTAAAGGAGGTTTCATGGGAAACGATGCCCAACCGTCAGTTTTCATCAAAGTAGTAAACAAATGACAGACACTACAACTGAGAAGCATATGGTGATCTTAGAGAAACTAATGGGTTATTTGACAGGGTAACGATTAGCCTCGTCTCCTTAAAAATAAGTACCAAAACCCAGCCTAGTGGGTCTGTTTTTTTCATGATCAATGCTGGTTCCCCCCATAAGAGACTTGTCCAATACAAATCAAGCAACTCCGATCCGCAGAGCGGGTCGCGCACAAAGAGCGAACGAGTCAATGCAATTGATCATGGGGTCTTCTTTGATGTATCACAGGGTGAAAAACAAGGTTCACAAAAACAGGGAGCAGATCCCAAGCCAGAGGACAATGGTTGAGTGATGCCGGAGTTTGAAAACGGAAAAGTCTGTACATAAGAGTTGCTCTTTTTTTTCTTGTCTCTCATCTTTCTTTCGCTTCTCAAATTTTCTTCTCCATTCCTTCTTTTTAACCAAATCTTCTGTCTTTTCATTTTTTGGCCAGCAACAACGATGGAAACTTCAAGTGACATGCTCTACTATCATTCAGCACTATCTGACTCTTTGACAATGAACAGCGACCTGATGAATCCAGATCTGGGCTTGTTTGACAATCCCTCGGATCCCTCTTCCCCTTCTATGTTTATGAAAAGGTAACAAAACTCTAGCCTAGATGTGTGTCCAGTCATCTCACACTGCATTCTCTTCTCCAAGGACGACTCCTAGCAAAGCAGAAAGACGAGCTGAACACAATGCAATTGAACGTGCCCGGCGTGAAAACTTGAATGGCAAGTTCCAACAACTGGCTGAAGCTCTTCCCAATCTCCAGAACTATCGGCGACCCTCCAAAGGACAGATTGTCGAGAAAGCGTTGGACTGGGTACGACAAAGCATCAGCAAGGAAGATCGATACCAATACCAAATACTCCAACTGCAGAACGAAAACAAACGACTGATGATGCAGCTCAACCTACGACAGCAAGAACCCAAGCTATTACCCCCACAGTTGGTTGGCACTTCCGATTCCCCGGCACATCCTCCTGCTCCAGCAAGCTACTATCATTACCAATACCAACAACAAGTCATGAATCATCATCATCAACACCAGCAGCAGCAGCATCACATTCACCATCATCAACACCCGCAGAAACAGCAACCTCAAGAAACAGTAGCCTCGGCGGCTCTTCCTCCTCAATTGACGTCCTCCCCATACTCAAATGCCACAGATTCAAGAAGAGGATCAAGTTTCATGGAAGACGATGACGATCGCGGGGATTTGTCATCGATGGATGCATACTCACTCTCTACTATAATGCCCGGCGTGTCCCCCACTATGTGCTTTTACAACGCCATGCCCAACCTCTCGTTACCTTCACCTATGGATCCGTCGTCTTGGGACAAACTGACGGCTTTAACAACACCTACCCTGGTCCATCCCACTGATTTGTCATTCTAGTCTAGTCAGTCATAAGCTTAATTCTTCACAATCATACTCCCCCCCCCTCTTCATGTACTTTTCTCTCTCATGCACACTCATCTTCTCCCTTGATTACTCTCTCATTCTCTTACATATAATCTTATAGTCTACCCCCCTTCACTTTTGTTACGATAATGATCTTCTTATAATAAAAAAAGGACCCAAGGATCTCTCTCTCTCTCCCCTTACATTGTAAACAATTAAATGTGTGCTCCTCCCTGTCTCTCCTTTTTCTGCCCAAAGTAGTTGCTCTGCTGACATCTGAAATGTGTCACTTGTCCCTTCACACATAACCTATCAACGTCAACTCTCTCCCCATCAGTGACTTGACGAAAGCATGGTATTTTGTTACGATAATTCTCATCGTGGCATAGGAAAAAAAACTATAACCTTGATCTATATAGAGCCCGGGCAAAACCATCGTTGGGGGTTTTTTTCCCATGTACCTCTTTTTAACACCCTTCATGCTTTTTTTTGCCCCCGCCGTTTTCAAACCCCGCTCATGGAATACATCTCAAGTGGTACGATGACAGAACACCACATCATTAATATGAATGAATACAATCCCCCTTGAGCGGATATAATGATAAAACATGGACTACTTGTCCAACACAGACTATTCTCCATCAAACTTGGTGAACCAGAATCATCTGTGCAACGGGCGGGGTTTCAATCAGACAAGGCCAGCACGGATGTTTCATGCATATGGAAAAAAAAAAGTGCTTCGGCCAAGTCCCTTGGCTATCTCCCCTTTCTACACTACCGCTCTCATTCTTTTAAGAATGGTATAAAGCAAAAAGGAGAGCAGCCAAACTTCTAATTGGTGAGGAGAGAGAGAGATCTTGTTTTGGGCAAGGCCCATCAAAAGGCGACATGCTCGTGATTGACAAGTGATAATGAAGAACAAAATGGTAACACACACACACAACCCTACGATGATGTGAGGTGGTTTAATCTCTTGTGAAAAAAAAGGGGATCGCTTCTTTTTGGGACACTCCCAAAAAAGTGAGTTTGGCGCTTAGGGGGGCCTAAGTGTTGTAACTAGCCCATTCCCCTTTACTGATTTCCGCTTTTGGGGATTCGCAAAAAAATAAACCGCGAAGATGTTTTTCGCCCCTGAAAACAAACAGTGGTATCCCACTTTACTGGTTCCTTTGAGATGCTTGCTCAAAGGGGGGGGGACTGTCCAAGTCTTCTTTTGAAGCACAACGCTTCATGTTCTCGACTCGTGCTTAGGACGACCTGAACTCCTTTTTACTCAAACGCACAAGGCGGCATTTCTTCTTTTTTTCCATTTGCTTGCACTGATGATATAAAAGTTGAGCTTGCATGAATAAGAATGTCGGAGCAACTTTTTTCACACTCCGCTTTCTCGGTGTATTTGGAGGTCTACTTTTACCCCTGGATGGTGATAGTAATGGAATAAGGTACACTGATAATAACAACCATGGCTCACTTGTGTTTAGCAATAGCACCTTCTTAAGATGAAAGGAGAAAGTAAGGGTTCCCTGGTGTGTTCGTACTTTTTTTGTCTTTAGGAGAGAATCGAAGCAGAACAGAAGGAGGTAATCATCCCCTATGAGAACATTTTCATTCATTTCATACGTGAATACCATATGCAAGGCGACAAAAAGAGCGGATGGTTAGTATCCTGGTTCCCTCCAAAATCAATCTATTCTTTCTCCTTTCTTTGTTGAGGGAACGGAGGCAGCATTTTGATAAAACCAAAACTGGCATTGTCGGCTCCTTAAAAGTCCACCAGCTAAGCGGAGTTGAACCCAGAACCACTCAGCCACCACCAGAGACAAGAAATGTCGGGGCTTAAAATTAAGCCGAAGGGGGGTGAGGACCTGCTGCCACTTTTTGTTTTGTTTTCTTTATCGTTTGTACTTTTGACACCAACACAATGTTTAATCTGTACAAGAACCGGGTGATGACTCTTGGATCGACCCTTGTCAACAAGATGACAATGCCATCAACGATGACTGCTACTTCGCCCATTACGCAGTCTCTCGTCCAACACCATCGACCTGGAGCGCTCATGATGACCATTCGCCAAGCATCCAACTTTTCACCTCGCCGCACCAAGTATCGCAAAGCTCACAAGGGCAAGATCCCTCTTCCCACGGGCGGCTCTGTCAAAGGCACCACTGTAGAATTCGGCGATTATGGCTTACGGGTCAAGGAAGGTGCGCGATTGACAGCTCAGCAACTCACGGCCGTACACAACACATTGCGTCGCAAGATCAAGACCGTCAAGGGCTCACGTATGTGGATGCGTGTGTTCCCTGACATTCCTGTCTCCAGCAAAGGCAATGAAGTGCGAATGGGGAAAGGGAAAGGGACGTTTGATTACTGGGCTTGTCGAGTCCCTATCAACCGGATCATCTTTGAAATCAGTGGTATGCGTAAGGAAATCGCCAAAGAAGCCTTCCGTTTGGTCAGCAACAAGATCCCCGTCAAAACTGAAGTCGTCGAACGTGGCGCTAAACCGGTGGTAGGTGCTGGTTATATCCCTCCCTCTCGGCCTTCTGCAACTACACCAGTGGATCCCTCCTCTTCTTCTTCTACTTCCATCTAGTCATACATCCATCTCTCTCTCTCTCTATTCCATTCATAGCCATAGAATTGTATAAATAAAAAGCACATCTTATTACTATAGCACTTGTATGGGTATCGAATCAGCCGTGGGAGTCTTGCACACTGTATGCCTCAAATTGGGGAAATTCAGACTCCGCTCTTTTTTCTATCAAGGCACCTTTTTTTGAAATTTGCCTTTTTCTTTCTTCTTCTTCATCTTGTCTTTTTTATTTCCCCTTGAAACAAAACGTGAGTTAAAGCTCCATGTCATGTCATCTGCTAACCCTTCTCCCTCATCTCTGTAGAATGTCTCGCTTCGGCTTTGTCCGTCCTTCCAAGTACCGCCATGTCTATGGCACTTGCGCCAAACGAGAAGCCTCCTACGACAATTTACGTGTGAGTGCCAATGCTTGGGACACAAACATGGTAGCTGTGAATCCGGTAAGTTGAAAACAAAAGAACCTGAGGAAAAGAAATGCGCTAATGCCTGTCTTGTCCGCCAATCAGCTCTTTTTATCAGTCAACTGGCAATCTTCAGGTGGTGGTGCTTTTGCAGTTATCCCGTTATCCACGGTTGGTAAGTAAAAGGATACACAGATTCAACCTTTCCTTTACTGACTCTTGGCATGGCTAGGCAAGCTTCCCGAAAACTATCCTCTGTATCGTGGACATACAGGACCTGTGTTGGACACCGCCTTCAATCCCTTCAATGATTATGTGGTCGCCTCGGGCTCTGAAGATAGCAAGGTCATGATCTGGAACATCCCCGAAGAATACGATGAAGATCTTGAACAAGTAACGCCTGTACTCAAACTCTCTGGTCATCAAAGGTAAGAGAAGTACAGTTTGTGTGCCCGCATTGTCACTCATCTCCCCGTTCCTTAAAATAGAAAAGTGGGCCAGGTGCTGTTCCATCCTGTAGCAGATAATCTCTTGGCCTCCGCAAGCACTGATCTGACCATCAAACTTTGGGATATCGAAAAGGGACAAGAACGACAAGAAATCACAGGGCATATGGAAATCATACAGTCGATCACTTGGAACTACAATGGCTCATTGATTGCTACGACTTGCCGAGACAAGCGCCTACGAATCTTTGATGTGCGAAGCAACAAGATCGTGCAAGAAGGAAATGGCCATCAAGGTATCAAGGGGTCACGTGTGGTTTGGCTTGGCGACTCGGATCGGTTGGTGACCACTGGATTCTCTCGTATGAGCGATCGGCAGCTCAATCTCTGGGACACCGCCAACTTGGAAAAGCCCATCAAGTCGGAGTTCTTGGATACGTCGTCGGGTGTCATCATGCCCTTTTATGACATTGATACAAAGATGCTTTATCTTGCTGGGAAGGGGTAAGCTTGGCTTTGAAACAGTCCGTTACTCATCAATCTGCTTTTTATAGGGATGGCATGATCCGCTACTATGAATATGAAAACGACGAACTGTATCATCTCTCGGAATTCAAATCTATTGAGCCTCAACGAGGTAAGTACTATGAACTCTCTCTTTCTTTCTTTAGTTGCTCACCTTTTGATGCATAGGTATGGCCTTTATGCCCAAACGTGCTGTCAACGTGAGCGAGTGTGAAGTGGCTCGCGCTTATAAGGTCGGCACAACCCTTGTTGAGCCCGTTTCCTTTACTGTCCCTCGCAAGGTAATAAGAAACAATAGGAAACCCACTATCACTCACTCGCTTTTCTACAGTCCGACGCATTCCAATCCGATCTCTTCCCTCCAGCCATCAGCGACGAACCCGCCTTGACAGCAGACGAATGGTTCCAGGGCAAGGACGCCAACCCCAACACCATCGATCTCGAAGCTGGATTTTCCGTCAAGGAAAAAAAGGCCTTCATTCCGACAGCCCAGGTGGAGGAAACAAAGGAATCCGAAGACACCGACAAGGATGTAAGTATAAGGGATGGGATTGACATTGGTTAATGAAGGAATGCTTTTTTATGTATGTGTTAGTACCAAGCAGCTTATCACGAACTGCGCAAGGAAAATGACGATCTGAAAAACTCTCTGTCGCAACGGGAAATCAAGATCCGTGTCTTGGAAACAGAATTGGAAAAGTTGAAGACCCAGGCGGCTGAATTGGCCAGTGATGCAGCAGTGACGACCGAGGTGGCAGAACCAATCGCCGAGCAAGAAACGAACGACCATGGGGCTCCAGAAAGCCCAACCCCCGAAGACGAATGATTTGGAATCTAGCTTTTAGTTGTTACCCCTTGTTATAGCTGTAGTAGTAGTAATGATGATGTTTCTGTTTTAGCTTTTATACTTATTACGCCTTTTGTAATGATTGAAATAAAATATGCTTCCCCCGCAACAATCTGTGTTTGGGACGATCTCTTTGGTGTGTTGTGCTCTGTTTTGACATGTGTATGAACTATCATATGAATGAACGAATTTCACGTTTTGACTTGACTACTTTTGCTTTTTTTAAAGTACCATGTGGCATCCTCCAATTTAGAAAGGGGAATGCTACAGACAGAACCATCCGGACAGAACCAACCTACGTATCCTGAATTTTGCTTAAAATAAGGACTTACATGGCGGGGGACTCTCTTGAGTCCCTGTCTTTAGTCCCGGTCATAGATGGGACTCAACTTGAATTGAAGGTAAAACCGCTCCTGCCCACACACTCCTCCAACAATGTATGCCTTTGCACTCTGGATTTCAAACCCCGATTGGCTATAAGATTACTTTTTTGCCCGTCCTATTATTTTGCTCCTTCTTCCCCTCGTCATTACTTTTTTGCCTCCACATTGTCATTCTCTTTTTTCCACAACGACAAACCAACGAATGAACGAGTAAACGGACGAACGAACGGTAACTCTTCCCTTCTCACGTCATGCTCATCTTTTGCTTACCATCACTAACTTTTTGCCTTTTGCATCGTTCCTCTTTCTTTTGACACTAGATCGGCTACGACGATGACGACAACAATAGGAACGACGACGATGCTAATGTCGACTCCACCACTGCTTCATGCCGCCCAAAAAGGCTCTTTTTAAAATTTTCAAATGTAAAAAACATGGGGAAACCCTCGCAAATTTTTTTTAGGTGCACTCCCATTCCATTGTAGAATCTCGTAGCCAAAGTTACTAATAAAAGTATACCAATTCTTTGCCCATACCCTTCCGCTACTATCTCTGATACTTTTACACAGCTTGGCCGTCTTTGTCCGTCTCCATTTGCCGGGTTTTTACAGTAGCTTAGTCATTCTCATTACAACCCGTCGCCATTTACACATTAGCTTTACTCCGGCCTCAAACATAGTCTGTACCCTAGCCCATTAATCTTCCTGTATCAATAAAACTTTGTGGGTATGCGCAGATAGACCTTACGATCATGTGCATGTCATCAGATTCACTACAACTAGTAAATCAACGGTGTTTTAGGAGCTGTCAATGATGAGCTCCTCATCTGTAGTTTGGTCTTTATAATGTACATGGTATTGTCATGGTTATGGATTTGAGAAAGGTCTTTCGTAGGATAATTCAAGTAGGTTTTATTGATGTATTGGGTCTAATGGGCTATGGTACCAACTATGTCTGAGGCCGTAGTTAAGCTTTTGTGCAAAATGACGACGGGTTGTAATGAGAATGACTAAGCTACTGTAAAACCCCAGCAAAAGCAGACGGACAAAGACGGCCAAGCTGTGTAAAAGTATCAGAGATAGTAGCGAAGGGTATGGGCAAAGAATTGGTACACTTTTATCAGTGACTTGTACTACGAGATTCTACAATGGAATGGGAGTGCACCAAAAAAAAAAATTGCGAGGGTTTCCCCATGTTTTTTACATTTAAAAATTTTAAAAAGAGCCTTTTTGGGCGACATGAAGCAGTGGTGGAGTCGTCATTAGCATCGTCGTCGTCCCTATTGCCGTCGTCATCGTCGTAGCCGATCTAGTGTCAAAAGAAAGAGGGACGATGCAAAAGGCAAAAAGTTAGTAATGGTGAGCAAAAGATGAACCTGACGTGAGAAGAGGAGAATTACCGTTCGTTCGTTCGTTTGCTCGCTCGTTCGTTCGTTCGACGTCGTGGAGTAAAGAGAATGACAACAGAGGCAAAAAAGTAATGACGAGGGGAAGAAGGAGCAAAATAACAGGACGGGTAAAAATCTTATAGCCAATCGGGGTTTGAAATCTGAGAGTGCAAAGGCACACATTGCTCGAGGAGTGTGTCGGCAGGATCGTGCTCCTGAGCTTCAATTTGCAGCAGATCTTTAACATACCAGAGCGAGCATGCTACTACATTCTAATGCTATGATGTTGACTGTCCTTTTGAATGACAAATAGGCTGGATCAGAAAAGATTGAATGTTGCGAAATCGGATGGCAGGGGCGAAGTTCCATCATGCGTACCGAGTCTTGTATAAAAGTCTTCCTGAGCACCATGATCACCTGTACAAATGCATTTTCAGCGAAGGTAGGTTGAATAGGATTGCCAGGACTGAGTTCTCTCGCCGCCAGTTGGTCATGTCATTCGTCGATCGCCGAGAACAACTTATTGCAGAGGTTGCTAGGTGGGTTATGGGCGGCACGTGCAAGATAAAAGGATTAACCATTGGTGTGGAAGCCTGCCATTGATTGCATCATTTTTCATGGAAGACTGGTGAGATATGCCCTTTATCGTTTTATTGTTCCATCGGCCTTGGCGTCGTATTTGATTCACGTTTGCACACGCGTTACCCGCCATACGAGCTGATGAGCCACTACTGGATATGTGTCTTTTTGTTGGGCCCAACCAGGAGAAGAGAGGGCCTTCCCAATCGATTCCCGATGAGAAGAATAAGACCATTCCTGTGCCTGGCGGGGGGGGGGTTATCTTTATTTCGAATTGAGTCCCAGCTATGCCCGGGACTCAAGACAGACGGACGGACAAGGTAGGACTACAAACGCTCTTTTTTCATACTACGTATCTACGTATAGAGCGCTAAAAGTAGGCGGGAGATCAAAAAAGTTGCAATTTTGTGGGTACTGGTGTAGTCAAGCCTCCTGCTGAAAATGAGAGTGTACTATCGTAAATACAATGTTCTAGTGGCACGAGAGCCTCAGCATAGCTAGCAGTAGGGGGTTTTATTAGGAGCCAAGCCCTTCCGTTTATACCGCTAAAAGTTCAGGGAATCAAGGCGGGCGGGACTTTTTCTTCCTAGTTCGTCAAACTCCGCGATTCATGCACTCCCATTGCAATGGCTGGCACCCAGAAATATATACAAGAAACAAGTGTGATGTAATCGATCACCGTTACCAGCATAAAAAAGTGTGTCTGATGAATGTGTGCTGAAGTATCTGTGGGTATGACACCCAGTGCCATCATTCCTTCTCTACTCAGACTGAAATTCATCTAGCGATGCACAAAGTTTTCATTTTCCGAAAAAATAGTACTGTTTAAGGACTAGTGCTACGTAAAGAAAACAAGGCATTATGAATCCTCAGCATGGTTATGACGCTTTCACAGTTCTCTTCTTCCTCAGTAGTTTTCGGGCATGATGTGGCTTTGGGGTTCATCGGAGTTTGAACTCACTGTGAGCTAAAGATATAAAAAAAAAACCTAGAGGGTGCCACCTCTCTCTTTCCTTTTCTTTCTACACATTTATATACCATGGAACGCATTCAACAAACCACCACCACCTATCATACCGACGGCACCTCCACGACAACTTCGACGGTGACAGTACGTGAACTCGACGATGGCGAAGTGGGCATCCTGCTGGCGGGCAACAACAGTATTCTCGACCCTTCCTTGAAACCGCACATGCTTTCATCTGCCGTGGACTATGCTATTAGCGAAAGTGATGACATGATGTTTTCCAACAGCGAAGATGACGAAGACCATTGGTTCCCGTCCCTGTCGAAAGCCTTGCGTATCCACGACCTCGAAGACGACGAGGCGGAGGGGGAACCGCTTTATGCTACTCATGTGGTGGAAATCGAAGAAGAGCCTACCGTCAAAACAGCAGAAACCGAACGACCTTGTAAAGCGCGAAAAACCATGGAACAACCGACGACTGATCAATGGGCCATAGTGGATGAAGAAGACGATCAGGGGGTGGATAGTGATAGTTTGCATAGTGCTACGGATGGTTGTGTCCCTTTGAATGTTGTATATACCTTGATTGAATAAAAAGTAGTCCTGCTTTGTATGTTGTTGTTGTTGTAGGAATCAAATGTTTGTGCTTTGTTGATTTGTAAGATTGTGTTTGGCGAACGGCTTTTATGTTGTACTGTTTTGACCCCTCTCCCTTCAAATAAACACACCCTCAACTCTCTCTCTCTCTCTCTCTTTGTTTCTTGGAGTGACCCGATCAGAAGAATGCTATTTCCAGTTAAACTACAAAAGGATACACATCTTCATTGCTATACACTCAGGCATAGACGTGGTCTTGGAGGGTGTACGAGTTTCAATGCTTCATCTTCACACTAAAATTGGGTCCTCGGTTTTTGAACTCCGACAGCCGCCCCCCATATTTCTCCCCCAGATTTTTTGTTTTGGCTTTCCACCTCTTTTCTTCCCCACATTACCTTTTTTTATAGAATCTCATGCCAGATACCACAAAGTCAACGAAAAGAATCATACCACAGTGGCTATTACGCTTGGTTGGATTCACTTCACTTGCATCTGCTCTGGTCGGTGTTGCCATTTATCTTTACAAGCAAACCAACAAGGCAGCCAAGAAATCATTGCCACGAACAGAAGGTGATGAAGATGCCTCCGGCCAGGTAAAGAGAGGGAATGTGAACACTTGAAAGCGGAGTGGTTTCTAACCTGTCCTTTTACTTCATAGTCTCAGTCCTCCTCCTCATCGGCGCCATTGACGGGCAAGACATCGGGATGGAGCTTTTTGGGTAGCAGCAGTGGTAGCAGCGTCAAGAAGAGAAAACGAGTGACGATCTCTCTGAAGAACGTAAGTAGGAAAGCGACTGAATTTTCCCATGTACTTATATCTTTTTGTATTCTGTGGAATAGACTATTCTCTGGAACCCTTCTTCAGATGTAGCCAGCCCGAACTATGCGTTCCACGAACACGGCCAAGCACTTTTATCACAACTCGTCCAACACCACACGGTCACGATCCTTCTACATGTGTCGAGCGAAGAAGAAAGGGAACAGATGGAACACTTGCTGGACAACTGTCGCCTGGAAGGTCTGGATCGACGACGGGTGTTGTTTTGCTCGACAGAAGAAGGCAAGATCCATTTGATCCGGCATCTGGAATCGCAGCTACATATTGAAGGGGGATGGGAATACGACGACGGCGAAGACATTGTGCGCAAGATCCGACCCTTTGTGCCCAAGGTGATCTGGGTTATCACCAAACGGCGACGAAGCTCATTCAATCAGGCGAACCTCAAGGCGGACGATCATGGCGTGGTCGGCAACAATGTGGAATTGACGGATCATCTGGTGGATACGTCTTTGGCAAGGGATCTTGGATTCTCCGAGGCGTAGGGTCAACCGTTGTTACAATGTTGATTAGAGTCAGTTAGACAATGCACCTTCCCTTTTGTACTTTTATCATTCTCCCGCTTAGTTTGAAATTAGAAAATAAAGAATAAACGCTTTTTTTACCATCCAACCTTCCAGTTCTTCTGTTTTTATCTGTTTTAGGTTCGAACTCGACAATGCTGTGCAATGATGACTATGATTGTATTGACATCATGGCTAAATCCTTTTATCCATCACTCTATATCATCACATGAGCCCTTTTTGAAAACAAAAACAACGTCAGAAGCGAAAAACAGCGAACGCTTGGTTTGAAATGGCGTACATATGATATCGATGTCTTTTTTTGAAACAGAAAAACACATCTTTTTACCAATTTAGCTTTTGCTTTCTTGGCATTGACACACACACACCTTTGGACGGCTGGGTCACACCATCTTTCCAAAAATGGGTTAGGTCCTCCCGCTGACTTTTTCTTAGACTACGTGCGTCTGTAAAAATACATTTTGATACTCCACACAACAGTTGTCTTTATAAAGTCGGTTGTTTTCCCTTTCTACCTTTTCTTTTCTTCTTCTCTTCTCTTTTCTACTTTCTACAATACATTCTACCATGCAATTACTATCACTCTGTACCATACTTTTAGCTTCCATGATGGCCGAGGCCGCCGTCGCTCCCTCACAGCCAATGTTACGAGCACCGATTCTTCGAAAATCCAGTCGGGCCGAGTTCCTATCCACCAGTCTATCTAAAAAACGCTCGTTGGAAAAACGAGATCCTTTCCAGGCTGCCCTGTATAATGACGATGGCTCACAGTATCTCATTCAAATCGGGGTGGGCACTCCCGCTCAGAACTTTACCGTTACTTTGGACACAGGAAGGTAAGGTTCATGATTAATCAGTGCTAGTCAATCCATCCATCAAAAGGAGGGGTAATTAACGATGGGATTACCTTACACCGCGGCGTTTGAATTGCCGCGGAGTTGAAAATTGAAACCAAACGCCAAGTGGGAAATGTCTCTGATTCCTCTTTCTTTTTCTTTCTCTTTTTTCCATTAGTGCTGATCTATGGATTCCTTCAAGCTCGTGCCCCTCAAGCGCTTGTCCCTATTCCCGTTTTGACCCTCAATCTTCTTCCACTTATCAAGCATCCAACACACCCTTCTCCATTCAATATGGTAAGTTTGAACAAGCATTGCCAGGTACACAGGCGACTCATTGTGTTTTTGCATCATTAGGTATTGGCTCAGTCAATGGATCGTACTCTACAGATACAGTAACCATCGCAGGAGCTCAAGTAACAAAACAACAATTTGGCCTTGCGTCTTCCACCTCAGATATCCTCACCACCAGCTCCATGGGGGGTACTGGCAGCGACGCCCCTGGCCAAAACTCATCGTCCTCCTCCTCCAGCGACCCTACCGGCAATGGTATCCTCGGCCTTGGCTACCCATCCTTAACAGCCGCCAACAGCAAAAGCAAATCGTCGTCATACAACCCCGCCGTCTTTAACATGGTTGAACAGAAACTGATTGCCAACCCTATATTCTCCATCTACATGAACAAGGAATCCGAAGTGGGCTGGGCGGGCGAGATCATCTTTGGTGGCACCGACCCGTCCAAGTATACGGGTGATTTGGTCTACCTTCCAGTGGCTCCTCTCAGTGCAACGGGGTCGACATCTACCGGGAACTATTACTACTGGATGGTGTATGCCCAAGGACTGGCGGTGAAAGGCACGGGGAGCAACTCGACCGATCAAACCTACTCCTTTGCCAGCAAAGCCAACGGCGGCTCCAAGGGTGTGGGCACATTTATTCTCGACACTGGCACCACTTTGACATATCTACCTACAGAGATCGCCCAATCCATCATCTCCTCCGTCACAAAGGCCTCGGGCGGCAGTTAT
Source organism: Absidia glauca (assembly GCA_900079185.1). NCBI lineage: Eukaryota > Fungi > Mucoromycota > Mucoromycetes > Mucorales > Cunninghamellaceae > Absidia > Absidia glauca. The sequence continues at coordinate 213,633 of LT551507.1, forward strand.
CTCCTGGATCCACAATCTCAAATCTACTACATTGACTGTGACCAAGCGTCGTCTACCGCCACCGTGGAATTGCAAATGTCTCAATCAAGTCAGGTCAGCGATAGCCCTGTGACCCTATCGGTGCCGGTATCAAATCTGGTGATTCCTTTGGATGCGGCGACCCCTGAAAAGGCTCGAATGTGTATGTTTGGTATTGCTCCTATGCAGACCTCCTCTTCTTCTAGTGGGATTGGATCAAGTATGCTGTTGATTGGTGACTCCTTCTTACGATCGGCGTACCTGGTGTTTGATATGGGACAGAATCGAGTGGGCATTGCTGCTGCCAATGGTCTCGGTGGAGCCGTCAATGGTGTGTCAAGTCCTGCCGGAAGTGATAGTGCTGCCATAGAACCTGTTGTCCTTTTACCTTTTGTCTTAATCTCCTTGACCAGTTTGGTCTTTGTACTGTTTGCATGAATGGATCTAGATAGCTTTTAATAAACAACCTGTATGTATAGATAACAAATAGTAAAAAAGGGTCTGTGCCTGAATGTGAAGGTGGGGCAAATGGAGCAGGTCGTGTGACACATCAATGCTGGGTTCTAATTGGTCACTTTCTATTTTTATATATTCGGTTGATTGAAATCAGCCGAGTTCTCTCTCTCTTTCTCCCACTTTTTTTCTTTTTCTCTTCAACTCCCCTTTTGTTGTTGTTGTTGCTGTTGTGTGTCATGGATCATCATTACTCAAACCTCTTTCTTATTCAGCACCTCACTTCCATCAGTCATCAAAAGATTTACCCTCCCATCCAATCCAAAATCGAATTGCCTTTGTGGAAGACGCTACACATTACAAGGTAAGCAGGGAAAAAGAGATGGTCTTACATGTCTTTATACAACTTTCTTTATAGACTATGGAACCATGCAAGAGAACAAGAAATATATTTGATTCAACAGCAGCAACAACAACAAAAGAACAACCCATGGTTCCAGCACATGGGGGAACCGACATGTGACCCAACTATGATGGACGACTACTTGCCAACCGCCTGGTTCGACGAAGATACAGTCAGGCAGGAACAAGTGGAGGACCATGGAAACAACAGTAACGACAAGGACGAAACCGCTGCAAAAGACGAAAAGGATAACACTACAGAGGAACCTTTGACGAAAGCATCCACAGACACCACAACCACGCCTACCAATGCTACTGCTGCGACCGCTGCTGCTACAAATGACAAGTCTTCTCTACTCTCACACACAACTTTGGAATGGCTTCAGCAAGAAGAGTCGACGACTCTCCCAGACAGGAAAAGAAAACATTCTGAAGAAGATGGTCCTGCTGGTGGCCCTCCTCGCCCTTCTCCACCCATGTTAGTAGTATAATATCATTCTCTCGTATCCCATTCCGCCCTCTTACTATAGTTATACCCTCTATCTCTCTTCCCTTATCATCTCTCTACTATCTATTCCTTTGATTTGTATACTTCTCTTTTTTGTATAGTCGTCCTTAATAAAAGAATCTTGTCTGTCAGATTAAAGTTTTGATCGATGGGGGGTAGGATCTTCAAGGAGGATATGTGTGTGTGTATGGGAAGACCTTATCGGAACAATGGTTCTTATTATGAACAAGGGGGTGTGTGTGTTCGTTAATGGGTGTGACGAATGGTATCACATGATTCCATCGTTGGATGAACAAAACGTCCATCGTGGTCATTCACCCTCCGACAAAGCGAGAACTTTGCGCCCACCGAGATTTCAAACCCCGCCCTGACCACAAGAGTCCCTTTTTCCTTCAATCCTATTCTTTTGCATCTTCTTTGCTTCGTCATCACTTTTTTTATCTTTCCCCCGACATTGACATTGCACTACGAACGATCACGACGAAACACGAACGACGACGAACGACGACTAACGACGACGAGCAAACGGTAAGGCTCTCGCATCCTGTCCATCCCCGTTACTAACCATTGGCTTTTACATTTTCATCTTTTCCTTTCGACACTAGATCCGCTACGACGATGACGACGACGATAACGATCACGACGATAACGATCACGACTCGATTACTGCTTTATATCGCCCATAAAGGCTGTTTTAAAATTTTTATAATGTAAAAACATGGGGAAACCCTCGCAATTTTTTTTTTAGGTGCACTCGTCTTTGCATGATAGATCCCTGGCCATTGTACTTTTGGAGTGTCCTATTTCTTGGACCCAATCCGTGTACATACTACCACTGATATTTTTAGTACTCCCTTTCTTCATTCCGTAGCTCATTACACTAGTCTAGTTGCTCCATGGCAAGTCCTTCATTTAGCTTAACCTTCCAGTCAATAAAAACCTGCTTGAAACCATCTCAATGACTTTTATTTTGAAGACGTTCCGGTCATTTCGGAAACTCTGATAGGAGCCAAGGCTTGACCGAATACAAGAGTTTGGAAAAGGCTGGGGGGCGACCTTTGGTCACGTTTGACTTTTTTTCTTAAAAACTTTACGATTTGCAGATCTCTGAACTCTCCACTAAGCCCTAACATAACGACTCATTCCAGTGGCGCCAAAGATGGTCATTAATTTACCCAAAACCCAGCATGTTTGGCATCATTCTGTAGATGAAAAGCACTACTTTTCTCATGTGAAGTTTGAGGTGATGGTCCATTAAATTTTGTAGCCAGGGCGGAGTTTGAAGCCCAAGGGGTGCAGCTCATCCGGTGTGCGCCTAGTCATTTCTTTATAGTCCTCGTCACAGGGACGGAGTTAGAACTCTTCTCTCTCTCTCTCCCCCTCTAAACATGCCCTTGACCAAACCACCACCACCACCACCCAAACCCACCTTTGATGAATTCTCTACACCAGAAGATTTCAACGATCAATTCAAGAAAAAGGAAACCACCAAATACATGAATCCATGTGCTGTCGAAGAAAAGCAAAGCATGAAGTGTTTGGATGTCAACAATTACGACAAGTCGAAATGTGAATACTTTTTCCTTCAATACCGGGAGTGCAAAAAGAACTGGGTAAGTCAAAACACGGACCATGGCGATGAAAGCTGACACTATTTTTTTGGGCGGGGGGCTGCCTTATAGCAACAAAAACGTCGTCAACTCCGTCGGGAAGGACAATTGTGAAAAAGCGATACCAAGTCTGGGCACTCTTTTTACTAATAGGATATCTCTTTCAGGTTAGATAGGTCAGGTGGATTGGAAATAAAAAAAGACATACCTTGTTTATACAAGGACTGCCTGCACTCATCTAGGGGGGATAAAACAGTTGTAGAGAACGTTTGCAAGAGGATGGACTATAGTGGGAATGATCGGTTGATAAAAAAAAGTGTGTACTTTGGCAGCGATTCTAAGCATAGTGATTGTGGGCTGCCTGACTTGAATCTGTGTACATTAAGGATTTTGCTTATGGGAATCTTATGCACAAGAGTAAGATGAAGGACTTAGAGCAACACTGTAATTCAAACTCCGCCCTGGCTACAAGAGTCCCTTTTTCCTTCAATCCTATTCTTTTGCATCTTCTTTGCTTCTTTATCACTTTTTTTTATTTTTTTCCACCGACATCAAAACATTGCACTACGAACGACCACGACAAATACGAACGACGACGAACGACGACGAACAAACGGTAAGACTCCCGCAACCTGTCTTGCTTACCATGACTAACCATTGGCTTTTACATTATTCATCTTTTTCTTTCGACACTAGATCAGCTACGGCGACGGCGACGACGATAACGATCACGACGATAACGATGACGACTCGACAACTGCTTTATATCGCCCATAAAGGCTGTTTTCAAAATTTTATAATGTAAAAACAAGGGGAAACCCTCGCAATTTTTTTTGTAAGTGCACTCACTTTTCCATTATAGATTCTGTGGCCATTGCACTGCTGAACATCACTACTTGTTTACCTACTCCTCTTTTCCCACTACCGCTGATGCTTTTAGCACCGCTGACCTTCTCTCTCTTCCTTCAACATTGTAGCTCATTACTCTAGATTAGTTATTCGAAGTCGTGTACATACCTTCGCAGTCCCTTCCTTTATTTTCTTGGCCATGGCACTAGATTAGTCATTCCAAGAACTGTACATGCCTTTCCCTCCTCCATATAGATCTAGCATCGTCTCCTTCATTCAATAAAGCTTACTTGAAACCATCTCCATAACTACCGTCTCGATTCGTAGGGTCAAACTTGAGCGAAGGAAACCGAGATTCCGTTGCTGCTGCTCTGGCTAGACATGGATTTTGTGTGCAATAAGGATTTCATTATGTGTCAAGTGTATGAATGAACAAACCTTCGACTTGACTACTTTGCCTTTTGAGCTTTTATCCACACAAGCGCCTCATCCAGTTTATAAACCAAAAAGCTGGCAGAAATTCTCAAATGTTGCCTTTCGAAAAATAAAAAAAGGATGGGCCATCCCCTTGGAAAACGTTTTGTGTCTCTTTTTTCTCCCGAAATGAATGGACAACCTGCGTTCAAATTTGACAAGGATACCGACATGCTTTGTATCTATTGCATGATACCAAGAACGCCTGGTCTCCTTGGATGAGTTCACTTTTTTTGGTACGTACCACTCCAATCGGCCGCTTTTTCAAGGCTTATTATGGCGTTCATGGACCCATTCGACATCCAAATGCATGTTTCTAGGTATCATGCAATAGATACAAAGCACGTCCATATTTTTGCCAAATTTGAACGCAGGTTGTTCATTTCAGTTTTGAGAAATAAAGCATTCTTTACAAAAAAAGGGTTGAGCCATCCCTGTTGAAAACTTTTTGTGTCTCTTTTTCTCCCGAACTGGATAGACAGCCTATTACCAAATTTGACGAGGACTTGTACGTGCTTTGCATCTATTGCATGATACTAAGAACGCCTGGTTTCCTTGGATGAGTTCGCTTTTTTTTAGTACGTACCACTCCAATCGGTTGCTTTTTCATGGCTTATTTAAGCATTCATGGACCCATTCGGCATCCAAATGCATGTTTCTTGGTCTCATGCAATCGATACAAAGCACGTCCATATTCTTGTCAAATTTGAACGCAGGTTGTCTATCTCAGTTCTGAGAAATACGTCATTTTTTACAAAAAAAAGGGGTTGAGCCATCCCTATGGAAAACTTTTTGTTTCTCTTTTTTCACCCGAACTGAATGGACAACCTGCGTTCAAATTTGACAAGAATATGGATGTACTTTGTATCTATTGCATGATACCAAAAACATCTGGCTTCCTTGGATGAGTTCACATTTTAGGTACGTACCACTCCAGTCGGTCGCTTTTTATGACGTTCCTGTGTTTGACAGCTCAATGAGCCAACTCACTGTTCAAACCCCGCCCGAGGGCGGTCTTTAAAGCCAGACGTTTGCGACATTTTTGCTTTTCTCTTTCTCTTTCGCTTCTTTAAATGTCATTTACCTTCGTCAAAAGATCATTGACGTTGCCTTGGACATGGGCGGCCCATTCATCGAAAAGGGCTACCCCGACATTTGCCTTTCCACGACACTACGCATCCTTCCGACCGCCAACAACGAAACACATGACGCCTTACACACCTTCACCTCCTGCCCAATACAAACGATTCCACAAAAACAATGAACCATTCTACAAGTCTAAACGGTTATGGATCACAGTAGGCACTGGCACTGTGCTATTCGGTGGCTATTATGTCACTCATCTTGAAAAAGTACCAATCAGTGGACGAACACGGTTTATGGATATCACACCCAAACAAGAAGAAGGTAAGTAGAGAAAGGAGGGTCTGTAGTCATTGTCTTAACTTTTCTCTCTTTGATATACAATGCAGCAATGGCGAAACAAGCATATTCTGAAGTCATGGCTCAATTCGGACACCGTATCCTCCCCCGACATCATCCATACACACAATTCGTCACTCGAGTAGCCAAACGATTGATTCGAGTCTCTGGCATGGACGACACCGCTTGGGAATTCCATGTTGTGGATTCGCCTGAACGAAAGTAAATAGGATCTATCAACACACATACAGCTATGCATACTCACTTTTCATTGTCTCTCCTTTGGTATAGTGCGTTTGTTTTACCGGGCGGCAAAGTGTTTGTCTTCACAGGCATCCTTCCTATTGTAGAAAACGAAGATGGTATGGCTGCGGTCCTCGGGCATGAAATCTCTCACCAAATTGCCCGGCATAGCGCCGAACGACTGTCCTTTGCCAAGGTCCTATTGGCGGCGCAACTCACCCTGGTTCTCTTTGGCCTCGACCCCAGCCTGTTTTTTAATCACATGACCATGAACCTGATGATGCTCAAGCCCTTCTCTAGAAAATGCGAAAAGGAGGCAGATACGATGGGATTGGAATTGATGGCCCAGGCTTGTTTTGATCCTCATGAAGCTGTGGCTGTCTGGCGAAGAATGGAGGAATCGGGTACGGGAAAGGGCATTCCTCAGTTTGCCAGCACACATCCAAGTCATCAGAACAGGGTGACCTATCTTCAGGAAAAGGTAAGCTTTGCGGGAGGAACAAGAATGGATAATCTAACCGACTCTACTTTTGTGGTGAATTAGATGCCTCAAGCACTAGAAAAACGGGCTCAAAGTGATTGCTCCTCTGAAATGACTCAGTTTGCCGATATGTTCAAGCAAATGTGGCACCGATAACCTTGTAGATTAGAAATTATAGATGTTATGATGAAATAAACAATACTGTCTTTTTAGAAACTCCAATATGAAATCACATTCACATTCACAAACAAACAAAAGAGCGCAAAAAAGTGACGCAGTAAGGATTGATGCATCTTTGATGATCCATCCATGCAGGATGACTAGCACTTTTATCCGGTCGGACGAGAGCGCTCCCGCATCCTCGTGTTCGATGCCTTTGTATTCTGGTATTGAACATACTCCGTCTCCTTATCGTTCCCAATGGTCACCCACCCACAAGGGCGAAAAAGCGCAAATTGAGAACGGGCGTAAAAAAGTTGATCCACGAGGGCAGGTAGGAGGCGGAGTTGGAAATGGCAAAATGTCAGATCGGCTCATGCTTTGGCTTTTTTTCCAGAAGAACTTGGGGTTTACAAATCAAGGCAACGATGATTTGTAACCACGTCCCCCAACCAAATAAAGAAGGACGACGTAAACGTTTACACATTTGGGGAATTAAGCTCCTACATCCCCATCCGATCTTTTTCTGAAGGCAACAGGAGTGGAAAAAGACCAGATCTTTTTGAAAGAGCTCGGCTGGTTGCAATCGATCATCCATGTAGGATGGTTTTAAAACGAAGAAAAGAAAAATGAGGGTAAGGGAACGGGGGAAAAGAGGATTTAGCCGAAAGTCGTACAGCCGGGAATCGAAACCCACTCAATCCCATCTCCATTTCATTGGATTTCATCGGCGGCTCCGATACAGTTCTGCCGGCTTTAATTTTTGATCCACCTGGGAAGGGGGAAAATGAGCGTCTATATAAACATCCAACCTTTTTACATCTTTCTTCTTCACATTCCCCCTTCCGTCGTCATTCTTGTTCAAGTGTAAGCAAAAAAGAAAAGCAAAGAAAGCAGCCTCTATGTCTCGATTCATGCTATAAAAGGAGTGGTTTGGATCAGATGGTCCTACATACACACATTATGAAACCATCAAATGAAAACGAAGGAGGATCAATAAAGGAACCGACTTGTATGTACGAGTTGAATGACATTTAGATCAAGACTTGATCTATCTCTCACTGACTCCTTCGCCCTCCTTTTTAGTATGAAAAAAGGTTTAAAACCCCGACCGAGACATTTATACAAATGCCCTTTTCACTTTTCTAATTCTCCTCTTCTCTTTCGCTTTCTTTCTATTCTTTTCTTCATCTCAGTCTAGTATACACCCTCTTCAAAATGATGACATCGTCCTACTCTTTACTCTATGACGTTATCAAACCCGCCAGCGACTTTGATCCAACAACGACTTTTGATCAAAACTCACCTCCTGAACTGTTACACGATAGTGAAGAAGATGATGGGGATTCTTTATCATCAGCTCAACATGACTTTTTCCCTCACCACCATCATAGCGACCACAACAACAGCAGCAGCGGCAACAACGACGATCGACAACGACGCAAATCTATACCCCACCGCTCTCCCTCCATGATCCAAGAAGTATACCTGCCCAACAACCAAGGTACTTTGGGTACAAGCTTTGTCTTCCAATGGGACTCTTCAAAAGTCAACCACGGTGGCGGCTCACTATTATCAGCATTACGATCCAAAGTGGCTCTGGCTCGACAGCAGCAACACTCGATCAAGAAAAAACGAGCGATTCATCATCCAAGACGTCAATTGACCGCCACTTGTATTGCGTTACCTACCCACCATGATCATCAGTACTCTATCACCCAGCGCCGTGTCTCTGTTCCCAAAGTCGTAGTACCCTCATCGATACCATCATTATCCCCTCCGCCACGATCACCACCACCAGCCATGCCCTCACCACCAAGAACAATCGCCACCTCCTCCGACAACAAGACCAGCCAAACGTCGACGACGCCGCCTGTACGCCATACATCCTCGGGCCGCCCGTCTCGTGTGAAAGGACCATGTCAAGCCTGTAATGAAACCTCGGACGGATGTATGCGCAAAGCCTTTGACTGGCCCTTCCCAGCCAGCCAGATCTTCAACGATAAAGGCCGCCCCTTTGTCTATCTCTGCAACAAATGTGGTCTTCGGTAAGTCCCTCGGGCCCTTATTAGAGATTGTCCATGACTGACATTCTCTCTCTCTCTCTGATAGATACAACAAAAGCCGGGGTTCTGTGTGCCGTCATTGCCGATGGGTATTTTGCAAAGAAGAAAAACGTAAAGCCATGCAGTACATCGACAAGATGCGACGAAATCGATCTGGCCAAGTGGATCTGGACGACGACATTGAAGGTTTTGTGTGCAGTCCCAAATACTGGTCATGTGGTCGGCCCTGGAAGGTACGCTGGGTCTTGAATGATCATCCGAAAGTAGATGAGGATGAATGATTATAGTCTCTATATAGTTGTATTTATAAATGTAGTATCCCCCCTTTTGTTTGTTTTTTTCTCTCTCTGCCCCCCATGTACATAATAAAGACGAGGATTGAAAACAATATGATCTGTCTCATGCCATTGACATCATCCACGTGGAAGGTTCTTTCATCTGGATCCAAATCAGATCTTCTCATTTGAAACTCCGCCTTTTGCCCCTGTAATCTGATCTGACCCGGCTAAACACATTCCCCCCTCCTTCCTTGAACGAAAAAGGCAACTCTGTCCAATTACAACTCCACCCTTTTTATTATTTGTTCTTCTTTTTCCCAACCACTTGGATCGTCACTGCGCCAGAGACCTGAGAGATACGGACAGTCTGCGATGCTTTAGAAGGTACCGTTTCATATTGAGCGTTGCCTTGCACCACGACTTGGAATCCTTTTGAGAACATTTTGTCACAGCACACGATTTCCGCCGCCACCTTGTCATTGTCGCCGTCCCCTTTAAGTTGTAACGTATAAGTGGCGGTGGCATGATCGAAATCCTCGCCGAGGTACTGGACGTTGTGCACCTCTGTGCAAGGAGGGAAGCCATACTTGTCATGGTACTGGGCGAGTTTGGCCGTACACGTAGGCATTTGTTGCAGGGTCGAGCGAGCCAAGGCAACAGGCACCGAACCACACAGATCCATTTGATTGATGAACGTGATCATCATCCCCTGAGGAACCCGACTGATCTTCCACCCCGTACACACCAAGTTGCCGCGCACAAAGTCCTCCACTGGTGGGTTGATCTCATCGTTCACAATAGAGAAAAGCCCAAAGTACGTCACCTGTTCATGTACTTCTCGCAATGTCAACAGAGAAAAATCCCGGGGGCTTTTCAAAAGAGAGAGAGAAATCAGATCCTATTTTCAAACACCGCCAGGGGTAATTTGCTTACGTGATGGGCCATACTGCTTTAGATTGTCCATATGAAATCGAGCTGTATCGGCTTCGAATCACTCTAATTTCAGAAGCTTCGAATCGGCTATCAACTAAGAGAGAGAAACCCTGGTCAGAGGAGAAAAAAGGGGAGGGAGGGAAGCCTACTCCATTTACTTACACATCCTTCGACAACTGGCAAAGATCGAGGGAGTAGTGATATCAATAGGTCGTAAATGCTCGCCACATTTGTATAAATAATCACCACGATAGACCATGGGCTCAGCAGGATCTTCTGACTTTTTGGCGTACAACTTGACCCCGCTCTTTTCAGCGGTGAGTTGCCAGGACTTGTCGGGTGTAGCGTCCGCATACTGTTTCAGTTTGGCCATGCCTTGCTCGAGCACTTTGTCGTAATTTACAGAATCGGTGACAGTCATGGTTTTCTTGATCAAAAATGAAAGAAGAAAAAAAAAGAGGGGGGAGACAGTGTATTTATACGCCCTTTGATGATTAAGGAGGTACGATGGGTTCTAAGGAGAGGATGATGAGACTTGGAATCCCATTCTTATTAAAATTGTTCCTGTCTCTCCATCATCATGACAAGAAGGAGGGGATCACATCATTCAAAAGGAGATGGGTGCCCTCTCTAAAGGAGAAGAAGACGTGCGATGATTAGTAAAAAGGGGTGTGTGTGTGTGTGTGTGTGTCCGGCTGGTAGGCCCGAGGTATTATCCATGATGACAGAGTTTGAATGGGGTGGAGCTTGAGTATCGTGATGTATGGCGTTTTGTTGTCATCTATCATAGTTCCCCCCCTCTCTCTCTTGGAGGATCGCTCAGAAACCCCCCTTTTAACCAAAATAGCCACTCGGCCGAAAAAGGGGCATTTATAAACTGCGCCCGTCATGCAGCCTAGAGCGTTTCAAATTCCGCCCCAGGACAGAAAAGTTCTGTGGTGGAATGTCCGGGACATATAGTGATCGTGCACATAGGCTCTAAAAGACAGGGTTCAGTATGTCAAGGTGTCAGTTTATTACATGGCATATTTTCAAACTAGCTGTAGCTAAGACTAAGATATAGATCTATGAGGGAGGGGGTAACATGACAGGGCTAATCTAGTGTAATGACAAAGGGAATGAATAGACTTGAGAGAATGTCTTACTTAGTACACCCAAGTGCATTAACGGTAATGAGCAAGAAGGCATTAAAGCATACAGCTCATTGGCTTTAGCATTAGCTATAGAATCTACTATAAAAAAGAGACTGCTGTGAGAGTTTCCCCATGTTTTTCGTATCCCCTGATTTCAAATCCTTCAAATCGCTATTCTAGTTACACTAATGTAGATACAGCCTGATGCCAGAGAGCCTACAACCGTTGCCATCCTGTTGAATCTAGCGAAAAAGAAAGGGTAATGATGGAAGGTGTTAAAAGTTAGGAATGTAAGAGAAAGGGAGACAAGATGCTGAAAAGGAGACTTACCCTTGCTGTCATCGTTAAAGGTCGTCATGCATAGTTCGTGTCATAGGGGAAGCCATCACAAAGCCGATGGGGAAGGAAAAAAGATGTAAAGAATAAAGATTTGTGGAAAAACTGAAGACTTGTAGCATTTTCAACTTTCCCGCAAAATTCAGGACACGCAAGTCTCACTTTTTCGGAGCTCATTTTTCTTGTGAACAGGATGGACAACCCAACTTCAAATTTGACATAGACTCAGAAGTGCTTTTTATCTATCGACTGATACCTAGAGAGCCTAATCTTCTTGGATGACTTGTCATTTTTGATACCACTCCTATTTGTCGCTTTTGGAGGGGCTTCTCGGAGGGTTCATGGCCGCATACAACATTAAAATGCTTGTTTCTGGGTATCAGTCGATAGATATGCTTTGCATCGCGTTGTCTTCGAAATTTGACGATGGGCTGTCCATCTCGGTTTTGCAAAAGAAGCAAGTCTATAAAAAAAAAATGGATGCCAAAAGTTAAAAAAAAAGCTTAATTTCTTTTATTTGTCAAACCCCGCCATTTGAAGAAAGGACAGACCTTGTAAAAAGTCTCACTTTTATTGGAGCCCATTTTTCTTGTGAACAGGATGGACAACCCAACTTCAAATTTGACATAAACTCAGAAGTGCTTTTTATCTATCGACTGATACCAAGAAAGACTGATTTCCTTGCATGCCTTGCCATTTTTGATGCCACTCCAATTGATCGCCTTTTTTTGGGGCAGGCTTCTCGTAGGGTTCACGGCCGCACACAGCGTAAAAGTACTTGTTTATGAGTATCAGTTGATAGATATGCACTTTATCGTGGTGCCTGTGAAATTTGACGGTGGTTTGTCTATGTCGATTCTGAGAAATAAGCAACTCTTTTATAAACCATAACTTCATTGTTTCATGGAGACTTCGGCCTGTTATCTTAACCCTAACACTTACTTCGCCCCTGCGCAATTCTATTCAAACTCCGTCTTTCCAAATTGCCCCCAAATCCTTACCTGTCCTTAACAAATCCCGACAGAAAAAGAATGTGCGAGCCAAGCATCCACTAAACTATGATAGTTCCAACTCCCTCACAACAGATCAACCGAAGGAGACAAATCTTTTGATGGCAACCCATATCACCATCCCACTTTTGTTCAGCGCGGGCGAGAAAGAAAGGCAAAAGTCAAAATTGGGGAAAAATTCATGCGAGTAGAGCGGAGTTTGGGCATACCAGATCTGACTTTATTCATCTATCTTTTCCATTCATTATCAAGGGCAGTGTCCTTCTTTGCCTTTTTCTTTTTTCGAAGACCACCGCCCTGTTTCTTATTGACAAGCTTTTTCTTCTGCGGCACTGGACTGGGCACTTCTTCAGGGGTCACCGCTACGGCTTGGTCTTTTTCCTTTTCGAGCACATACTGATGCATCTGCTGCCTAAACTCTGTGATTTTCTCCAACGTTGGTGCTTCCTGATCCAATGTGGCCCGTACAAAGCGATGGGCAGGATGGGCCCATTTATGCACGGCTTCACGATAGGCGGCATCACGGACCTTGGCGATTTCCAGCTCCGCTCTTGCTTCTTGGCCTCGTTCATACTCAAACCTCAAGGGTGTGCCTGGCATCAGGATATGGCGACTTTCCAGATTGTGGTTTTCTTGAGGATGGTCGGCGCCCTCCATCAAGTTGGGGTCCGTGACGAAAATCGGCCCATTGTCTTCAAAAAAGGGAGCGGGGTCGCTGAGGACCAGAGGATACTTTTCACAGTCAATGTTCTTGAGATGGAATGATTGACAGTGGCGGCTTGTCCAGGGGGAGGAACCGTCAATGCCTTGAGACCAGCGGATGAATGAATAGCCGCTGAAAAGGAGCATTACAAGGAGAAGAACCTGGGGGCGTCGAAGGTGGGGCGTCGAGAATCCTTCAAAGAGACATGAGAATGAGAATGTGCCAAAAAGGAGAGTGGGTAGCATATCTGAAAGGGTAACCATATGTGCGGGCACGACTAGCAATCCAATGGCATGAATCAAAGTACCCCCGAGCATAAATGTCGCAGTTTGCATGAGTCGATCTTGTGTAACCCAAAACGAAAATGGCTGATAAGCTTTTTTTCTTTATGTCTTTTGTCATCCCGCCGTTACTTACTTGACCAGAATTGCTGGCACCACATTGACGGCCGAGACCAATGCAACTGGAAAGAAAAGGCCGAAAACAGAGCAACCACTGGGAAAAAGAGTAGGGTGCTCACGGTGAGGATGCGTAAAAAGGGGTGGAGCACTACGTAAACGGATCGTCCTGTCAGATCATCCCAGATCAAATAGGCATACCGAGTTTTTAACCAAAGGAAAGGTTGAGGATCATGGAATGAGTACATCATTGTGTCTGTTGGCTCGGTTTCGTCGGCTGGAATCGAGGACAACCGATCGTAGACGACTTTTTTGTAGTTGCGCATAAGGTCGTGGACGAGTCGGAGTTTTTTGGTTATAGTCGGACTTCCATATTCGACCACCGGTGAGATATCCTCCACTACATGAAGAAGTTTAATTCATAGTGACGATCATTGGCTGTCCTTACATTTGGGATGGTGTGCGTACTCAAACACCCAAGAAGAGACTGTGGTTTTGGCATTATTCATGCAAGAAACCTCTTGTTGTGCACCACCCTCCACCAGCGTCAGTGGGTCGTAATGGCTGGCAAGGTAGCAGCCTTGATGATGGAGTAGGCGGAACCGCGTGGTTAATGCATTGATGGGATCAAAGTTCGTAGTATCGTAACCCTCGTCTTCGGTGACGGAGCGAATCCACCACACGTCGTTCCCATCCTCTGTCACAGTAGGGTTTCCGTAGGACCTAGATCGAGAATAAAAGCATTTCAAAACCCGCTCACTCATGCTCTCATTGTTCTGACTTACGTTACTTCATAAAAGCCTTCCCCCGTATGCACTGGTGCTTTATGATCATGAGAATGAAGTTTTCGAGTGGAGGCATAATGTTCCAGCTTGAACGCATTGTTGTTATACAAGTACTCAGGCTCATCTGCATAGGTCTTTCCGTCTAGCTTTTGGATAACCCAAATGTTGTTCATGTCTTCATAAGGATACACCGTTACTTGATTCTCTGAAAGCGGGATTTAAAATTTAAAATCGAAGGTTTCTTTTTTCATGCAGATCAACTTACGATTGCTGCCACCTTCAAAGATCTTATCGTCTGAATGAAGATAGCCATTGTTTGAGCTAACATGTTTCAGCACAACATGAGATCCATAAGCGATATCTATCCAATAGTAAAAAAAAAAA
>LT551507.1:244898-255936 GCA_900079185.1 Absidia glauca
CACTTTTACGTTTTATGCTGTCGTGAACGCTAAAAGAACCCCCCAAAAAGCGACTGATTGGAGTGGTATCAAAAAAGACAATTCACTCTTGGAAACCCAACCTTCGTAGTATCAGTCGATAGATAAAAAGCACCTCTATGTCTATGTTAAATTTGATTGTGGGTTGTCTATCCTGTTCACAAGAAAAATCGGACTTTTTCCAAGGGGATGGTCTGTCCCTTTTCAAAATGGCGGGGTTTGAAAATTGAATATTTGCTCTACGCAGAGCCCAAACGATCACTATCAACGCAGAGTCCAAATCTATCAATAACAGCGCAAAGCTGGCGTCACTGGGAGTGGCGGTAATAGAAGTTCTTCGGGAGCGGGGGGCGGGGGCGGCCCGAGCGAAGTGAAGAGTGGTCGCTGGTTGGTGCAAAAAAACTAAAGGGCTATGGTACAGGTTATGTTTGAAGCCGTAGTCAAGCTTATGTGGTTATGGAAACGAGTTGTAATGGGAATGACTGAACCGCTGCAAAAAACAGGCAAATGGAGGTAGACAAAGACGGCCAAAATGTTTAAAAGTATCAGTGATAGTAGCAGACGGGCATGGGCAAAGAATTTGTATACTTTTATTAGTAACTTCGACCACGAGATTCTACAATGGAATTAGAGTGAACCTAAAAAAATTTGCGAGGGTTTCCCCAGATTTTTGTAATCCCTTGCGTTCAATCCCCAATCTAAATACATGTCCATCCAGTCCTGCTGCCAGAGAGCCTATATCCGTTGCCATCTTATTCGACCTGCTAAGAAGAAGAAGAGTAATGATGGAAGATTCCAATGTTAGCAATGTAAGAGAGTGGTGGGCAGGATGCTGAGAAGAAGTCTTACCCTTGCTGGCATCGTTGAAGGTCGTTGTGTGTAGTTCGTGTCGGAGGGTGGGGGGAGGTACGGCAAAGCCGATGGTCAGAAAAAAAGTGATGGGGAAGAAAAGAGGAAGTAAGGCAAAGGATTTGTGGAAAAAGTGGAGACTTATAGCATTTTCAAAAGCCACCAAGTTCCCCTTTCACCACCAACTTCTTGTCCGCAAAATTTAGGATACGTACCACCCGGTCCTGGTGTTCCCTGCCTATAAAAAAGTATGTAGGGCCAAACTCAAGTCTTTAGGATTAAACTCAAGCCCGGGGGCAACGGGCAGTTCAAAAGCCGCCTAAATCGCAGATATGTAGGGCCAAACTCAATTCGATAGGACTAAACTCAAGCAATAGGGCAACAGACAGCTCACCCGCATAGACTTATAGTTAGTGTCGGCGCCCTCTGGGCGGTGTTATCAAGGGGTTTCAATCGCCGACTTTTGAAAAATGTTCCACTTTTTTGGATTTCCTTTTTCTTGTGAACGAGATACACAGCCTACCTTTAAATTTAACATAGCAACAGAGATGCTTTTTATCTATTGACTGATACCAACAAAGTCTAATCTCTTTGGGTAAATTGCCGTTTTTGATACCACTCCAATCAGTCGCTTTTTTAGAGCTTCTTTTAGCATTCACGGACACATACGGCATATACGTGCATCGTTTTTGGTATCCATCGATAGATGTGCATTGCGTTGAAGTGCTCGTAAAATTTGAAGATGGGTTATCTATTTTAGTTCGGAGGAATAAGCAATAAAGCGGGGTTCGAATCTTCAAAAGCTGTCGCTTGGACCCATACAACATTGATGTAGATCTCCTGGGTTTATCGATCAAATGAAATTTTTCATTTAACTCATGTCAAACCTACTACTATATAACCTCGATAGAGTGTTTTGAGTCCTCCCCCCCCCTTGAAGGGCCAAAAATTGTATGATGCGCTAGTAGAAAACAACACAAGCGCATTTTATTCAAACTGACATAATATAAGCATTCAAGTGCAAAGATAAATAGGATACATGTATATGTATAGGTATGGAAAAGGAGAATGGATACATAGATACAAGGTTAGGTACAGAGATATAAAACATGGCTATGTATAAGAGTATGTACATAATAAGCATATATATAATATGCTGATGCATAAAGGCATAGGGTATCTGTGGGTATAAGGGCATACGGTATAGGCATATAGAATGGGCGAAGGGCATAAGTTATTTGCGATGCTTAGAATTGTCTGTGCACGTTGCGTAAATGTCTGTTCATAACATCAGATCGAACAAAACGTTTAGTACAGCCAAAGAAAGAACAAGGATGTCTGAATTCGTCGGTATGCTTTGTAAGCATATGTCTTTTCAGGTCTTGCGGGCGGGATAATGATTCACCACACTCAGGGCAAAGGCTCCTTTTCTTATGGCCCAAGATTCCCAAAATATCGCCTTGCAAAAACCTCTTCAGCCCCGTCGGTGTATGCATGATCTTAATCTTAGTAGGAGTAGAAGCGGCTTCAGGAGAGTTTATGGCAGTAGCAATGGCAATGGCAATGGCAGAAGCAGGTGTGGGAAGAGAAAAGTCAGCTATTGTTTCAGGGTGCCCCATATGGCAAGTTTCGACCCCCGACGATTCGAAGGGTCCGTGGAAGGCTGGATCGTGTTCTGGAAAAGAAAACCATGTGAGAAGTAATGAAGTTAAAGCAAAAATTATGTGTACCGAGAGATAGAGCGGCTTGTGGAGGTGATTTGAAAGACATTGAACGTGGAGTCGGAGGGCACGATGTGGAGGCATTCTCACTAGTCATGTCATCGTGCTCTTCATCATCATCCCCATAGTCGTTCAAGTAATCATTCGGATCATAATCGTCATCATCCGTCGTTTCCTTGAAGTCATGCATTTTGTGTCGGAGTTTGGAATTTGAGGTGGGTGAGAATAATCAACTGATTAGGTTCGTTGCGGTATGGCTCGAGAAACAAGGGGGGTAAAAAGTTTTGCGTATGAAGTTAGAGGTACAAAGATCGAGAATGAAAGGTCAAAGACGTCAAGACAAGAGGTTTATACCAAGTAAGAAAGGATGAAAGGAAGAAGTTGAAATGCTGGATTTCTTTTATACCTGCGTTTTTGACAAAAACAGGTTTGCTGTGTGTTCTTTCTTCAGAATTTTTGGCTATCATGTACCTTTTGACGGGGCCGAACCCTCCCTCTCATTTACCTCCCTTTTTTGCTTCCTCCCTTTTGGTTATAACCTTTTTACCTTTATAACGGTATGTCTGCTTTACCCTTGTGGAGAACTACCGAGCATTGAATGCAGTGTAACTCTGCTCTTCAACAGCGTACCACGCCAGCCCTTCCAACGCCCTCTCAAACACATATGATAGCTTCTTCATAGTCTATGGAATTTGGAAGATGCTACTCAATAAAACTTTTTGACTTTATTACCGTGTATGATATATGCCCTGTCTTGACTAATCATTCGATGGGTGCGATCACCTTGCCAACAAGTCGGCGTTTGAAACTCAGTACATAGCGTGGAGAACACGACCGGGCGGAGTTTCAAACAACCCTTTAGTTACCTAGCAATTGCACGCTCTAATAGGGGGCATTTCCTCTTCCAGCAAAATCCAACAATGCTTATATTTAGTTCGCCTATCATTACTTACCTTTTTACTTTCTCAATAACGTACATAGACTTGACATTTGGAGATATGTGTCCTATTTTTATCATTTTGACTCTGGTCCCTTTTAACATCAGTCTCCCCCTCACTATCCACATGTCTTTCTTATATCACGGGGTGAAGGCCTTTAATCACATGAGCATTGAGGATTTACTTGTACTGGCTAGGCAAAGCCGTGGTGCCACTTATAACAACATCAAACATAAACAAAAAAAGATCGGCAAGCGGCGTTTGAATCAAGCATTACTTTGATTTGAATGAACAAGAGGCGACCTTTTTCCCTTTTAAGCAGAAACAAAAGGAAGTAGCTATTCAGTGATGGTCTTCCAATCAAGGACCATCTTGTTGTTCACTTTTTCGACACAAACCCTTGTTCTGTTATCTAGTGGACTTTCAGTTTTACACAGTTTTTTGATGCATTCATACCTCCCCAACCATTTTAAACAAGTAGGGCTGTTTGATTTTGAAACTCCGATTCATGCACATTAGCTCCTTGTAAGTTCCCCACCCCATAATATGGATCAAATGACATGACAAACTCGAGGAGTCAGGTATGGAGGGGGACTCGTCGATTATTCAATAGGTGCGAATCTTTCATCTTTCTATCAAGAGAATTAGCTAAGGGGTCGCCGGGGCGACAAAATTAGTTTGTCGTCAAAGGTTGGATGATAAGTTATGTGCTATAGGTTGGACTCTGCGGCTGTATTTATCGTTTAGGGTTTGCGTTTGTAGTGATTGGTTAATGGCGGGTTATCTTTCTCGGTTTTGAGAAATAGAGCAGCGTGCCTTTTCGGAGTTTGATATGTGTCAACTCCGCTTCTCATCACCAATAATAGCTATCCCAAATGAATTTTTACCCAATGCCAGGATCCGAAGGTTGACGACATAGATACCACTCTTGTTTAATAACATGGTAACAACCTTGAGTGCGACTCAAGCAGGGCATACATCATATATTCTACTTACTCTTCCAAAATACGACCACATTATCATCTCTCTCTCCCCTCCCCCTCGATTTCCTTGCAAAACGCCATCGTCTCTCTATCGATTTCATTGTAAAACGCCATCGGTCCCTCTTTCTATTTTACAGTACGAGGAAGTAAAAACCCATGGTCGGTACAACGAGTATTGGAACCTGCTTTGTATGCATCTTTCATCAGCGAAAACACTGTATCTCTTGTTAATTGCCCATCCACTACAATGATGTCAAGAGGCGATCTCTGGTATGGCGGGGTTCCAAAATAGGGGAAGATTGCATGGTTTTCTGTCCCCACCGAAAGACAAATGAATAAATTCGGGTTAGGCACCAAATTGAGCCATGGCCATCTCGTCACCTCCCCTTTACAAGTTTGGAGATACGGAAATGCATGGGCTGGTACGAGCCATGTCATTCACAAACGGTGCGGTCATTAAATGACAGTGCCACCTTATCACTCACGCTGGATAGGATTGCATCACTTCTGATCATAGAGTACACACACACACACACACACACACTTCCAAACAATTTCCTAGTACTATGGGAAAAAATTTGGTTTCAGCTATCACAATGGTAAGACAGCGTGTAGATCGAAAGGGTTGCCCTGGGGACTCGATCCTTGTTTACTGTTTTTTAATTTCAAGGAGGTTTCCAAGCCTTCAGGTGCCGCTCCTCCTTAAATGCCGAGTGCAGGTGATATGATATGCAGCCCAAAGGGGATTCAAACTCAGCTTCTCGCTACAAAGTCTCACTTTTTCCGTCAATCAACTTTTCTTTGCTTCTTCTTTGCTTCTTCATCACTTTTTTTTCTTTCCATCGACATTAGCATTGCACAAAAAACAGCTTGCCTTTCATACAGCGACCTTAACGACGAACGCAGGGTAACTCTCTCCTTCTCACCATCCTGTCCATCTTTGTCTTATCATGACTAACATTTACCTTTTGCATCCTTACTCTTTTTTCTTCTTGGTACATTGGGATGGCAATGACTATAGACTTTCTGGCACCTGAACCTCATGGGCAAGTACTTGGGTTAGGGATTGGGACTGCGGGATTACGAAAAACAAGGGGAAACCCTGGCGATATTTTTTTAGGTGCACTCACTTTTCCATTGTAGATTCTGTAGGCATCACACTATCAGAGGGCACTATTCCGTAGATGACTCCCTTTTGACACTACAACTAATCCCTTTTGGCACTACTGATCAGCTCTCCCTTTCTTCATTCCGTGGCTCAATACACTAGATTAGTCATTCCATGCAAGTTTTACATAGTCTCAGTCAGTTAATAAAACCTATTTTGAACCATCTCCTTGACATTACTCTTTAGAAATGTCGCAGTCATTGTAGAAACTCTGACTTGTACCGGTGCGCCAAGTCTTGATTGATTGCAACGCTCACGAGAGTTTGAAAGAGGCGGGGTTTAAAATAAAGTGGGCGGCCGGCCCTCGACTTTTTTTTCAGGAAACTTTTTGATTTCCAGCTGTAATTTTAGTGAAGAGTTGCTCTTGTTTCTCAAAACCGAGATGGATAACCCATCTTCAAATTCCAATGGAACAAGATGGAATGCACATCTATCGAAATATACCAAAATTGAAAGTTACCTGTGCTGTATGCTTCTCTGAACACTACACTCAGCCCAAAACAGCAACTGATTTCAGCGATCCCAAAATTGGTTATTAGTCCACCGAATTACAACATTTTTGGCTCCATTCAGTAGGTAAGAAGAACTGCTTTCTTTATGTAAAATTTGAGATAACATTTGTTATCCCTTTTACGAGAAAATTCAAATCCAACAAAAAGTGACACTTTCCATGGGGGATAATAGCCCATCCTTGATTTTCTGAGCTGGAGGTCGCACGGAACACATGGTGCTTGCGTCAGGGTCCGTCGCTCAATTTTGGCCCTAGGAATGGAGACGGTAGTCATTAAGATGGCTTCAACAAAGTTTTATTAACCGAATGAGATCATGATTAAACTAGATGTGTAAGTGGGGTAGATTGCGACGGCAAGTACAGTACAGGACTTGCAATGGAATGGCTAATCTAGTGTCAAGACCAAGGGATAGGAGGAGAGCTGCCCTGTGACGTCAAAGTATCAGTGGAAGTGGTCAAAGGGAGTGGGCAGATGTTTAGTGATCTTGAGCAGTGCAAGGGTGGAGAATTTACAATAGAATGAAAGTGCACCTAAAAATATTGCAAAGGTTTCCCTATGTTTTTCGTAATTCCTTGAGTCCTGGTGCCAGAGAGTCTATATCCGCTGCCCTCCCATTTGATCTGTTAAGTAAAAGAAGAGTAATGGTGAAAGATGTTGATGTTAGCAGTGTAAGAGAGAGATGGACAGGATGCTAAAAGGGGACTTATCCTTACAGTCATCGCTAAAGTTTCGTTACTTATTGTTCGTGTCAGAGGTGGGTGCCATGGCAAAGCCAGTGGTAAGAAAAAAAGAGATAGGGAAGGAAAGGAGAAGTGAAGAAAAGATTTGGGAAAAAGCGGAGACTTATAGCATTTTCACACTCCGACAGTATCCTCTCCCCTCAAAGAGACACTTTGCCCGCATAGATCCACAATAAGTCCAGGTTTCCTCTATCCCCGCCTACCCTTTGCTTGGGCTCCATCCACAGAAGAAGCTCCGATATCGCACACTGAAGCCAAACTGATATGGCTTGATTAGTGCGTCTTCCAAAGTACGAGAAGTCCGCGAGCAACAGCAATACTTGAAATAAAGACCACTTTTTTCAAGTATGTATTGTACTGTACATGACCTGTACGACAAGACACTTCTCACCAGCTAATGATCGAGAAAGGTACCAAATTCTCACCCACCAATCATATGCGCTCAAAAGACGATAAGCAGCGCAGCTTATCATTCCCAGGCAAGATGGTTTGTATTTCCCATGAAAAGAAGGGGGTGACAAAAGGGTTCCCACGAAAAAAAGAGAAAGAGCAGTATGGATCCACTGGTTTTTACCCATGTCATTCACAACGCAATAGGCAACTCGTAGATAAAGTTTTGCAGGTACCATTGTCGGAGTGTGAAAGAGGAAGAGCGGACGCTTTTGATTGGTTCGGGGTGGTTTTGAAAAAAGAGAGGGGATCGACCCACCAAGCAGCATTTATCTTTTCTCAGCGTGACCCTGAATCATAAAATGGCCACCTGGATATGGTGATTTGGCGGAGTGTTAATCCAAGTTGTACTTCTTGGACTGATAAAGAAAAACCTTAAAACCATTTTATTGATCGAAACAAAAGACGGGTTACAAGTCGTATATGTACGCCCTGGATAAGTGTTACAACAAAAGAACAAAGGGAAATCCACCTTGTCTTCTCTCACTCTCAAAAGTGGATGATATGGTGAAATTTGAGGCTGGTTTGGTAAAAAGGCAAATCTTATCTTTTTATGACCGCCGACGCTTTTTACACACAAAGGTGCGGAAAGAAACCATGCGATAAAAAAGAAAAAACGGACGTCTTCCCACCCTTCTGGATCACTTTGCAAGAGAGATAAAAGACGGGGGTTGAAATGTAGCCGAGAAAAGAAGCTTGGGCATGTGATTCATTTCTTTGTCCAAAATGTCCCTTTTCGACCACCGCCTATATATAGTCTCGTGCGGGCAATTTTCTTTTGTCTCTTCTCTTTCCTTAACTTTTTACAACTTATTTCTCTACACACACACACATTATGGAGACTGATGAAAAAAGACAAGTGGTAGATGACTCTAGCGACAAACGGGAACATGTTGACCATGGTGATGTTTCTGAACAAGTGAATCCTTATGAAACACACAACCTCAAGCGTCAATTGAAGAATCGACATATTGCTATGATCTCCATTGGTGGTGTTATTGGTAAGCAAAAGATGGACAGAGAGATAGAAATAGAGAGACTGATGGAATACTCTATTGGTGTTATAGGTACGGGTCTCTTCCTCGGTACTTCCAAATCGCTTGCCAACGGGGGCCCTGCTGGTTTGTTACTTGGTTATATTGTGATGGGTACTATTGTGTACGCCATGATGAACTGTCTTGGTGAAATGGTGTCCTACTTGCCAGTCCCTGGTGGTCATATCAAGTTGGCTGAACGTTTTGTTAGTCCTGCTTTCTCGTAAGTTGACCTTTAAGCTTCTTAGTAGCCGCTGAACTTACTAACATAGACCTTTTTCTTGATAGTTTCATGTTGGGTTATAACTATCTATATAACTGGATCATCGTTCTTCCTACAGAACTGTCTGCCTCTGCTGTGCTAGTCAACTACTGGATTACTCCCGATCGAGTCAGCAATGCTGTCTGGATTGTCATCTTTTTGGTTATTGTCGTTGCCATCAACTTTTTCGGTGCCAAAGCCTATGGTGAAGCTGAATTCTGGTTTGCAAGTATCAAGATTCTCACGATTCTTGGTTTGATTATCCTTGGTATCATTATTGATGCTGGTGGTGCTCCTCCTAATCATGAGGTGATTGGCGTCAAGTACTGGCAAGGTAGGTGGGATTCAAAGAAGAGGGAGGGATTGACTACTCACTTAATATGCTCTCCACCCTGCATATCTCCTGTTTAGATCCTGGCCCATGGGTTCAATTCCATGGTATTCCTGGGAGTCTCGGTCGCTTCTTGGGCTTCTTCTCTGTGCTAATGAACGCTGCCTTTGTAAGTAGTGAGGCTATGCCTTAAGAGACATTACAGAAGAACAAGAAACCATGAACCCGATCAAGCCAAACTCAAAAAAGTCTAACTTTATATCCTTCCTTCCTTTTGCTATAGTCCTTCATTGGTACTGAAATCGTTGCTATTGCCGCTGGTGAAACTAGCAATCCTCGGCGCAACATCCCCAAGGCAATCAATAAGGTTTACATCCGTATCATTCTCTTCTATGTTCTTGGCACCTTCATCATTGGCCTGGTTGTCCCCTCCAATGATCCCAAGCTTCTTGGCTCAAACAGCAATGCTAACACCTCACCCTTCGTCATCGCCATCAATAATGCCAACATCCAAGCCTTGCCTCATATCATCAACGCCTGTCTCTTGTCCTCAGCATGGTCTGCAGCCTCCTCTGATCTATATACTTCATCTCGCGCACTCTACGGCTTATCTGTCTCGGGCAATGCCCCCAAGATCTTCTCTCGTGTCAGCAAGAAGCGAGGTTTGCCCTACATCTCCTTATTCTTCTGCTCTGCCTTCTCGTTACTGGCCTTCATGGGTATCTCCGAAGGTTCCAATACTGTGTTTGGGTGGTTCCAGGGCATGACCTCCATGTGTGGTTTGATCTCGTGGACCTGTATAGCTATCACCTACGTCCGCTTCTATTCAGGTTTGAAGGCCCAGGGTATCGACCGCAACACTTTGCCCTTCAAGAGTCCTTTACAACCCTTCTGTGGCTACTATGTGATTGTGTTCACCTCGATCATTATCCTCTTCTCGGGATGGTCGGTGTTCTTGGATGGTGGATGGGATACCGCTACCTTTGTCACCAACTACCTGCCTTTGCCCGTCGCCATTCTTCTCTTCATTGGTGCCACCTTTATCCGCAAATCAAGGTTTGTCCGTGCCTCGGAAATGGACTTCCACTCGGGTATTGCTGAAATCGAACAAGAAGCTCTGAATGAAGAAGTACCTACCACCATGATGGGCAAATTCTTTGATGCGCTGTAAACCTTGGATTTCCTTCCTTCTCCCTTTACTTAATCTTATGTTACCTATATGTCACTGTAGTTTTAACCCCTCTTATTCTTCTCTCCCCCCTTCCCAATAATAAAATACTGAACTTTTTCGTACCTTCCACTATGCTTTCAGGCTGACAGGCTTACATGGCTATCATTTGACAATTTGCTCGGTGACATTATAGTTGCATGCGTAACAAGCATGCTCCTTATATGTAGAGTTCCCACAAAGTGCTAATTTGTGTAATTTCATGATATCTACTTCTTCTAATTCGTTACCACCTTTTGGAATTGTGATTAGCACACACAAAGGTAATGTGAGTTGTTGTGGTACCGATGGCCTAACCTCTACTTCTTTCTCCTCCTCCTCTTTTTTCCATTTACCACTACAGGTTCTTTCTTTTTAGGGCAGTAAAGGATCTCAGATGAATCAGCTATCCAGATCGATCGCTTTTTTTGCTGTAAAAAGGTTTTCAGAATCGAAGGATTCCAAAAGTGAGCTTTCCCCCTCTTCCTTATCTACGACGGCGGGGGAGTTTGTACATCTTTTACAGGGCACACAAGAGAAGTGTATTTTTTTGTGTAGCATTCTCGGTATGGTAGTTTCAGGTCTGATCAAGTAATGTCCGTTTCCTTTTTTAGATTCCGTTCCCCTTGTTTAAAGTCACTTGACATACTCCCGGATCTTGTACACAATGACTCCTCAAAAGAGGTGGTTGCCACCTCTAATAATTCGTACCTTTGCAGCCCTAATTTGAAATTCCGACTTTTTTGTACCTGCCCACAAGTCTATTTCAAGTTCCGCTTATTTTTTTTGGACCTGCCCATATGGACATGCCCCTAGAATCCCCCC
>LT551507.1:270102-282447 GCA_900079185.1 Absidia glauca
GATGGTTACCTGTGTGTGTTGAGCTATTAAGATGGGTTAACCACTAGCAGGTGATGGTTTAAAGATTGGAGAAATGAAAGAGAGGTAGAAGTATGGGAAGAAAAAGAAGTGGAAGAAGGAAAAGTGATAGCCAAGAGCAAAGGTGCGGTGTCTTTATATGTTTGAAAAGAAGGGGAAGTGGAGGAGGAGAAGGGGATAACAGTGAACAAGGAGTGTGTAATTTGAGTGAATAGGATCAAAGATGAAAAAGCGTGATACAATTTGTTGGTTCTTGGGTGCAGAGTGATGTGTGTGGGTGTGTCTGTGGGTGCCAATGTGAATATGAGTGTTTTGTATGTACGATATGTGCTACATGACTTGTTGACTCCCTAAACAACAACTGTCTTTGCTCAATTCTATTTCGAGAAAGTAACATCATCACCCCTAAATTAAAACAAAGAAGAAAGGGAGATCTTTTTTTCAAACCTTATTTCAGTAGAACCCATCTTTGCACGCCTGGAACTGCTTTTTATGACCGATGTCAATTGTAAGCTTTACTCATTTGAAATTGACAGGAGAATCTATCAAAAAGGAGCGTCCTTCTCTTTTGAAAGGAGCTCCTGTCTTTTTAAGGTAGAAACACATCTACTACAACAAAAGCACGGGTACTTTCTTAATCTTGCCCAAGTAACACAAAGCCTCTAGTATGTTAAAAGGGGGAGGTCCTTGGGCATCTTTTTGTTCTCACGAAGGTGCGATTTCCCATTCCTTTCATTCTACAATAGATCAGTTTCATCTAAAGGAGACATGATTGTCTTTACATTACCTTGTTCAACAAAGCACTTTGCTCCTCGCTCGAAAAGGTTGATAACACTGATCGTAAACACAGGTGCTTTATTGAGTTTCTAAATTTAGGTGCAGATTCTAAGGGGGAAGGAGAAAAGATGTTTGCTTTACTAAGAAGGTGACAGTGATTATACCAAGCTCATCCAGAAGTTAACAACCCCCATACCAATCATCGTCAAGAGTCCATCCACAGAAAAGTGAAAATCATGCAGATTGAGCTCCGCCTTTTGAACCCCGCTGCAGTAAGATCGTCCGAGCGCCGCCATGGCTTGGTTCCAGTGCAATAGTAGATGAAGATTGACAACATGGGGGGTAGATGCAACTGAACTCGGTGAGCCAACGGAAGGTACATACAAAACAAGTTACAGTGCTCGTTTTCCCCGATCATTCATTTTCATTTCCCTTTTTCGCCGTTCTATGAATGAAAAAGTAATGACAGTCGTCATATATCTCATCATCTAAGGAGTTTTGCAATGAAAAAAGAGGGAGAGCTATGTGACCGTATCATTAAAACGGTAAGTAGAATGGGGTAAGGACTACTACTGTCGTCGATTCGCTCAAGGTGGCTCAGAGGAACCAACTAGAGGAACCAACGGAACAAAAAAACAGCCCTTTTTTCATCACCTTCTTTTTCTACTCGGCCTATGTTTGTTATCTTCTGCTTTCACCATCCAACTCATCCCTATCCTTCAAACTTACTAACTCCTATTACACTGAATTCCAAAAGGGATCTTCGATAGGTCTGGGTTTCAAAAAGTACCCACAAGCTCCAGAGATCGCCCAGCTATATCTGAGTTTAAATTCTAACTCATTCGCCTTTTGATTCATGCCCTTTTCATGTATCCCTCAATTGCCATAGCAACCGAAAAAAAAGTCTGTCTGCTAAGCAACGGAAGAAGAAAACCTAAATGAAGAAGAAAAAGAACACCCCGATCTAAATTTAGGAGACAAAGGGAGACACACAGAGAAAGATCCATTGTCGTTAACTTTCCTCTTGCCTCTCCTTCTTATGTAGGTGTATCTCTCTCTTACTTTCTTTCTCCTACGCCGCCCTTTTTTTCAAAGGAAAAAAACCAAGTTGAAGGCTCGGTTCTATCCCCCTTTGCCCGCTCCTTTCTTACTCCCCGATCTGCTTCTCTCTCTTTCTCTCTCTCTCTCTTTCTTTCTTTCTTTTGTTTCGCTTTTTACAACCAGCGAATTACATCAAGCCGGAGGCAAATCAATCAATTACTATCATAACAAGTTTTCCTCCAGCTGTCAAGACATAAATCCTATTTCATCAATGCACGAAATGAAGCTGCGTGTTTGGTGTATAAACTAGGAAGTCCACTTTGGGAAAGAGTGCTCTTTGTGAAACACCGAAAAAGGAGAAACGATCGAGATTGCAAATAAAGTGCACGGTTTTCTAGGTAAGCAGTAACATTCATGCAAGGATCTCCCACTGTCGTTAGATTCGAACTTTTTTCCTCGTTTGCTTTGATTTCTTTGCCCCTTTCATTTTACCAAAAGTGACTTTTTTACATATGCACTACATATTTTTTACTGTCATCTGACAACGGTAAAGGGGGAGGAACGGCATGAATCTTGACAAGCGGAGGATAGCCTATCCAGATATTTGCAACTCCGCTCAGGGCCATTGCGGTTTGAAAACGCCGATAGGGACGAGAAAATCCATGTCCAACACAGCCATGCGGCCATTATGGTACCTTCAAAAAGCTCGCAGCATAATTTTTAGGTGGAAAACCAAACCCGCATTGTCATTGTGTTTAACCCTGACTTGGCTAATGGGTGCAAACTTTTTTTTTTGGAATCCCCATTGACATTTCAAAAAACATACTAGCACACTGGCCACAACCCTGCGCTCATGGTGGCATCTTCAAAAAGCTCACAGCATAGTTTTTAGGTGGA
This sequence comes from Absidia glauca, assembly GCA_900079185.1. Classification (NCBI taxonomy): domain Eukaryota; kingdom Fungi; phylum Mucoromycota; class Mucoromycetes; order Mucorales; family Cunninghamellaceae; genus Absidia; species Absidia glauca. The sequence goes on from LT551507.1 coordinate 272,836, forward strand.
AAACCGAACCCTCATTGTCATGGTGGTTTAGCCCTGACATGACTAATGGATGCAAACTCTTTTTTTTAGGAATCTCCATCGACATTTCAAAAAACACACCAGCACATTAACCACAACCCTGCGCTCATGGTGGTAGCTTCAAAAAGTTCACAGCATGGTTTTTGGGTGGAAAACCTAACCCTCAATGTCATGGTGGTTTAGCCCTGACATGACTAATGGTTGCAAACTCTTTTTTTTTTGGGAATCCCCATTGACATTTCAAATAAAATACCAGCACACTGACCACGCCCCTGCACTCACAGTGGTATCTTTAAAAAGCTCACAGCATGGTTTTTGTGTAGAAAACCGAATCCTCATTGTCATGGTGATTTAGCCCTGACATGACTAATGGTTGCAAACTCTTTTTTTTAGGAATCCCCTTTGACATTTCAAAAAACATACCAGCACACTGACCATGACTCTGCGCTTATGGTGGTACCTTTAAAAAGCTCACAGCATGGTTTTTGTGTAGAAAACCGAACCCTCATTGTCATGGTGATTTAGCCCTGGCATGACTAATGGTTGCAAACTCTTTTTTTTAGGAATCCCCTTTGACATTTCAAAAAACATACCAGCACACTGACCACGACTCTGCGCTTATGCTGGTACCTTTTGAAAAACAAGAGTAGGCGCTGCTTTAGTGAATAAAACTTACTTGAAACCATCTCCACAGCTTTACTCACTCGTCGAAGATTAGGTATGCATCAGTGCGCTAAGACTTGGTCTGAGTTTTGTGCACTAGAAAGACTTTAGCTTGGTATCAAAGCATACTAGTTTGTCTTTTGAAATCTAACTACATAGTTACTTGTGTCTCTGGCATCATCCCGTTGAGAAAAAAAGGCACCCGGGTAGGTGACAAGAAGGGTTTGGTGGAGAATTTCAACCCCCGATTCTTGCAAAAAGGACGGGCCATCCTCCATGAAAAAGTGCCACTTTTCTTAGACATGAATTTTCTTTTGAACGAAATAGTAAACCCATATTCAAATTTGACATGGAGGAGGGTTTGTTTCCTATCTCTCGAATGATGTCAAGGATGTTAGGTTTTCTTGGCTGAATGTTTGTTTTTGAGAACATTCCAATCAATCGTTTTTTGACAGATTTGTGTAGTGTTAACATGCGCATACAGCATTGGAAAAACAGGTCCTTAGTCTAGTTCGATAGATACATATTGTATTGTACTTTACGTTAAATTTGAAGGTAGGTTATCTATCTTGGTTTTGAGAAAAAAGACAGCTGATCCCAAAAACCTGGAGCTCAAAACCGATGAGTTTTCAAAACGATACAATTTTGTCAAACCCCACCATTGGCACAGGTCAAAAAATCCTTGCCCACAAAATTCCAAGACCAGGCACCAACTTTTTTTGCAAACTTTCAAAGGACATCTCCAGCAAAAGTGAAAGAGTGTGTTTTATTGACAGACCGGCTATAATTATGGCTAAACTACATGGCTTGGGGGAGAATGGAGGGAATTAATGACAGGACTAATCAATTGTAAAATCTAGTATAATGACGAAGGTATCGAAGAAGGAGAGAACTGGTCAGTTATGCCAAAAGTTCCAATAGTAATGGGCAAAGGGGAGTTGTTCTTTTGAAAAGTGCAATGACTAGAGAATCTACAATGGGAGGATGAGTGCACTCCCAAAGAAAACTGCGAAGGTTTCCCCATGTTTTTCGTAATCTCTTGCTCCCAATACCTGATCTAAGTGCATGTCTATCCAGTCCTGGTGCCTGAGAGACTATATCCGTTGCCATCCTGTTGAATCTAGTGAGAAAAAGAAGAGCAATGAAGAGAGATGATAATGTTAGCAATGTAAGAGAAAGGAGGATAAGGTCGGATAATGTCGTGAGTTACTCTGTGTCTTTGCTAATAGAAAATTTGTAGATAAAAGGTCAATTCGGAGGTGGTATTATACCGTCGTAAATGTTAAAGTGATGAAGAAGCAAAGAAGAAGGGGACAAACACTTGAAGAAGGCGCCAAGAGCGGTAGGGGGTTTGAAAATATTTCGAACATCGAAGGGGGTTGACTAGTAAAAAGTCCTCACAACTGTTGTCTTGTGCCAGCATACTTGAAAGTAGGTATCTTGGAATGTCCTTAACATCTTTAAAAAAACGATAAATACTACTTTTAGAGATAGAGCTGGCGCTCATAGCGTGAGATAGAGAGGATGCACGTACAGTGATTGACTGGCATTGGTATCAATGTTCTTCTTTTGGCTTTGTAGTGACGATTTTGTGTCACAAATACTCTGACTGACTGCAAATGTGGTTTTCACAGAATCCCCCGCTATCTTCTCGGTTCGGCTTGCATTCTTTTTTTGTGTAACAGCTTTATAAACCTCAAGGCAGATTTTGTATAAAGTCGTGAATGGAAGCTTCTTTTCCCTCTTTCCCAATCCATTTACAATTTAAAACTCCGATAATCTCAACCAACGATGGGCAAGACTTCAAAGAAGACTCAATATAAGGCTCGTTCCTCTATCCAGACATTTATAGAAAACAACAAGAATGAAGAACAGGTGCCTGCCATGACTCCCTCCTGGTCGTCAGTAGCATCCACATCCTCTCCCGTATCGTTCCTAGCCACTCCGCAGTCAATGGATTCCGGGTCTTGGCCACTAGCCGTTCCATCGCAAGACATTTTTTTCTCACCAAATCCGCCATCACTTGAACAACGTGTTTTTTCAGAAAGTGGGAAGGGACCCGATGGAGAAGCCCTTTTGTTGATTCCTCCCATTCCGATCGCCAGTGGATTTCCCAAAATCGTCATGTCGGGGTTTGAAAGCGGTTTGTCTGTCTCGGCTGCAAGTCAAGAGGACGACAATGGCTTACCGAAATCAATGATGGACTTTTTCTCTACTGTTTCTGCTACTGCGATTGAATCCTCTTCAGGTCATGCATTGATGGAATTCATGATGCACGATCTTTACGACATTATGGATATGTCTCTCCTGAGCGGCTGTCTCACTGGTATGGCACACAAGAGCCCTTATCCGTGTCCCTATTGTGGTACTCGCTTTTCTAGACATCAAGATCGTGAAAGACATGTCAATTCTAAGCATACCAAGTCCAAGCTTTATCACTGTATCGAGTCTGATTGTCCGAAATATTTCTGCCGAAGTGATCTTTTGAGAAGGCACCTTCGTTCAGTACACCGCATTTCTAATTCGCGGCAACAATGACTAACCTTGGTTCAGCTGTTATACATACCGCACCACCACATATATTCCCACATCCTATCTACTGAATAAAATCATTTACATTGTTGTATAAGCCTAAGCTGCGCCTGAGTAAGTCGTAATGTTCAAACTCCGCCCGATTCAGGCACTTCGTGAGTCCCATTTGAGCCTCGACTTGGCCTAGTTCTTGAAAAATTCCACTTTGGATCCATAAAAGAGTACCATTCTCATTTTCATCGATGATTACATCTATTGAGTCAGGTATGAAGTACTATCTAACCATAACTTATCTTGTTACCCTATTGGTTATTGAATCATATCAGAAAAGGCTTGGTTAGGCTCTGTGAAACCATTCCTCTGTCGGAATGTGAATTTGATGTGGGCCCCTGCCGCCACGTGGTTCTGACAGTTCAAGGGCGGAGTTTGTAATATCCACAACGACACCTTAACAGGCTGCAAAACAGGAGTCGATGAGAAGAATGAGGTCTTTATTGATCACAAAGCACTATGCTAGCTAACTATTTCTATTTTCGTTCTACATCTACTCATGAAGGCAACTAAATGAAGTAGCAAACGGCGCTTTGGTGTTCGAAACGGTGGCATACATGAACAGAAAAGAAGCGTTAGATTCACATCAGCCAAGAAAAGAGGTCAAAGACGGCAAAAAGTCCACGTATATTGTGATAAGTGGTGATGCTGTCTGATTGTCACTTTGTACATAACACTGGTGATCCTGTCGATATTGTTTTCGTTTCCATTGTCTTCTTACTGCTGTTGTTGCCCCCCGTTTGTTGCTGCTTCCCACAAGGACCTCCAATGGCAGTTACCAATTGTCGAAAACGCATCAGATTCGATCCCTTCATTCAAATGTTGACGCCATTGTTGCATGTTCTGACAGCAATACCAAAGAGTTCTCGCACGCACGCATAAAAGTAGGTATTGACAACGTTCATACTTGCAAAAACACAATCGGTGTGGAGCTGAAGTGTAGTGCTTCCGGATAGAACTTTGTATTCAAAAGTTTTATTCACTTGATGCACCAAAATGTCATTGTGAGAGAGGGAGAGAGAGAGAGAGAGAGCAAAAGGGGGGACCCTCACTCTGACTTTTTCAGGGGGCATTTCCAACTCCGCCATTTTCGTCGGGGGTCATATTTTTCTGGCACTCCTTTTTTTTCTCTTCTTTGCTTCTTCATCACTTTTATTTTCTATCGAAATTAACATCGCACTACGAATGACTCGACCTCTATAAAGTGACCTTAAACGACGAACGAACGGTAACTCCTTCCCCCTTCTCAGCTTTTTGTTAATCCTTTTCTTACCATGACTAACATTTTTATCTTTCGCATCATTCCTCTTTCTTTTCTCCCTAGATCGGCTACGACGATGGCAACGATAGCGATGACCATGATGACAACTCCACCACAGTCTTGTATCCTCCATTAAGGCTGTTTTCAAACCCTTGAAGTTTTTTTAACGCACTCACTTTTTGTTGGTAGATTCTCTCGCCATTGCCCCTCAAAAAGCATTGATCCCTTGCCCTCTTCCTTTGCGCGCACCACCACCACCACTATTAGCACCACTGTACGTCTCTCTTCTTCTTCATTCCCTTGGTCATTCCAGTAGCTTCACTAGGTTAGTCATGTAGACACACTCCATCTCGGATTTTTAGCTTAGCCGTAGTAGTTTTGCCCCTGCCAATCAATAAAACTTCCTTGAAACCATCTTTTTACCACCTCTGGACCATAGCCCAGTGTTTGAAAGGCATGATTCCCTTGACATCTAGATGGGTGGTCATACTATAAACTAGTCATGGTGTGAAAAAAGTAACTCAAAGACAAACGTGCACCTAGTGCGATCTGAGTCATGCACACCGCTTTTTACCGGTTTTATTTTGGGAAAACAACCAAGCAGGAAAGAACCTGATCAATGTGACCATGCAATAGCAATTTGAAGCTGTTGTCTGTCCGCCGCTTAAAGATGTCTGAAGCGTTGTTCATTAGGTTACACCAACCGTCATCTCGTTTTGCACACATTGGGTCGGGCTCTAAAAAGTGGCACTTTTTTTTGATCATGCGCTTGCTCGTGGGTGAGAAGTTGTGCCTCACATCTATTGAGTGATGCTGGAAGTGATGAGGTAATCACCGTCTTTGGAGGTGGCACTCATGCAAGTCCCATGAAATTATATCCTTTTCTATACTAGTATTTATTACACACGCGTCTCTTCACTATGACTTCTTCGAAAAATACTTTGCTCCTCTTTTCTTTCCATTCACCAATCTTCAACTTTCAAACTCGGCCTCTCTCTTGATGGACTACAACGAAGTAATCGACATGTTTCCCTCCCAGTCTCCCTCACTATCCGTGTCAACGGGTTCAATGACACCTACTACTCTGTTTTCGATGGATTTTTCATCTTCGTCAACGCTAATTTCATCGCCTGAAACAAGCACTTCCCGGCCACAATCTCTCTTTCCAGTAAATGAGGAGAATAGATCCCATCAAGACCTTCCCATGTGGGTTCAATCCATCGAGCCCGCTCCTGAAGTTATGCCAATTGCTTTGATGGCGGCACGTTTGGAGCACCAGATGCTGGATATCATGGGAATGCCCCTCCTGAACAACAATACCGCTGGCACCGCGCGGAGGACCTTCAATCGCTGTCGTCTTTGTGGTTGCCTCTTTAATAGACAGCAGGATCTTCGGAGGCATATCCATTCTCAGCATTCTATGGGCAGGGTTCATAAGTGTACTCATGATGGCTGCACCAAGCGATTTTACCGATTGGATGTCTTAAAAAGACATCATCAAAACATACATGGCAATAGTTAACAGTTCTCCAGTGTCTATTCCCAAAATGCAATCTGTGTTACCACTTTTTCTATTGAATAAAGTTATTGACTTGGTCTTCTACATCTTCTCCAATCAATACTACTTTTTTTATGCCTTCAAACTCCGCCATGCACCAATGCAGCATCGAAAATGCTCGGGGTTTGCAAAATGTGGGGATGAAAGAATTAGAATGATCTTCATCTTCTCCCCTTAATGGCAGACTCTGACAGTTTTCAACGCCAGGGACACAGGATGTTTTGCAGCCCCGCCGAATTGTAAACTCGCCCTTGGCCACGAAGGCTCACTTTTTCCGTAAATCCTATTCTTTGTTTCTTCTTTGCTTCTCCATCACTTTTTTCATCGACATCTTCACTGTACCGCGAACGACTCACGTTTTATACAACTACCATGAACGACGAACGCAGGGTAACTTCTCTCCTTCTCGTCTTGTCCATCTGGCCATGGCTAACAATAACCTTTTGCATCAATGCTCGATTTTTATTAGTAGATCGAACGGGATGGCAACGTATATAGGCACTCTGGCACCAGGACTGTATGGATATGCACTTGGACTAGGGTTTGGGCTCAAGGGATTACAAAAAACATGGGGAAATTCTCGCAATTTTTTTTTGATGCACTCACTTTTTCCATTGTAGATTCTGTAGCCCGTGCATTTTTAAAGAGCACTGTTTTTTGAAGCACTTCCTTTGGATCCCACAGCTGAATCTTTTGGCACCGCTGACTAGCTCTCCCCTTCTTCATTTCGTAGCTCATTACAGTAGTCATTCTGGGGCAAGTCCTATATATAGTATAACCATATTTGATTCAATGAATAAATCCTACTTTTGAACCATCTCAATGACATCACTCTTTATAATATGCTCCAGTCATCTTGGAATTTTTGACATTTACCGGTGCGTCAAGTCTTGACCGATTGCAAAGCACACAAGGGTTTGAAAAAGGCGGGAAAGTGAATTAAGTGGGCGAGCGGGCCTTGATTTGTTTTTTCAGGAACTTTTTTTCAGACCCTTTTTGTAAATTTTAGTGGCGAGTTGCCCCTGTTTCTCAAAACTGAGATGGGTACTCCATTTTCAAAATCCACATGGAGCAAGATGGAATGCACATCTAGCGAAAGATATCAAAATTTAAAGTCACTTATGCTGAATGCTTCTCTGAACACTACACTAAGCCCAAAACAGCAACTGATTCCAGTGGCTCAAAAGTCGGCCATTTGCCCACCAAAACTCAACATCCTCGACATCATCCGATAGATACAAAGTACAATTTTTGCCATGTAAAATTTGAGGTGAGGTTTGTTATGTCTTTTCCGAGAAAACCCATGCCCAACAAAAAGTGACATTTTCCATGGGGGATAGTCCATCTTTTTATTTCGAAAAAACGGCGTTTGGAAAATTTAGCAAATTTTTGTTTTTCTGAACTGGAAGATGACAGGGAATCATGGTGCTTGTTCAAACAGAGCTTCATAGACAAAGTAGTAAGCCAATTAGTGAAATTAGTGAGGTATTTGCTCATTCATGCACTTGACAGAAAATGTGATTCAAACCCCAACTCCCACTGGCTCCTGAGCAAACATATTTTAAATGCCGACTCTCACTGGCTCTATGTGTATGATCATGCGTTCACTTTTTGTTGGACACTAATTTTTTCAGAAGAGAGGTAACTTCACCTCAAATTTCATATAACGCAAGGAGTGCTTTTTTTCTACCGAATAATGCCAATGATATTGGGTGTTGTTAGATGGATGACTGACTATGGGGCCACAGGAATCTGTCGCTGTTTCTGAGCTTAGTGTAGTGTTCAGAGACACATACAACACCGGTATACTTCAATAGTAGTTTCTTTTGATAGATATGTATACATTTCACCTTGTCCTATTATATGATATGCGGAATATTAAGATGGGTTATCCACCTTTGCTTTATAAAACAGGGCAACGCGCCACAAAAATTGACAAGTGAGGATCGAAAAGCTCCTAACAAGGTAATCCGCAGTGCTCTTTGCGTGCACTGATACATCAAGCGGCTGTTTAAAAAAATCGGGCCTATACTTAACTGGCTATGACACCAAAGCTAACTTTACAAAATGACTACCAATATCATCCTTTGAACCGTCTGTTTGCTACATCCTTTATTGGAAGACTCTATCTTTTCCAATGATAATGATCTGTGAGAGAGAGAGATGAAACAGCCGACCCCTTAGTTGTCCTACCTAATACAGTACTTGACAAGGAACCTCTTTTGGCTAGAGGGAGAATTACGGTGTTGTGATTAGACCAATAAGAAGATATTCCGAGTTCTGCAAATCTGCTATAAAACCTTCGTCGAAAACCCATTGCTACCCCTCTTCCCACCCATTTACAATCTTGACAATTAAAGCTCCGCTTCTGATGGTTCAAGAAAACTTTCCTGATGCAACCCCGACTATTGCTTCTGCTCCTTTTCCTGCTTCTAGAATTATGACAATCGATGAACTGACGGTTTTTTTGATGCATGATATACAGGATATCATGAAGATGCCCCACCTGAATGACCGCAACGCTGGCACCGCGCAGAGGACCACTTTTCCTTGCCCTTCCTGTGGTTCCCACTTTTATAGACCCCAGGAACGCCGGCGACATATAATCTCTCGGCATACCAAGGCTAGAGATTATCACTGTACTCATGAAAGCTGTCATAGAAGCTTTGCTCGTTCAGATGTCCTAAAGAGACATCGACGGAACGTACACCGCCTCATGTAAAAGTTGGCTACTGTCCATTCCCTATGCACTCTGGATTCCCACTATTCTTAATGAATAAAGATATTAGCATTGTTTTTTTGAAGATGTTACGCTGTTCAGAGACAGAGAGAGATAAAAGATTATCGAAGCAGAAGCAACTAGATCAATTCCTGCAAATAGTGTAAACTCCGACTATTTAAAGTTGACACTCCGCGCGGAGGCATCGGGCGCATTGATACCCCTCTTTTGGAGCCCTCGTTAAATCCCAACTTGGAATAAGGTTCAAACCGACACGAATCGTCATTTTGGGTTCCTCTCTGTTGGTGATGATCACATAATAAATACTTCGATAAAATCCAATTTCTACCACTCTTCTCTCACATTTCCAATACAAATGCACACTCCGATCCCCCTTATGGTTAAAGACAGCTTTTATGACAGCGACGAAGTGCCCAGCATGATTCTCTCCTGGTCATCTATGCCATTCGTATCAACAGGCCCAGTGTCAACTAACAGTCCGCGTTCAATAGACTCTGTATCTTGGCAACCACCAATTCCATCGCATGATGCAAGTACCTACTGGGCACAATCTCTCTTACCAGAAAATGAGGAGAATGGATTCCATCATGATACTCTCATGCTGGTTCAATCCATCGAGGCCATCAACAAAGATGAACATTTGGCTGAATCAAGGGCTCATCGTGGTGGCGATGGCTTTTTTGGGAATCTGCAGGGTAACTTTTTTACTGTCTGCTTCTGGCCTTGCTCCTACTTCTGGCCCTGTTCCTACTTCTGGCCCTGTTCCTACTTCTGGTCCTGTTCCTACTT
>LT551507.1:342032-365141 GCA_900079185.1 Absidia glauca
ATATTATCCTTATACTTCGACGTATCACCTACACATATGCCTACTATACACATATCTTTATACCATTCTTATACCAATATCTATTCCTATACCAACAATAAAATGTTTTTGTGTTGATTTCTACTAATGTATCATATAGCCTTTGAAACTTCAAAGGAAGGAAGTGGCCATGTCAAAGACAAATTACCATAAAGAGCTAACTGAAAGGGTGTGGATCATCTGCAAAGATGTGTGTCATAATTTGAAGGCGGTCTTGAATTTTGTTGTAGCTGTTGTGAGGGCAGAAGTTGGCGGCGTTTGAAAATGCTTGAAGTCTCCACTTTTTACATAAATCTTCTTCTTCCTTCTTCTTTACTTCCCCATCACTTTTTCCTTACCATCGGCTTTTTCATGGTACTCCCTCTGACATGATATATGCATAACGACCCTTAACGAGGACAACAAGGGTAAGTCTCATTTTCAGCATCCTGCCCCCCTCTCTTTTGCACTGCTAACTTTAACATCTTCGATCATTACTCTTCTTTTTCTCCGCAAATCAAATGAGATGGCAACGGATATAGAGTCTCTGGCACCAGGACTGGACGTACATGTGGTTAGCTTAGGAATTGGACGCAAGCGATTACCAAAAAAATGGGGAAGCCCTCGCAAGTTTTCTTTTAGATGCACTCCCATTCCATTAAAGAATCTCGTAGTCGAAGCTACCAAAGAAAGTGCTCCAATTCTTTGCCCATATCCTTTCACTACTGTCACTGATACTTTAACACAGCTTAGCCATTAGCCATCTATATCCAACCCCATTCCATTAGTCATTCATTACAATAGACTAGTCACACCAAGTCCTATACACACCTCGCAGACTCCCTCCCCCCTCCCTTCGCATAGCTTAAAAATGGTCTCATCCACTCAATAAATCTTACTTGAAACCATTTCCATGACTACCATCTCGTTTACTAGGGCCAAACTTGAACGAAGGAACGGAAATCCCGCTGCTGTTGCTCTGGCTTGACTTTTTTTTTTGTGTCAATAAGAATTTCACTCTGTGTCAAGTGTACGATTGAGGGAATTTCGCTTATTGACTTGATTAATTTTTCTTTGGGACTTTCTTTACACAAGCACCACATGTTCCTGACATCCTCCAGTTCAAAAGGCTGGTCGAGTTTTTCAAACCCCGCTTTTTGAAAAAAGCATGGACCATCACCCATGAAAAGTGTCACTTTTTGTTGGACATGAATTTTCTCGTAAACGACATAACAAACTTTAACTCAAATATTACATGAAAAAAGTAGTGCTTCGTATCTACCGAATGATGCCAGGGATATTGTGTTTTCGTGGATACTTGGTCAACTTTTCGACCACTGGAATCAGTCGCTGTTATGGGCTAAATGTAGTGTTCACCATCCCATTGAACACAGACACACCCCGAGTTTGGTATGTTTCGATAGATATACATCTCCTCTTATTGTATGTGGAGTTTAAGGATGAGCTATTCTTTTCGGTTTTGAGAAACATGGCAACTCGTCACAATTGGAAATAATCAAAAAGGGGTTGAAAAAAAAAGTCAAATGTGTTCAACAGCAGCCCGCCCGCTTTATTTCACGCCCTGCCTTTTCAGACTCTGCGTGCTCGTAGCAATCGGTCAAACTTGGCACATGTCAAACTTTTCAAAATGACTGGAGCATATTCAAAGCAGCAAAGTCACGGAAATGGTCCAAAGTAGGTTTTTACTCACTAAGAGACAATGGAGGACTTGCCAGGGATTGACTAATCTACTGTAATGAGCTAAAGATTGAAGATGGGGAGGGCTGGTCAGTGGTACCAGAAAGGTCAGTGGTAGCGGTCAAAGGGGAGTAGACAAAAAAGTAGTAATGTTTAGCAGTGCAATGACGACAAAGGAAAAAGAGAGTGCGCCTAAAAAAAAGATGGCGAGGGTTTCTTCAAGTTTTTCGTAATCCCTTGAGCCCAATCCCTAATCTAAGTGCGTGTCCATTATGTCCTGGTGCCAGAGAGCCGATATCCGTTGCCATCCCATTCGATGAACTAAGAAAAAAACGGAGCAATGAAGCAAAAGGCAAATGTTAAGCATGGTAAGGCACAGAGGGACAAGATGGTGAAAAGGAGAGAGTTACCCTGCGTTCATCGTTCAAGGTCGTTATATAGAGAGCGACTCGTTCGTGGTGGCGTGATAATGTCAATGGAAAAATATAAAGTGATGAAGAAGCAAAGAACAAATAAAAAGCGATGGCGGGAAAAAAGGGATTCTTTGTTGACACAAGCGGAGATTCAAAACCCAATGGGATTGGGGGGTTGGCCTGTGAGATCAGTAGACAGAAGGAAGAAGTTGAGGTATCGGTGCTTTTAGAAGAGCACTGGCCAGAGAATCTACAACGGAAAAGGAAGTGCCTGTGAAACAAGAATAGCAGGGTTTTTTGCCCACGTTTTTTGTAATCCTTGAATGTTTGTTAGCCTAAATGACTATTCCAAGCACATGTTTTTTACATCCTGGTGCCATAGAGTCGATATACAGTTTCATTGTAATCAAGCTAGTGTTTGATGGCAGAGATGAAGTAAAATTTTAATGCTAGTAGCGGTAAAAAAGTGATCATCATGCCACGGGTAGATTTGAATTCCGCTATGTGCCTGGTTTTGCAACAATCAGTAACACAATGTCGTCAAGGTGGCGGTCCATCAAATCCTAATAAGGAAGTGGGGTGCATAATAAGCCAAACATATAAAATAGAATGTCAGGAAGGTTCATATCGTTGGCCTAACATCTCCAAAAACAGAATTTCAGCATAAAAGGTCGCTTTTTGGCCTCTTTCTTTCTTTCTTTCTTTACCACTTCTTGGTATAATTCCCTTGTCTTGATCTCATTGACCTCTCATTCCCAAATTTTATACCTCTACTTTATACTCAAAACCTTTCACCTTCCCCCCTTGTTTTTCGCGTCGTACAAGAAACGATACCGGTGATTGTTCCAATCTGACACCCACCTTTCAAAACTCAAAGCCGGTCCATTTGCTTTATGGCTCACAATAACTTTCAGGAACAGGCGGATGGTGATTATTATGAATTCCATGATTATGTGATCGACTACTGGAATGATGATGAAGAACTCGATGTCATGACTAGTCAGAGTGCCTCCGAAGCCTCCACACCGCACCCTCCCAGTCCGCAACTCTCTCTATCTCCAGGTACGCAGCATTCCCCTACCAGACCTTGTTGGACAGTGGCGGACTGCTATCTTCCTCATGCTACTTCCTCTGCTATCGCCTCTACTACTGCCATTGCCATTGCTACTGCCATAACCTCTCCTGAAGCCGCAGTCTCTCCGGTGAAGATCAAGATCAGGCAGACACCGGCGGGATTGAAGAGGCTTATGATGGACGATCTTGATGAAATCGTAGGCCATAAAAGGTACTTTTGTCCAAACTGTGGTCGATCTTTTTCCCGGAGGCAAGACCTCAATAGACATTGGAGCTCAACGCATACCAACAAACTCAAATATCCTTGCTCCTTCCCTGGCTGTGCTAAACGTTTTGCTCGATCAGATGTTATGAAAAGACATTTGCGCAACGTTCACTGACGATCCCAAGTGTCGCAATTAACATATGCGTATATTATATGCCTCTATGCTCTACATATATCATATTATCCTTATACTTCGACGTATCTCCTATCCATATGCTTACCATGTACTTATGTCCATACCATTCCTATACCAATATCTATCCCTATACCTACAATAAAATGTTTTTGTGTTGATTTCTACTAATGTATCATATAGCCTCGGGTCTTCAAATGAAGGGAATGGTCATGTCAATGACAAATTACCCTAAGAGCTAACTGAAAGAGTGTGGATCATCTGCAAATCCGTGTACATATGTGAGGGCGTTCCTGAGTTTTATGGTGAGCGGGGAAGTTGGCGGAGTTTCAAAAATGCTATTCAAGTGATCTTACCTTGTTAGGATGTTAGGCATCCCCGTATATCACCCAGTGCGCCCCTTGTTCTCACCTTTCTTCATGATGAGTTAACGGCGGCGAGTAGTAGAAAGATTCAAGTTCGTCGAAATGGTGACACAGAGTCAGTTACGGAAGATGTCTAAAGAACTGAGGTAAACCTTCTCACATCGAACCATCTGCCCCATAAAGTAGATTTGAGGTGCAGAGTAGCCGGCGAGCACGTCCTGATTCAAAAAAAGGTGTAAGCCGCATAAAAGAGTCCCCCTCCCCTTTACCCTCCTTGGCAAGTCCTTTCCACATCCTGGGATTTCGACGGGTAGATCCATAACATATCCTCTTCCATCATACCACAGTGGAAAAAGTCACGATTTTTTTTTGGTGCTAAAAAACATTTTGAACCCCCGCCGTGCTATATTTTCTGGAACTTTTTTATTTTCTGTCCTTTCTCCCTTTCTTTTCTACTTATCCTCCTCCATCCCTTTGTTAATAGGTAATTCCAATTACAATGTCATTAGGGGGGAGACTAACACTTTTGTATGGAGTAGTCATCACCATTATACCATGGCTCCCAAGAAGAATGTCGTCGAAGCCAAACCTTTACTTGGCCGTCCCTCTAACAATTTGAAGATTGGTGTGGTTGGGCTTCCCAACGTTGGCAAATCCACTTTTTTCAATGCTCTCACAAATGCCAGTGCGGCTGCTGAAAATTATCCCTTTTGTACCATTGGTAAAGTACTTTTTGCACGCATCTGGCACAGAAAGACACTGACAAGAGAACACTTTTTATATATAGACCCTGAAGAATCCCGTGTGTCAGTCCCTGATGCTCGTTTTGACTGGTTGTGCAAACACTACAAACCCGCCAAGGAGATCCCTGCCTTTGTAAGTGACGAGCACAGGACTGCTGGACGAAATCTAACCTCAGTTGTGTTGTGTTTCTCTCCCTAGTTAACTGTGATTGATATTGCTGGTCTTGTCAAGGGTGCAGCATCGGGTGCGGGGCTCGGCAATGCGTTTTTATCACACATTCGAGCGGTGGATGCGATCTTCCATGTGGTGCGTGCGTTTGACGAAGCCGATGTTATCCACGTTGAAGGCGAACTGGACCCACTCCGCGATATGGAGATCATCCGTGAAGAACTCCGACTCAAGGACGAAGAATTCCTCTCCCGTCAAGTCAGCGAACTCGGGGCGGCGGTGAAGCGTGTGGGGCATGGTGGAAACGCTGCTGACAAGGCCAAAAAGGAAGAATTTGCCGTGGTGGAAAAGGTGTACGAGTATGTCAAGGCTGGTAACGACGTGCGTCATGGTACTTGGACTAACAAGGAAGTGGTCATCATCAACACTCTGCATCTCATTACTGCCAAGCCGGTAGTGTACTTGGCCAACGTTAGTGAAAAGGACTATTTACGAAAGAAGAACAAATGGCTACCCAAGATTAAGGCCTGGATCGACGAAAAATCAAAGGGCGATGTCATGATCCCTTACTCGGCTGCGTTTGAATATAGACTGACTCTCATGGAAACTGCTGAAGAAAAGGCCGAGGCTCTCAAGGAAGCAAACGTCGTATCGGTGCTGCCCAAGATCATCATCGCCGGTTACAACGCCTTACAATTGATCTACTACTTTACTGGTGGTCCTGATGAAGTGCGTGCCTGGACTGTACGCCGTAACACCAAGGCCCCTCAAGCTGCTGGCGTCATCCATACCGATTTTGAACGTGGCTTCATCATGTGCGAAGTCATGAAGTACGAAGACTTGAAGGAACTAGGCTCTGATAATGCTGTCAAGGCTAACGGCAAGTATATGCAAAAGGGCAAGGAATACATCGTGGAAGATGGTGATATCTGCTACTTCAAGTTTAATGTCACTGCTCCTGCTAAAAAGAAATAGATAATCTAGTTATAGTCTCCCATTACCACTCTTAGAATTTACATGTCGCTATTTAGATGAATAAACATCACTTTTAACTTCCTCACATCTTGTTTCTGACCTGAGATCGATTCATGCAAAAACATTTCAACTCCGAACGCTGGGATAAAAACCAGGGGTAATCACTCCAAACTGGGTTACCATAGCAACTGTCAAAAGTGACAGGTCAAATAGCTTATTTTTCAAACTCCGTTTTTCAAAAAGTGACCACACCATTGGATCACTACCTGCACAGCTCAATCCAATATAACATACTCGACTACAACAAGGAGAAAGAGGAGCACTGGCCGACTGTGCTAAAATGTATCAGTGGGTAATGAGAGCAGGAAAAAGAACAGTTGTTCATGAAGCCACTTCAGAAGTAGTACCATGCTGTTGAAAAGGTAAAAGTGATAATAGCATAGGGAAGGGTCGAAGAAATGGCCAAGGCAGACACTAGTGGAGGATGGTAGGGTATACTTTTTTTTTAGTTAGGGCAAACAGGGATAGATGTGGATGGGAGGAAGCCCAGCGAAACGTAGAGCTGGTAACGGGACTCGGTACTCACTATGGTTTCTATGCGAACGATTTCTATGGATCTATGCAGGCACCTTCTATGCAAATTGTTTTTTTGTGGGCAAAAAGTGGGTAGGTGATGGCGGCGGTTTGAAAATTCGAAAATTTTGAAAACTCATCGGATTTGAACTGCAATCTTTTCAAGAAAGAGATGCCTTATTTCTCAAGACCGAGATGGATAACTTACCTTCAAATTTTACATGAACAAAGATGCAACCCATATTTATCGAACGGCATTAAAAGCGAAGTACTCCTATGCGTCTGCGAGGACTGCTCGAAGCTCTTAAAGAGTGACTGATTGGTATGCCCTCAAAGATGGAGATCGATTCAAAAAGATCCAACATGTTTGGTATCGTTCAATAGATAAAAGACACATCTTTCTTCGTGTAGAGTTTGAAGTAGTGTTGTCCATTCCGTTCACAAGAAAACGTATGTCTAACAAAAAAAGTAACTCTTTTTGTCTCGGGAGATAGCCATTTTGGCGGAGTGTGACAAATTTTAGGCCCAACAGTTCAGACCCTCGATTCCTCAGCAAGGAAATGCTAAGGACGTATTGTGATTGCTCATGTGGACTTGTAGACCAAGATAGTAAAGTCAAAAAGTGAGTTCTATTGA
Organism: Absidia glauca; assembly: GCA_900079185.1. Lineage (NCBI taxonomy): Eukaryota > Fungi > Mucoromycota > Mucoromycetes > Mucorales > Cunninghamellaceae > Absidia > Absidia glauca. The sequence goes on from LT551507.1 coordinate 349,095, forward strand.
TTGGTACACTTGATAAACCAAGGTCAATATATGAGTCCAAGTGCGGTGGGATGTTCCATGACAAGACTAATGTAATGTAATGACAAGGGAAGATATTTAAGTGGCTGTATCAACAGTGTCATCGGGCGAGTAGTGCTTTTCAACGATGCAATAGCCCCTCCAGAAAATTCCCCCTCATCACCCCTACCAGCCAAATATTCAAACGCCGCTCCCAAATTCAAGAGCCATTTTCCCGTCAATCTTTTTTGTTTTGCTTCTTCTTTGCTTTTCATCACTTTTTTTTTTACTTCCATCGACATTGGCACCGCATCACGGACGACTCACTTCTTATACAACTACCATGAACGACGAACGTTGGGTAACGCTTTCCCTCTCACCATCTTGCTCATCTTTTTCCATGACTAACATTTGCCTTTTGCATCTTTGCTCTTTATTTTTCTTTTAGATTCATCAGAATGGCAACGGATACGGCTCTCTGGCACCAGGACATGATGGACACGCACTCCGATTAGGAATTGGGCTTGAAGGATTATGAAAAACAAGGGGACCCCTCCCAATTTTTTTAGGTGCACTCACTTTTTCCATTGTAGATTTTGTAGCCCATGCGCTTTCAAGGAGCACTATTCCCTGGCTCACTTCTTTTGGACCACTACCACTGATCCTTTTGACATCGCTGACCAGCTCTCCCTTTCTTCAATTCGTAGCTCTTTACACTAGAATAGTCATTCCATGGCAAGTCCTACATTTAGCTTAACCGTAGTCTCATTCAGTCAATAAAATCTACTTGAAACCATCCACATGACTCTACTCTTTTGAATACGCTCCATTCATTTTGGAAACTCTGATATGCACCATCAAATTTTGACCAAATGCTACGCACACGAGTGTTTGAAAACGGCGGAGTGTGAAATAAAGTGGGCGGGCGGCTTGAACTTTTTTTCAAAACTCTTCGATTTCCAGTTGTGAAGTTTTATAACGAGTTGCCCTGTTTTTCATAACCGAGATGGATAACCCATCTTCAAATTCCACATGAAACAATATGGAATGTATATCTATCGAAGGATTCCAAACTTGAAGTATACCGCTGCTGTATGCTTCTCTGAGCGCTCCACAAAACCCCAAAACAGCGACTGATTCCGCCTGCCCAAAAGTTGGTGATTCATTCACCAAACTCAACATCGCTGGCATCATTCGGTAGATAAGAAGCACTACTTTTTTCATGTAAAATTTGAGGTTATGTTTGTTATGTCTTTTACGAGAACATCCACGTCGAACAAAAAGTGGCATTTTTCATGGAGGATGGCCCATCCTTTTTTCTAAAAAAACATCGTTTGAAAATTCGGCATTTCTTTTTGGTTTTCTAAACTGGAGGGTTCCAGGAACACATAATACTTGTATAGATAGATTTTTAAAGGTCAAGTAGTCATGGAGAAGGTTTCAGAAAAGGTTTATTGAGTGAAGGAGACTATGTTTAAGCTATGTGGGGGAGGGGAGCGAATGTGCTTGCCATGGAATGACTAACCTAGTGTCATGACCAAGAGAATAAAGGAGGAATGAGCTGGCCGGCGGCGTAAAAGTATCAATGGTGGCAGCTAGGTAAACGAATAGTGATGTTTAGCAGCACAAGGTCTACAGAATCTACAATGGAAAAGCAAGTGCACAAAAATGATTGCGAGGGGTTTCCCATGTAAACCCTTGCGTCCGATCCCCAACCTAACAACATGTCCGCCCGGTCCTTGTGACAGAGAGTCCATATCCGTTGCCATCTTATTGGATCTACTAGGAAAAAAAGAGCAATGATGCAAAAGGCAAGTGCTGGCCATGGTGAGTCAAAGATGGACAGGACGGTAAGAAGAGAGAGTTACCCGGCGTTCGTTGTTCGAGGTCGTTGTATAGAGAGCGAGAGTCGTCCGTGGAGCGGTGCAAATGTCGATGGAAAGAAAAAAGTGATGAAGGAGCAAAGAAGAACCAAAGAAATGGATTGATGGAAAAAAAAAGTGAGTCTTTGTAGCCACTGTCGGGGTTTACACTTTTCAGGGGGAAGGGCTACAAACCATTTGATCGCCCCCTGATCAAGGGGCTACCCTCTTCTTTCCCTTCCACATCTCTTGGCCATTCACCTTGCTTTTTTTCACTCATCCTTTCTTTTCTTTATTCCAGCACACTGGGTATTTTATGACTCAATCATAGGCACTTGAATCCACACACTAATGATCTGATTCCTTTTGGCACTGTAGAAAAACAGCCTCACTATTTTTACCCTGACCAGCTCCTGTACCCTTTCCTTTTTCTTTTTACATTAGATATACATCCCTTACATTGATCTTGTGGAGAAGGGGGGGGCAACATGAACATTAACCAGCGATCTCTTTTGGAAACAAAGCTCATTTCGTATGGTCATTCACTAGATTAGTTGTCATGGGGTCGGTATATCGCTTTGTATGACGCAGGTGCTTTTAAACTATAGTCCATTGTCAATAAAGCGACTCTTCTTCGTATCATGTCTCCTATCATTTTGAAAAACGTCTCTGATTGGACGAAACAAGAACATTTAATCGGCGTTTGATGTTTTAAACATTCTGACCAATCACAGGCTTTAAAACCTAAGTCACGTGACTTATGCTTTATATAGCACAGACTGGTCTATTCTATATAAGGAAGGGGATCTAGCTCAAATGGTAGAGCGCTCGCTTAGCATGTGAGAGGCACTGGGATCAATGCCCAGGTTCTCCAATTTTTTTACATTTCCTCTGTCGGTGTTTAAATTACGGCGGCGGATGTTCAATGCTGGGCTGTAAATGCCATATGGTTGCTATGGAAGTGTCTATCATACGCTTTTATTCTTTTTCTTAAGCAAAAGTGTAATGGGCAGACTTTTTTCAAGAGGCTTCTGCTTTAAAAGTGTCTCTTTTTTTGATGTTATATGACAGGGCGATGAAAGAAAGATCAATGATCGACTTTAAAGAGCGACTCACTTTACTTTTTTGGTAGTCTTGGTTCTGGAACTCACAATCCTAGACATGTATTGTCTTGTAGGTGATCTTTCCTGTCCTAGTTTTGGAGGTACACATGGCATACTTTTGAGTATGATAACGAACCTTTCTGTTAGATGATTGTTTTCATCTAACAGACTCGTCGTGAAAAAGAGCCAAATAGATCGATCAAACCCAAATTCATATTTTGACTTTTTGAACAGATTACATCAATTGCATTAATGTCCGTAGAGGGGGTGAATGGCTCGAATCCAACATGAATACATATCTGCAAAGAGCCACACTTCTTCGTCGATGATTGATCCTTTATAGCAAAATCTAAGATGCTTATGCAACTCAGAAAATTCGCTAGCCACATTACAAACGCCGACAGCGGCAAATGAACTCTGATCAGAAACTTTTTTTTTTTTTTTCCCTCCATCTCCCCTTTGCCCCTTCTTTCGAACCCCTTTCCCTTTCTTTTTCCATTTACACCTTTTGTTGACATTCCTATGGGTAGTGAATGGGCAAGCTCCTTATTAAAAGTGCGACCTCGGGTCAACAGAGATCCAAGAACGCTTCCTGTCTGGCGCCGACGACTGGCCTTGGCTCTTGTAAGCATCTTTGCCATCATTCCCGGCTTTTGCTCGACAATATATGTAAGATCTTTTTGATTGCCTTCCATACATTATAACCTCATCCATCCTTCTTCTTTTTGAAAAGCTACCTGCCTTGGAAGCAGTGACAGTCGAACTAGACAGTCCTACCATAATGGTCACTCTCAGTAATTCACTGTACATGCTCTTCATGGGGATTGCTGTAAGTTACCATCAACCGTCTGGGTCTCTCACTCTTTTGTAACACATTGTATAGCCCATTTTTTATAGTAGCATTAGTGATCATTGGCATATTCGACGATCGGTTTACTTTTTTTCGTTTGTGATCTATACGGTGGGGTCCCTTGCTGCGGTGTTTGCGAAGGATATCAACGTTTTGCTGGGGATGCGGATTCTACAAGCAGTAGGGATTTCCTCTGCCTGGGCCATTGGTGCTGGGTAAAGAAAAGAAATAGCGGGACAATATGACATATGTCTAACCTTCCTCTCTCTCTCTCTCTCTCTCTCATGTGTAGGTCTGTAGCCGATATATACCCTGTTGAGGAACGTGGCAAGCCATTGGCTCTCTATAACACGGGCTCCTTTACAGGTATGGACATATGCTGAAATGGCTTCGATGTAGTACTCATGGACTAGTTATATTGTAGGTCCTATGTTTGGCCCTCTAGTAGGTGGTGTGCTTATTGAACGCTGGGGCTGGCGCTCGGTATTCTGGATGCTCTTTGCTATTGGGTGCCTCTCCCTCCTCCTCATCCTCTTTGTTATGGAAGAAACCTATCGAGAAGAAGACAAATGGAATGGTAATGTGGATGGAAACGACAAGGTCTCATCGACGGAAACGATCGGTGCGCCGAAAACAATGAACCCATTATCTGCTCTGGTAAGTAGAAACGGTTGATTGAAGAAGAGGCTGTCGAATAGAGCATTTACTTGGCCCTTTTGCACCCCTATAGGCACTCTTACGGCATCCATTTGTGTTTATATGCTCCATGGCAACCGGATTATCCTTTGGTGCGATGTTTGCTATAGAAAACATGCTCCCTCCTCTCTACACAGCCACATACAATCTCAGCCCGAGTATCATTGGTTTGACATTCTTATCCCCGGGGATCGGGGAGGTGTTTGGTTCGCTCTTCTCTGGTCATCTGTCGCATCATTATCTACACAAGGCTATCAAACAACGTGGCCATGCCATTCCCGAAGATCGACTTGCTATGAATCTCTGGCCTGCTGCGTTTATCTTGAATCCCTTGTCATTATCCTTGTGGGGTTGGGCTGTGGCTCTAGACTGGTCTGTATGGGTCTCTATTGTCATGTTCTGCGTGCAATGCTTTGCTATGGTGCAAATCTTTAATCCAACCATGGCCTTCCTTGTCGATGCTGTGCCTGGCCGCGGGGCAAGTGTCACTGCAGCTGCCAACTTGATTCGAATGATCTGGTCCTGTGTACTGAGTCTCATAGGTAAGTATGCAAAGAACCGTCAATGCGTCCTAATCACCATGCTGTCTTTTGTTTAGCCAATCCAATGACATCGGCTTTGGGTCCAGGATGGGTGACCTTCTTCTTTGGCATGCTGAATTTGGTGTGGGCTTTTGCGGTGCTGGCGCTCAAAATCAAAGGGGTGCAGATCAGAAAGTACTCTGGCTATTAGATCCCTCTTACATTTTTACCTACTTTACCTACTAGTCTTTAGCATTCTCTCATATATACCGATCATCTTAATAAAAAAAAAAGTCTTTTCAGGTACAAGGTTAGTTTTCATATGATTGCAACTCCGAATGATGGCGGAGTTGACATTTGATGCTCTCAACGTTACACGCATCATAATACAGCCACTCTTTCCTTCACATATTGTATGCATACGATTTGTACATCAGATGATGCAAGTATTAAAAGAATATGCATGCCTCGTCATATGGATACACGTAGACGATGAACTGAAGGGCGGTAGCTCGGTCCCTGGCGAGAAAAGCACCTCATCCTCGGGTTGGTTGACTCAATGTTTGGATAGAGGTCAATAGGCGGCGTTCCAATGCGCCTTGCCTCGGTCCTTTTGAAGGATGAAGTCATTCCTTTTTTTACACTAGATCGGCCCTCTGTTGAATGAGCCACATATGATACATGGACGGCACCTCATCTTGTATGAGAGTTTGAGAAGGAGGAATCCTTTTTGGCGAAAAAGATAAAATGGACGGAGTCTGGAAATTACAGTTTTGCCTCTTCTGTAGCCAACCAGCACGTGTCAACAGTACCGTTTGAAGCAACTCTATTTCCCTTTTTCTGTTCAATGTCCATCCTACCAGCAGCGATCGAAATTATGGAGATATACATGCTGGTACTGGACGACTTGATGCCACCAAAGAGACTGCTCTATCATGGCTGAATGTTATGAAAGCGATCGACGTTGACAGACCAAGGCAATGGAAAAGGATCTCCGACCAAGAAATGGGTGTGTAACCAATTTCAAAGCCCGACCATCCGTGCCTTTTTTTTCAGTGTTACAGTGCTTTTTTAATTTTCTCTCTTTTTCTTCTCTTTCTCCCACACAATTCTTCTTTTTGTTAATCGTTATTGTCTTTGATATCCCATTCCTCCATCTTGTATCACACTTAGAATACTATACCCTCTTGGCTTCACCATCACTCCCCTTAGTCTGTTTACCTTGGTCTTACTTTAGCTTAGTGAATGTGAACCATGCCCACCGTACCTATCAAATGCCGTGTCCGTGCTCTTTACTCTTTTAAATCAAACGACAGATCATCACTCCAATTCAACCAAGGCGATGTTATTCAAGTGCTGACTAAACTAAAGTCGGGTTGGTGGGACGGATGGTAAGGAAAATACAGCCACCCTTAATGCATAATCAAGTAACCTCTTTTTCTCTCTTAGGTTGAATGGTTCAAGGGGCTGGTTTCCAAGTAACTATGTCGAAGTCATTGAAGAATACACTAATGACATGGTGGTTGAACTACCGACATCGAACTATGACAATACTAAACAACATCAGCAACAACAACAACAGCAGCAGCAACAGCAGCAACAACAGCAGCAGCAACAGCAGCAACAACAGCTGCAGCAGCAGCAGCAACAACAACTCGACCATCAACAAGGTTTATATGGGGTAAGAGTATAGACAAAGAGAATGGAAAGGGGTTGAAAAGGAGGGAAAGTGCTGACTGACCGATGTATTTTCATTCCTCTTTACATAGAACTCAAATCGACCTTATACATCAAACGCTTCACCACCATTACCACGGGTCCCTAGAGACGGTGTGCCTTTACAACGAAATCAAGAATACAGACTCAGTCTACCTTATAACGATACAATAGAAGTCAATCTACATCATCAACAACAGCAGCAGCCTGATTTGTCGCAACCGTCAAACTGGATTATGGAAATGACAGAGGATGGTTCGGACTGTTACTATTACAACAAGTTGACAGGTGAAATGCGTACAACACCACCTACCCACAACGAAAGATTAAATAATACACAGCAACAGCAACATCAACAGCAACATCAACAGCAACTGGATAACGACTCTGATGATTCACGGAATGGACACTCTGACGACGACGACGACGAGAACGACGACGATTCTGTATTTAGTGCGCACGACAACAATGATTTCGATTTCCAATCGGTGGTTGGTAATCTCGATGGTGTCAAAATAAGTGCTGCTGGCTGCGGATATGACAGTGACGAGGAAGATCATTTCCATGGCAACGACGATGACGACGATACATCTGAAAGGGTAAAGTGGATGTGGAACGATAAAAAAATGGGAATGGACTCCAAATACCAGACACATGGTTTTCACTGACACCTTCTTTCTTTCACTTGTTATATTTAGCTTCCTTCTCATTGGGTGAAGCGCACCAATCACCAGGGACGGACGTATTACTGCAACCTCCAAACACAGGATACAACTTGGCATGTGAAGAGCATTGATCCCATTACTGGCAACTTGGTATGTAGTTAAACTTGAAGAAGGGGGTGTCTCTAACACAATTTTTCTTCCATTTAGTTATCACCTTCGAAAAGTATTGATCAGCTCTCATTTACATCAACACTCAGTGGTAACGGAGCCGATACCAGAAGCACCAAAGATTCATCACATCACCTTTTTAACAGCAAATCCTCATCCTCGTCGTTCTCGTCCTCTTTTACAACTCCATCAATCCACCGACTCGACCCCAACCAGCCTCTAACATGGAACACATTATCATCTTTAATCGCCATTGCCATCAACAGACTCACCCTGGCAGGAAAAAATCAAGAAAAGGCGCTGTTTATTGACTGTGCAGGTGGCGTGATTGACTCGATCCGATTAATGCTCTTGGCTTCTGGCACCATCGACAAGGATTCTAATGCGATCCGTAGCAACGCCATTCTTCGTGGCCATCATCGCACCATGATGGCAGCCATGTCCAAAGTTATGTTGACCTCCTTTTTGACGGCGGATAGTGGCGGCGGCGGTGGCAGCGACAATATGACAGTGACGAGGCTGCTGAATGAAAACAACGATCTTCTAGTGGCGGTACGTAACTTTGTGGGAGCATGTCAAGATCTTGGTGTGCCTGTGGAACATATCGACCCCAAGCTTATCTCCAACGATCAACACAACGACAATTACCATCACAATCAACAACAACAGCAGCAGCAGCAGAAGCAACAGCAGACGAAATATGCCCTCCAGCACGATTTGGCCGATAATCTGGATGCCTATGGTACCAATATGCATGAATCCATCGAGGCAATTCTCATCACGATCAAAAATGGCCGCCAGCAACTGGAGAACAGCAAAAGCAGTAATGATCATGATCTCTTGGACTCGTCTCGGTTCCAGTTTGGCACCAACATGTTTACTCAGTTCCGCAACCTATCAAGTCAAACTGGTCAATTCTTGGGCCTCGTGGATGACATTGATTTTGGTTTGGTCAAGGAAGGCTCTCCCTTGATGATGGATCTTTTGCAAAACAAGCAAGCCCTCTCGGATGGTCTCGGTCGCCTGTTTTGTCATCTACAGCAATTGACGAATCAGCATGTCCCTTTGGCAGGTGCCATGGTGGATGTCCAATATGCCGCTCAAAGTATCCATATTCCAATCCGGAACATTTGTGAATGCATCAACATTATGGTCTACGATCTGGAAATGTCTACAACAAGATCTTCGTTGGAGGACGCTGTTACTACCAATGGTACAAAGGGACCCGCTATTGAACCATTTGACGGCATGGGTGGCTCTCAGCACCAACAACCAACGACCGACCCTACTGACGATACCCTCCAGCACAACAATGACGACGATGACGATGACGACCAGACTACCGTTATGGGCGATAGCATCTTCAGCGGTGGCAACTTCACATACAACGAATCCCAAGTGACGGCACCTTCAACAGTCAACTCCTCATCTATTACTGCTGATTATTCGGATCACCGCCATCATTCCTCTGTGTCTCCTGATAAACCGCCCTCTTTCTCGAACGATCTACAGACCGCCACCAAACGCAAGGTATCAACAGCGCCTACTACAACAGCTGTGGTAGAAAAGCTCCCTCAGGGGCCGGAAACAACTAACAGCAGCACAGCAGCATCAGCAAACAAGCCCACGCCTACCGCCACATCAGACTCAGATGTAACCAAGTCATCACACAAGCTTAAAAAGTTTTTCGGCGACGATGTCCCTTCTTCCTCAGATATTGCGACGACAAAGCCGGCCTCAGCGGATCGACCTTCCTACCTCTCGTACGACTATGATCTGACAGACATCTCCTTCAACATGGAGGGCAATGTCAAAGGTGGCACGTTACCTGCGCTTGTGGAACGCCTCACTCTGCATGATTACCTGGACATGAACTTCAACAACACCTTCCTCCTGACGTACCGCTCCTTCTGCACATCAACGGAACTCCTCGACCTACTAGAAGCTCGCTACAACCTGACGCCCCCTCACGACATAACTGACGAAGAGTTGGAGTCATGGCGACAAAGGAAGCTCAAACTCGTCCGCCTGCGTGTCTGCAACATTCTGAAAATCTGGCTTGAAGTGTACTACAACGAAGAAGACCATATCATCCTCGACCGCCTCATGGCCTTCACCGATACCACCATCCGCAACACCCTCAACTTTAGCACAGACCAGCTCGAACGCCTGATCCAGAAACGCAAAGAAGGCACCGAAATGGACGTCGGTGGCCTGAAAAAGCTGGTGTGGACCCCGCAATCCATCCCGCAATCCATCCTGCCCCGCAACCCCAAGAAATTTAAGCTGCTGGACATTGAACCCATGGAACTCGCCCGCCAACTGACGATCATGGATTTCAAGATGTACAGCTCGATCCGCCCTATTGAATGCTTGGACAAGTCTTGGTCGCGGGATACTCCGCCCGCCGAAGGAAACGATGGTACCGCTGTAGTGCCTACCGCCGTCAATATCCGTGCGTCCATCGAATACTGCAACCAAATCACCTCCTGGGTCTCAGATGCCATCCTCAGTCAAAACGATATCAAGAGACGGTCGAGCCTCATCAAGTTTTGGGTGCAAGTGGCAGAGGTAAATCCCCTTCCGCTTTAAAAAGATATGTGTGTGTGTGTGTGTGTAACCTCCCATACTGACGATCTCATTTGCATGAATTTGCCATAGAAATGCCGTGAACTCAATAACTTTAACACATGTATGGCTATTCTATCTGCTTTTGACAATAGTTCGGTGGGTCGACTCAAACGAACATGGGAGGTAAGTCAACAAGAAAGAAAGTCTCCAAGCTCATATGCCTTTTCTCGATATATATAGATGGTAGGAGCACGCACCAATCAAACCCTATCGAATATCCGCAGAATCATGGGTGCCAACCGCAACTTTAGTGAATACCGCCAACTGATCCACTCTGTCAACCCACCATGCATTCCGTTCCTGGGCATCTACCTGCAAGACCTCACCTTCATCGAAGACGGCAACTCCAATATCATCAAAAAGCAGCAAAAGGATCTCATCAACTTTGCCAAACGAGAGAAAACCGCCGAGGTCATCCGGGAAATCCAACAATACCAAACCCTCTTTTACAAACTCAAGACCGTGGATGAAATGCAGGTATTTATTCGCGCCAATCTCCAAAGCACCCGGGACGAGGATCAGCTCTATAAGGAAAGCTTGAAGCTTGAACCAAGGTAAGAAGAGCACATAGGGAGGACAACTGGATCACTAATGCATTTTGTGGGGTGTATAGGGAACGTGAAGATGAAAAGATCACTCGGCTGCTACAAGAATCTGGATTCTTGTAGGATAATCCCCCCCCCCTTGTGTATAATCTCCTCAGGGTTACTTAATGTACCTCGCCTATAGTATTTTTTCTCTCTCTCTCTTTTTTTTTGGCTATTGAAAAACTTAATAAACGCAAGTCGCACCTTTACCTTTATAAAAGAATCCGGGCCCTACACACTGGTCACTTAAAGCTGTCGAAATCGTCATGTAGCGAAAAAACCCACCTCGAACAAAAAGTGACACTTTTCATGGGTGATAGTCCATGATTTTTTTTAAAAACGGGGTGTTTTAAAAAACTGCTTCTTTTGACTACAAAAGATTCACTTTGCCCTGCCAATCCATTTTTTTGCTTCTTGCCCTCTTAAACATCACCCCTTGCCTAGACCCACTACCACTGACATACCGCTCTCTCCCCTCCTTCATTCTCTTCGCCATGACACTAGGTTAGTCATATAAATCCTGTACCCCCATATAGCTTGAAAATAGTCGCATTGACTCAATAAAACTCTTGTTGAAACCAACTCTTTAACTACCGTCTCGATTACCAGGGCCAAACTTGGCGATTCTGCTGTGGTTGCTCAGGGCTGACTTTATATTTTGTGGATAAGAATTTTACTCTGTATAAATGGGTGAATCTCACTTTTTCGACTTGCCAACTTTGTGTCTTTTGGGACAAAGCACCATGTGGCATCCTTTCAGTTTGGAAAACCAAAAAGCAACCCCCTTTTTTCAAACGCCACCTTATAAAAAAAAAAAGCATGGACCTATCATCCATGAAAAGGGGGAATGCTACAGACAGAACCATCCGGACAGAATCAACCCGCGTATCCTGAATTTTGCTGACAATAAGGACTTGCATGGAGGGGCACTCCCTGAGACCCTGACGTCAGTCCCGATCATAGATGGGACTCAACTTGGAAATGAAGATAAAACCGCCCCGCCCACACACTCCTCCAACAATATGTGCCTATGCACTGGGTAGATTTGAGCTCCGATCAGTGCCTGTTGAGATCATACAATAGTAGCTGGACCATAATTCTTAAGTTCCTAATAAGGAAGGAAAAGAAAAGAAGCGATTGAGTCAAATGACTTTCATCCTGTCTTGTATCACAACGGTTCAGGAGAAAGTGACACAGCGAACAGATTGACATAGGATGCAGAAACTGACTTTCATCATCAAAAGGTCGCATTTTGGCTTCTTTCTTTCTTTCTTCCTTTACCATTTGTTAGTATACTTCTCTTGTCTTGACGTCTTTGGCCTCTCATCCCTGAACTCCTGTACCTCTAATTTCATACTCCAAGCATTTCGCCCTCCTTTGTTTGACAACACACACGAAAATCGATACGGGCGATCGTTCCAATCTGACACCCCACCTTTCAAAACTCAAAGTTGGTCCATTTGCGCCATGAATCACAATAACTCCCAGGAACAGGCGGATGGTGATTATGATGAATTCCATGATTATGTAGTTAACCACTGGGATGATGATGAAGAAATCGATGAAATGACTAGTCAGAGTGCCTCCGAAGCCCCCACACCGCACCCTCCCACTCCACAGCTCTCTCTATCTCCAGGTACGCAGCATTTCCCTACCAGCCCTTGTTGGACAGCGGTGGACGGTTATCTTGCTCATGCTACTTCCTCTGCTTCTACTTATGCCGTCGCCTCTACTACTGCCATTGCCATTGCTACTGCTATAGCCTCTCCTGAAGCCACAGCCTCTCTTACGAAGATCAAGATCAAGCAGACAGCGGCGGGATTGAAGAGATTTTTGATGGACGATCTTGATGAAATCATGGGCCATGAAAGGCACTTTTGCTTAAACTGTCGTCGATCTTTTTCCCGGAAGCAAGACCTCAATAGGCATTGGAACTCGACGCATACCAACAAACTTAAATATCCTTGCTCCTTCCCTGGCTGTACTAAACGTTTTGCTCGATCAGATGTTATGCAAAGACATTTGCGCAACGTTCACTGACGATCCCAAGCGTCGCAAATACCATATGCCTTTATCCTATGTCTTTATGCTCTACATATATTATATCATCCTTATACTTTGACGTATCACCTATCCATATGCTCACTATACACATATCTTTATACCATTCTTATACCAATATCTATCCCTATACCTACAATAAAATAATTTTGTGTTGATTTCAAATAGTTTTGGAACTCCGAAGGGAGGGAGTGGTCATGCCTAAGACAAATTACCACAAGAGCTAACTGAAAGGGTGTGGATCATCTGCAAAGATATGTGTCATAATTTGAAGGCGTTCTTGAATTTTGTTGTAGCTGTTGTGATGACAGAAGTTGACGGCGTTTGAAAACGCTTCAAGTCTCCACTTTTCCACAAATCCTATTCTTCACTTCTTCTTTCCTTCGGAGAGTGCTACAGACAGAACCATCCGGACAGAACCAACCTGCGTATCCTGAATTTTTCTGACAATAAGGACTTACATGGCGGGGGACTCTCTGAGTCCCTGACTTCAGTCCCGGTCATAGACGGGACTCAACTTGAAATGAAGATAAAACCGCCCCGCCCACCTATGCACTCTATATTTCAAACCCCGATTTGACTACAAGAGCTTTTTTATGCCCGTCCTTCATTTTTGCTCCTTCTTCCCTTCGTCATTACTTTTTTACCGCATCGTCATTCTTTTTTACTCCACGACAACAAACGAACGAACGAGCAAACGAACGAACGAACGGTACATCTCCTCTTCTCACGTCATGTTCATCTTTTGCTTACCATTACTAACTAAATGCCTTTTGCATCGTTCCTCTTTCTTTTGACACTAGATCGGCTACGACGATGACGACGGCAATAGGGACGACGACGATGCTAATGACGACTCCACCACTGCTTCATGTTGCTCAAAAAGGCACTTTTAAAATTTTTAAATGTAAAAAACATGGGGAAACCCTCGCAATTTTTTTTTAGGTGCACTCCCATTCCAATGTAGAATCTCGTAGTTCAAGTTACTGATAAAAGTTTACCAATTTTTTGCCCATACACTTCCGATACTATCTTTGATACTTTTAAAAGCTTGGCCGTCTTTGTCCGCCTCCATTCGCTTGATTTTTACAGTAGCTTGGTCATCTCATTACAACCCGTCGCCATTTACACATTAGCTCAACTCCGGCCTCAAACATAGTCTGTATTATAACTCATTAATCCTATTATACCAATAAAACTTTGTATGTATGCGAAGATAGACCTTACAATCATGTACATGTCGTTATTCATTACAACTGGTGAACCAATTGTCTTTTAGGAGCTGTCAATGATGAGCCACTCATCTGTAGTTTGGTCTTTATAATGGACATGGTATTGTCATGGTTATGGATTTGAGATACATCTTTCATAGGATAATTCAAGTAGGCTTTATTGATGGGAGAGAACTAAGGGGCTATGACACAGGCTATGTTTGGGGTCGTAGTTAAGCTAATGTCTAATGGCAACAAGCCATTGTAATGGGAATGACTAAACTGCTGTAAAAAGTAAGCAAATAAGAGGGACAAAAACCGCCAAGCTGTGTAAAAGTATCAGTGATAGTAGCGGAAGGGTATGGGCAAAGAATTGGTATACTTTTATCAGTAACTTGGACTACGAGATTCTACAATGGAATGGGAGTGCACCTAAAAAAAAATTGCGAGGGTTTCCCCATGTTTTTTACATTTGAAAATTTTAAAAAGAGCCTTTTTGGGCGACATGAAGTAGTAGTGGAGTCGTCATTAGCATCGTCGTCGTCCCTATTTCCGTCGTCATCGTCGTAGCCGATCTAGTGTCAAAAGAAAGAGGAACGATGCAAAAGGCATAAAGTTAGTAATGGTGAGCAAAAGATGAACATGACGTGAGAAGAGGAGATGTACCGTTCGTTCGTTCGTTTGCTCGTTCGTTCGTTCGTTTGACGTCGCGGAGTAAAGAGAATGACAATGGAGGCAAAAAAGTAATGACGAGGGGAAGAAGGAGCAAAATAATAGGACGGGCAAAAAGATAATCTTATGGGCAATCGGGGGTTGAAATCTAGAGTGCATTGGCACACATTATTGGAGGAGTGTGTGGGCAGGATCGTGTTCCTGAGCTTTGATTTGCAGCAAATCCATAACATATCAGAGCGAGCATGCTACTACATTCTCATGCTATGATGTGGACTTGACTTTTGAATGACAAATAGGCTGGATCAGAGAAGATTTGAATGATGCCAAATGGGATAACAGGGGTGGAGTTCCTTCATGAGCACCCGAGTTTTGTATAAAAGTCTTCCTGAACATCATGATCACCTATACAAATGCATTTCCAGCGACGGTAGGTTGAATAGGGTCGCCAGGACCGAGTTCTTTCGCCGCCAGTCGGTCATGCCATTCGCTGGGAACAACTTCTTGCAGAGGCTGGTAGGTGGGTTAAGGGCGGCACGTGCAAGATAAAAGAACCGACCCTATGTGGGGAAGCCTGCCAATTTTCTTGGAAGGTTGGTGAGATATGCGCCGTTTATCGTTGTGTTGTTCCATCGGCCTTGGCGTCGCATTTGATCCACATTACCCGCCATACGAGCTGATGAGCCGCAATTGACGTGTGTCTTTTTGTTGGACCTGATACCAGGAGAAGAGTTGCCGATCGATTCCCGATGAAAAAAGTAAGAACATTCCTGTGCTTGGCGGGGCGGTTTTTTCTTCATTTCGAATTGAGTCCCAGCTATGCCCGGGACTCAAGTCAGGGACTCAGAGAGTCCCCCGCGCCATATCAGTCCTTATTGTCCGCAAAATTCAGCATACACGGATTGGTTCTGTCCCGGTGGTTCCTGCCTGTAACATTCCCCGTGGCGGCAAGTGATTATTTTGTAGCCCGAGACGGAATATGAAATCCAATGTGAGTGCAAATCATCTGGGTGCGCCACACCCGGAGTTTGAATAGCGGTTTGCCCCTGAACAATGGAAAGTAGACCTTTTCTCAACAACATCAACTCTCCTCTACTTCACAATAAGCGTCTTTTCCAATCAACACAGACTATCCTTGTTTTTTTCCTTAAGATAAGCAAACGCCCCATTCCAAAGAGTATGCATGTACTGGATCCAAGGGGGCTGCACCACCAAACCCAAGATTACGTGATATTCGCAAACTATTGGACAATGTGAATCATTTCTTGGTACCGCCCACTTTAGAAAGAGTGCAATACCCTTAAATA
>LT551507.1:381631-391770 GCA_900079185.1 Absidia glauca
ACCAACTTTTTTATTTTATTTACCACGCACGGCCTTCTTCATTTTTGGTTGGGGTAACTTAGCTTTACTGCGATTAGTCAGTCGACCGACCCACAAGGTAAAAGAGGAGTCTGGGAACAAAAAGAGAATGATATCACTCAAGCGACTCCTGTTGTAGAACGTATGTTGGCTGTTGTGCGTTGGTTTATGTCCACACTCTATGGGTCCTATGCTTCGCGGTGCACCAATGGGCTGAACGAAAAGAAGCCCTACAACCCTATTTTGGGCGAACAATTCAAGTGTACTCTTGGCGATGTAAAGTGCGTATGTGAACAAGTCTGTCATCATCCTCCTATCTCTGCCTTTTACCTCGAAGATGAAAAAGCCGGTGTCTCATTAAATGGTCATAGTAAGTGACATGAAGTGACATTTGTCGGAAGTTGAAAGTCTCGTACCCCCTTTTTGTTTAACTTACTTTTTCCATGATTAGGTTGTCAAAAGTCCAAATTCAAAGGCACGTCGATCAAGGTGGATCAGATTGGTCGTGCTGTCCTCTACGTCAAGCCATTTGAAGAACAATACATCATCGACTTCCCTCACCTATTGATCCGGGGCTTCTTGACTGGTGCGGCGTATATTGAACTGGGCGGCAACTGCTCGATCACATGCAGCAACGGAGTGCAAACCACCATGGAGTTTGTACCCAAGCCCTGGTTTGGCGGCGAATACAACCACTTTAAAGGATCGATCACCTACGAAGGCACGGAACGGTACGACTTGTCTGGCCGATGGAGTCACCAGTCCTTTTACAACAAAAAGGGGGAACCGAATAGCAAAACCTTACTGTTTGACGCCGAAGGTGAACCAATGGCAAAACGGGTGACGCCTCCTGAAGACGAACAGCAACCCATCGAATCTCATCGTCTGTGGGGTAAAGTGACGGCGGCTTTAGCTGTCAAGGACTTTGCCACTGCGAACGCCGAGAAATCAAAAATCGAAGATTGGCAACGATCGGTACGCAAGGAACGGGCGGACAACAACATTACTTGGACCCCTGATCTGTTTGTGTTCAACAAAGATGCCGACGCCGCTTCCGACTATGACAAGACCAATCTTTCTCTGTCCCAGAAAATGCCAGGGAAGACGCAAATCGATCAAGGCGCTTGGACTTACAAGGATTCTCTTCACCTCCGTCACCAACAACAGCAGCAATAGATTAGCAACTCCACTACTTAGAACCCCCCCCCATAATACTCTTCTTTCTTTTGTCTTCACTACACGTTACTACATAGTACTTTTGATGTATATTGTTTCCCGTATACAAATACAACCACCAAATCGCATGGTTTCCCCTTCTCTTCTAATCTCCTACTCAAATAAAGATATCAATGATCACATACATCAAATGGAAACAGATCCTACACCACAGGAAAGCGTATTCTGAAAAAGGCGGAGTGCGAAATAAAGTGGGGGACGGGCAGCTTTTTGACTTTTTTAGAAACTTTACGATTTCCAATGGTCACTTTTTGGACGAGTTGAACTGGTTTCCAAAACCGAGCTGGATAACCCGTCTTGGAATTCTGCATGCAGCAGGATACAACACATATCCATCAAACGGTGCGCCAAACGTGAAGTATATATGCGCTTTAAGCTTCTCTAAACGCTACAAAAAGTCCCAAAACAGCGACTGAGTTCAGGGGTTCGAAAATTACCATTTCTCCACTAAAATCTACCTTCCTTTGCATCTTTGCGTATATAAGAAGCGCTTCTTTTGTTAGGTGAAATTTGAGGGGCCCTTTTTCTATCTCGTTTACGAGAAAATCTATGCTCAACAAAAAGTGTCACATTTCATGGGGGGAATGCTACAGACAGAACCATCCGGACAGAACCAACCTGCGTATCCTGAATTTTGCTGACAATAAGAACTTATATGACGGGGGACTCTTGAGTCTCTGACTTCAGTCCCGGTCATAAATGGGACTCAACTTGAAATGAAGATAAAACCGCCCCTGCCCACACACTCCTCCAACAAGGTGTGCCTATGCACTCTAGACTTCAAACCCCGATTTTACTACAAGAACTTTTTTTATGCCCGTCCTTCATTTTTGCTCCTTCTTCCCCTCGTCATTACTTTTTTGCCTCCACATTATCATTCTCTTTATTCCACGACGACAAACGAGCGAGCGAACGAACGAACGAACGAACGAGTAAACGAACGAACGTACGGTAACTCTTCCCTTCTCACATCATGCTCCTCTTTTGCTTACCATTACTAACTTTTTACCTTTTGCATCGTTCCTCTTTCTTTTGACACTAGATCGGCTACGACAATGACGACGGCAATAGGGACGACGACGATGCTAATGACGACTCCACCACTGCTTCTTGTCGCCCAAAAAGGCTCTTTTTAAAATTTTCAAATGTAAAAAACATGGGGAAACCCTCGCAATTTTTTTTTTAGGTGCGCTCCCATTCCATTGTAGAATCTCGTAGTCCAAGTTACTAATAAAAGTGTACCAATTCTTTGCCCACAACCTTCCGCTACTATCTTTGATACTTTTACACAGCTCGACCGTTTTTGTCCGCCTTCATTTGCTTGATTTTTACAGTCGCTTAGCCATTCTCATTACAACCCGTCGCCATTTACACATTAGCTTAACTCCCGCCTCAAATATAGTCTGTACCATAGCCCATCAATCCAATTGTACCAATAAAACTTTGTATGTATGCGAAGATAGGCCTTACGATCATGTATTACATTCATTACAACTAGTAAACCAATGGTGTTTTAGGAGTTGGCAATGACGAGCTTACTCATCTGTAGTTTGGTCTTTAAAGCGTACATGGCATCGTCATGGTTATGGATTTGAGAAACGTCTTTCGTAGAATGATTCAAGTAGGTTTTATTGATGGAATAGGACTAGGGGGCTATGGTACAGGCTATGTTTTGGGGTCGTAGTTAAGCTAATGTCTAATGGCGACAAGCTATTGTAGTGGGTATGACTAAACTGCTGTAAAAATCAAGCAAATGGAGGTGGACAAAAACGGCCAAGCTGTGTAAAAGTATCAGTGATAGTAGCGGAAGGGTATGGGTAAAGAATTGGTACACTTTTATTAGTAAATTGGACTACGAGATTCTACAATGGCATGGGAGTGCACCTAAAAAAAAATTGCGAGGGTTTCCCCTTGTTTTTTACATTTGAAAATTTTAAAAAGAGCCTTTTTGGGCGACATGAAGCAGTGGTGGAGTCGTCATTGGCATCGTCGTCGTCCCTATTGCCGTCGTCATCGTCGTAGCCGATCTAGTGTCAAAAGAAAGAGAAACGATGCAAAAGGCAAAAAGTTAGTGATGGTAAGCAAAAGACGAACATGACGTGAGAAGAGGAGAGTTACCGTTCGTTCGTTCGTTTACTCGTTCGTTTACACGTTCGCTCGTTCGTTTGCCGTCGTGGAGTAAAGAGAATGACAATGGAGGCAAAAAAGTAATGACGAGGGAAAGAAGGAGCAAAATAATAGGATGGGCAAGAAATAATAATCTTATAGCCAACCGGGGTTTGAAATCTTGAGTGCATAGGCATACATTGTTGGAGGAATGTGTGAGCAGGATCGTATTCCTGAGCTTTGATTTGCAGCATATCCCTAACATATCAAAGCGAGCATGCTACTACACTCTTATGCTATGATCTGGACTTACCTTTTGAATGACAAATAAACTGGATCAGAGAAGATTGAATTTTGCCAAATGGGATAGCAGGGGTGGGGTTCCATCATGAGCACCGAGTTTTGTATAAGGGTCTTCCTGAACACCATGATCACCTGTGCAAATGCATTTTCAGCGACAGTGGGTAGAATAGGATCGCCAGGACTGAGTTCTTTCGCCGCCAGTCGGTCATGTCATTCGCCGATCGCCGGGAACAACTTCTTGCAGAGGCTGGTAGGTGGGTTAAGGGCGGCACGTGCAAAATATAAAAGAATCGACCCTATGTGGGGAAGCCTGCCATTGATTGCATCAATTCTTTTGAAAGGTTGATGAGATATGCACCGTTTATTGTTGTGTTGTTCCATCGGCCATGGCGTCGTATTTGATTCACGTTCGCACACACATTACCCACCATACAAGCTAATGAGCCGCAATTGATATGTGTCTTTTTGTTGGACCCGATACCAGGAGAAGAGAGGGCCTTGCCGATCGATTCCCAATGAGAAGAGTAAGGCCACTCCTGTGCCTGGCGGGGCGGTTTCATCTTCATTTCGAATTGAGTCCCAGCTATGCCCGGGACTCAAGTCAGGGACTCAGAGAGTCCCCCGCCATATCTGTCCTTATAGTCCGCAAAATTCAGCATACACAGATTGGTTCTGTCTCGTGGTTCTGTCTGTAGCATTCCCTTATTTCAGTGGGGGATGGTCCATGCTTTTTTTGAAAAGCGGCGTTTGAAAACATCGGCTGCTTTTTGGTTTTCTGAACTGGATGATGCCACATGGTGCTTGTGTAGATAGAGGCAAAGTAGTCAAGTCGAAAAGGTGATATTCGTTTATTTATACACAGAGAGTGAATTACTTTTTGTACACAAGTCAAGCCAGAGCAGCAGGCTCCTTTGCTCAAGTTTGGCCCTAGGAATCGAGATGGTAGTCAAGGAGATGGTTTCATAAAAGTTTTATTGACTGAAGAGTGAGACGAAGCTCGAGTTTAATGGGAGACCTGCGAAAGTATGTACAGGATTTGGAATGACTAAGCTAGTGTCAGGACTTAGAGAAGGGAGACGGCGAAGGTATGTACAGGACTTGTAATGATTGACCTAATGTCAAGAGAGTGGAGAGCTGGCCGGCGGCGCAAGGAATGTCAATGGTAGTCGGCAAATGGGAGTAGAGACTTTTGGAAGTGCAATGGCTACAGAATCTACAATGGAATGGGAGTGCACCTAACAAAAATGTCCGTCCAGTTTTTGATCTACTAAGAAAAAGAGGAGCAATGATACAAAAGGCAAGTGTTAGTTCATGGTGAGAAACGCCGTTCGTCATGGGTAGGAAAGGGCTTACCTTTTGTTCCCAAAAGTATCAAGTCAGGGGTGGTGTCATGTCAGTGGGGTGGTAAAAGTAAAGACAATGAGAGTGAAGAAAGAGGGGAAGGAGAGGTTAACATAAAGGTGTGGCAAAGATGAATTATAACCCCCAGTGGCGCTCAACATTTCAAACTCCGTCGTCTCAACCTTGACCCTGAAAGTGTGAAGGCAAACGGTGCGCTGCAAGTGATATGAAGAGGGATGCTGTTCGTTTGCTATGGCAGGGTGGTACATCGTGTCAACAAAGATAGGCTTGTGTTGTAACGAGACTAATAGTGAGACCACATGTCATGTCCTTGTATCACATCCCCTAGCTTCAAATTTCCAGGCACCGTTTTCAAACCAAGCCACCACGTCGGGTAGAGCACACCCATTCATGATACAAGCTACAGCGTTTAACTTGAACAAAACAACAATGTGTTTTTATTATGGACTCCTGATGTAAACATGTTAAAAAAAACGGATGTTATCTATAAAAATGATCCTAATCTACTAAAACAAACTAGTACTTCTTGCCGAAGACAGCGACTTGGAGGTAATCGTAACCACTAGAGAAAGAGAAAGAGAAAGAGAGAAAATGGTGAGTTCCCTGATGACATGATCCCTGCATTATGATTTCTATTTACCTGAGGACACCAGCACCAGCGATGGCACGGAGGATGTTAGCACCAGCACCCTTGAAGAGGGACTTGACACCTTCCTTGGCAACGATTTCCTTGAAGGCAGCCATGGAAGAGTCGTACTTGACGGCAGCACCGGAGGTCATCATCATACGTCTACGGACGGTATCGATGGGGTAAGAGGCTATGATGATGAAAAGAAAACATTGTAAGCCACAGGAACAATTCAAAGCCCGATGCAATATTTTTCCAATCCACTCTACTTACCAAGACCAGCACCAGTAGTAACAGCCCAACCCAAAGCGAAGGAAGCCAAGAAGGAGTCCTTGAGGTTTTCGGGGAGGACGGGCTTGATGGAATCGTACATACCGAAGTACAAACCTATGTAGATCAAAAGTTGGATGAGTAAAAGGGCATCAGCAAGAGAGGGGAGTACTTACCGCGGTAAACAATGATACCAACACAAGAGATGTTGAAACCACGGTAAAGACCAGCAATACCATCGGAGGCCAAAGTCTTACGGTAGACATCGACCAGACCGTTGAATTGACGTTCACCGGAACCCTTGGAGGACTTGGCATCGTTAGCAAGACGAGTACGGGCGTAATCCAAAGAGTAGACGAAGAAGAGGGAACAGGCACCAGCAGCACCACCGGAAGCCAAGTTACCAGCGAACCAAGCCCAGTAGCCATCCTTCTTCTTATCCTTGTTGAACATACGCTTGAATTGATCCTTGAAGGCGAAGTTCAAGGCTTGGGTAGGGAAGTAACGGATGACGTTGGCAGTGTTACCTCTCCACATGGAGACCAAACCTTCATCCTTGACAGTACGGTTGAAGCAGTCAACGATACCCTTGTAAGGAGAGTTAAGACGACCTTGCTTGATCATTTCATCTTGGTTTTGGACCAAGAGCTTGATACGTTCAATGGGAGCAGCAGCAGTCTTGGAGACAGCGGCGGAGACACCACCCATAAGGAAGTCCTGAAAAAAAAAGAAGGGGGATGATGATGAGCCATCACACATAGCTTTTACTTCAGGGTCATCATATACTTACAATAGCAAACTTGTTTTGTTCAACGAAAGATTGTTGGGAGGACATTTTTAAAAGATATGCCGGAGTGGGGTTAAAGGTAAAGGGAAAGAAAAGAAAAAGGAGAGAAAGGGAAGAGCGGAAAACTTTATAACCACCGAGAAAAAAATTTTTTTCTCTCGCATTTGATTGGTCGGAGTCTTGTTTTCTTTTTCCATCAACCAGGGGTAGGCTCGAAAATAGCTTTTCTTCTTCTTTCGGTGTGATACCAGACAAACTCCCCCTCTCACTAGAAAAGCTGACGTCGAAGCCATCATTTCTTATCCCGCATCCCTACACAGCCAATCAACTGGATGCAAGTTCCAAATCATCCACCACAAATCAGCTACTCACTTGAAGGCACGCTGTAGCCAATAATCTCTTGTCATAGTGAAAGTGATCCTATCACTGGATACATCAAGAGTAATCGCTCATAGTGGCATTCTTTTTCATGAAATGAGGGCTGTTTAAAGAAGGGGTAATTGGGATCTCCCTCGAATTCGATCCCCGCCGCGGGTCCCATATGAAAAACAAACAGACCAGCACCCAGTGTTCGTCCCCTCCCCCTTGATTCGTGCGCCCACATATTAACACTTGCCTTTGGAAGAGAAGAAAGAGGGAGAGGAAGAGGTGAATGAAGCGAGCGAACCTCCTACTGAGAGACAGAGACTTGTAGCCGGGTAAGGGATAGAAGTTTAATTTCTGGAGGGTGCGGAGACACTCGGATGCCGATTCTTGTTGACTAATTCACAGCCGCAACCAGACCAGTCCTATCAACACCCTTTTCCCCCTTTTCACTTTTCCACATATGAATCCACCCCTGCCTTTGGTTAAAGAGAGAGCGAGAGAAAAAAAGACATCAATGCTTTTGGCACCTTGATCCATCAAGTTGGGGAGTGTAGGTTGGTGGAGCAGCACTGGAAGGATTCAACCAATCAGACTTTGGCGGAGTATGAAACCCCAGAAGGGCTACTCAACAAACGTATCCTCTGCGCTTTTATTTTCCTCTCTCTTTCACACACACACATTCACCTCTTACATTATTCTCATGTTACGATCCGCCCTATCACGCCAATGCTTACAAAGATCAATGTGGGCACCCAAGCTTATACCAAGACTCCCAATGATCACCTCTTACAAACGACCACTTCTCCGCACATACGGATCACAAGCAATCGACACTGATACTTCACCATGGAATGGTGCGACAGTCAAACAAGCTTCAAACGAATCGGGCATCAACATTACTGAAAAGGCACTCAAGGTAATGGAAACATGTCATGCATGGAATAGTCCCCCACTCACTCTTTTTTTCCTTCCTCGTCCAGCAACTGAAATACATTGCCGAGCGAGATAACGATCCCCATCAGTTACTGCGAGTCATGGTCGATTCAGGTGGCTGCCATGGCTTCCAAAACAAAATGGAACTGACAACAACAACGGATGAAGATGACTTGTAAGTAGTGTTACAACTGCTTCCCTTTTTTATGCTAAACTTTTTTTTTGTTGTGTATCTAGTGTATTTGAAAAGGACGGTGTACGAGTGGTAGTGGATGGTGTTTCCCTGCAATACCTTCGAGGCTCCAATGTGGACTTTGTGGAAGAACTCATCGGGTCTACCTTCCAAGTCGTTGATAATCCAAACGCAAAACACTCTTGTGGCTGTAACATCTCCTTTGACATTGACCTGGATATGATCACTCAGAATTAGAACGAAACATCATAGTTTTATTTATTCCCCCCTCACCCTTCTCTCAGCATCCATCGATAGAATCATTCTCTCTCTCTCTCTTTTTATATATGTATTCCACTCTTCCAATAAACTTCACTTAAGGCAAAAAAAAAAAGTAATGGAATGATGGGTTGTGTTGGAGGGACTAGGTCGTATGCGCTGGTCCTTTCAAGCACAGTCCCCCCCCCAAAAAAAAGAAGGATCAGTAATGGATGATTGCGGGGAGAGGGCTATGCGCACCTGATATGGGGTTGGCGCCCTGAACGCCTGCTTCAAATTTGGGGGGAATGCTACAGACAGAACCATCCGGACAGAACCAACCTGCATATCCTGGCTTTTGCTGACAATAAGGACTTGAATGGCGTGGGACTCTCTGAGTCCCTGACTTCAGATTCGATCATAGATGGGACTTAACTTGAAATTAAGATAAAACCGCCCCTGCCCACACACTCCTCCAACAATGTGTGCCTATGCACTCTAGATTTCAAACCCCGATTTGACTACAAGAACATTTTTATGCCCGTCCTTCATTCTTGCTCCTTCTTCCCCTCGTCATTACTTTTTTGCCTCCACATTGTCATTCTCTTTTTTCCACGACGACAAACGACCGAACGAATGAACGAGTAAACGAACGAACGAACGGTAACTCTTCACTTCTCACGCCATGCTATGACCCATTACTAACTTTTTGCCTTTTGCATCGTTCCTCCTTCTTTTGACACTAGATCGGCTACGACGATGACGACGGCAATAGGGACGACGACGATGCTAATGACGACTCCACCACTGCTTCATGTCGCCCAAAAAGGTTCTTTTTAAAAATTTTAAATGTAAAAAACATGGGGAAACCCTCGCAATTTTTTTTTTAGGTGCACTCCCATTTCATTGTAGAATCTCGTAGTCCAAGTTACTAATAAAAGTATACCAATTCTTTGCCCATACCCTTCCGCTACTATCTTTCATACTTTTACACAGATTGGTCGTCTTTGTTTGCCTTCATTTGCTTGCTTTTTACAGTAGCTTAGTCATTCACATTACAACCCGTCGCCAATTACACATTAGCTTAACTCCGGCCTCAAACATAGTCTGTACCTTAGCCCATAATCATATTCTACCAATAAAACTTTGTATGTATGCGAAGATAGACCTTACGATCATGTACATGTCATTAGATTCATTACAACTAGTAAACCAATGGTGTTTTAGGAAATGTCATTGATGAGCTGCTCATCTGTAGTTTGGTCCTTATAATGTACAGGTAATGTCATGGTTATGGATTTGAGAAACGTCTTTCGTAGGATGATTCAAGTAGGTTTTATTGATGTAATGGGTCTGAAGGGCTATGGTACAGACTATGTTTGAGACCGTAGTTAAGCTAATGTGTAAATGGCGACGGGTTGTAATGAGAATGACTAAGCTACTGTAAAAACCCAGCAAATGGAGGCGAACAAAGACGGGCAAAATGTGTAAAAGTATCAGTAATAGTAGCGGAAGGGTATGGACAAAGACTTTGTATACTTTTATTAGTAACTTGGACTACGAGATTCTACAATGGCATGGGAGTGTACCTAAAAAAAAAATTGCGAGGGTTTCCCCATGTATTTTACATTTGAAAATTTTAAAAAGAGCCTTTTTGGGCGACATGAAGCAGTGGTGGAGTCGTCATTAGCATCGTCGTC
>LT551507.1:428799-439420 GCA_900079185.1 Absidia glauca
GATGGGTTTGATCCCCATTTGAAGGTAAATGCCCCACTGGTGCCGGAGTTTAAAATCGTATGGGTGAGTCGATGACTCATGCGTTTCCTTAGCGTTGCTCTTCCCCTCCCTCAGGTGGCGGTTGCCACGGTCATTTGAATGCCAAGGGACTTTCTTTGCTCAAAGAGCTCGAAGGCTGGAGACCCAACTTTTACTACGATCAGCCGAATGGAAAAGATAAGTCTCAGGTACCCTCCCAAAAAGAAGGAAAACTCACTCATTTTCTCTCTCTCTCTCTCGACATTACGTCACAAGACAATTGGTTATGGTCATAATTGTGATGCGTAAGAATTTCGCCTTTATACTCATTGGTGATAAAATTAACGGAGAGGGGTGTTTTTTTTTTCTCAATAGCGATGCCACAAGGTGTAAAAACATCCACCCTCCTCTTTCCAGAGCCGAAGGCGAAGCCTTGCTCAAAAAGGATCTTTCCGGGTTTGAAAAGTACATTTGTCAAACCGTAACCCACCAGTTGAAATGTCCCTTGAACTGCAATCAGTTTGGCGCTCTTGTCAGCTTTGCCTACAACACAGGCACAAGTGCCAATGGATTCCGAATCAGCAAGGTGTACGAACAACTCCAAGCAGGGTGTAACTACAAGGTAGGAATGAAATAGGGTATGATGATGACGCTCATCTGTCGTCTATGTAGGGTGCAGCAAAGGTGTGGACAAGCTCATTCACCAACCAAGGATTGCTTACCAGCCGTCGCAAAAAGGAAGTGGCTCTCTTTACCACCGCTACCTCCAGTGTGTCGGGATGTTAAAGCCCCGCTGCATGAATTGCCTTTTTGGTGCCGCCCACTCAAAAAGAATAATAAAAAACGATCTAGTGTACACATTGCTTTATTAGATGTTTTTTTGAATTCAACATTGCAGTTTTCTTTTTCTTGGCTGACTCTCTAGGGTGTTGTTCCATCGATGTGATGACGAAGCATCCTTGTTCTTCTTCTTCTGGTCCAGAGATTGCAATTGATAGAGCAGAGCGAGGTTGGGGCCGATGGCAGGGGCGCGGCGCTGGACAAAGGCATAGGCGTCGTGGAGGGACAGATGAAGTGAGTGCATGATGTAGGCAATGACGACGGTGGCCGACCGGGCCACGCCGCATTGACAGTGGACGAGGACGACTTTTTTACGCTTCTTGGCCTCATCGAGAAGCCGCATGGCGTCGGCCAGTCGGAGTGTCTCGCCGTGCTGGAGAGTCGCTAATTTATAGTAGCCCTTGGCGGCGGCTGTGTTGGTCTTGGACCATGGGTACGTCGTATAGCTGGGTTTGGTCACCTCGGTTGCCACGTTTAAAAGACAATCAATGTTGTCGAGTTGGTCGAGACAGTGTGCATTTGTTTCGTTGCCGATGTAAAGGTACGGGAGGATGGCCACCGGGCCATTTTGGTAAGAGATATGGTTCTGTGGTGGAGGTGGTGGAGGTGGTGCAAGGCGCTGCCTTTTGTGGGTGGTGGGCGTAGTAGCATCCTTGGAAAGAGATAACCGAAGCTGTTTCATGGGTTTGCGTCGTCGGATTGATAATGAGGATGAAGTGGTGGCGGGAATCATAGTCAAAGTGATCAGTTCAGGGGACATTAAGGATAAGAGGTTAGGACGAGGAGAAGGAAAATGTCAAAAGATGAATGCTTTTATACCTTGTACATTCAAAAAGGGGCATTGATCAGTTCAATAAAGTATCCACCAATCAACAGCGACCAATTTATTGGATAACCTTTTCTTTCTCCTCAACCGATCCCTTTCCCTCCCTTTGAGAGAGTGAATCACCTCCCATTTACCCTCTATGGAAGTTCGGGTTCGTTTCGTAATTTGTACTCATGCAAGTTTAAAGTATGCAGTTTTCCATTATGTTTTTTCTTTATCATCGCACTTTTGGTTGATTCTTTGATTGGTATGGCTTGCATTCCTGGAAATCCCAATTTACAGTAGCCACATGTCAGCCAAATCATGCTAATTGGCAAACCCTGGTCATTCAAACTCCGCCTACGCCATTGAAAAAGGATCTACACAGTGTGCTGCTATTGATAGACAGCCGCTTGAGGATCTTTCCCAAAGGTTTTTGTCCCCGAAGCAAGCAACCCATTTATCACATCAAGAAACATGAGCCGATCAGCACGCAGACGCACGTCTGATGTGATCTCGCATGAAAAGTGCATTTTCGGTATCAACATGAAGATTGAGAATGCAAGTACACCACTCGCTCTTGGGGAAGGAGGTCAAAGAGCATCCCAATCTAGCATGAAAGGGTGAGGTATGATGTTCAAACTCAGCCGCAGGGTGCAAATTTTTAAAGTTAGCCCTGCGTTGGTCCAGTGGGACTTTAGATCTATCGCACAAGCATTGGAGGTGATGAAGAAGTGTAAGATAGAATAAAAGACTTGATGTTGGAGAAACTGAATACCCACGATGAGCGGTATACGGAGACAGCATATTTATAGAACATGAAATCAACACAATGGCCAATTGCTTGTCATGTCAAGCACTATACGGGAAAGACATACTGCCATACATATGAGAAAATTTTCAAAAGCTTTCATGTAAGAAAAGGCATGATAAACATCAAGTCAAAGAAGTACAATAGTGCCAGCAATGAATGAGGGATCTCTATCTGTTAGATTGGGAACCATGGCAACCGATTGTAAGATGGTACCTGTCAGATTGGGAACAAGGGCAATCAATTTCAAAATGACGTCTGTCAGATTGGGAACCATGGCAACCGATTTTAAGATAGCAGCTGTCAGATTGGGAACCATGGCAACCCATTTCAAAGTGGCAGTTTCCAGCATGGACTTCACTGGGCGGAAAGCTATTTTCAACTCCGAAATATTGAAACTCCGGATGCTTCCTTCTTTGAGAGTTTCCCAAATCCCCTGTTGAAGTTCTCTCTTTCACATTCTTTCAACTAGATCAAAACTTATGGCTTCCAATGACGTCTCGTATATCGTATTTATACCCCTGATTTTGTGTTTAGTGGCGATTGGCTTTTTACTCTCTGTCTTTTACTCACAGCGCCAACAACAACGGGGTAAGGCCCCATGGAACACAACCAACGTTGGCTGACTACTTTACATGCTATGCTATAGATATCCTCACCTTGGCACAACACCAACAAAATCTAAGTGATGATGAACTAGATGAACTCTATGAAGCTACACCGGACAATGACGACGGCTTGGACGACGAGAACGACAATGCAGGCGAAGGCTCGTCATCTGCGGCGACATTGCGCATCAGAAAGGTTGGCAAGAAAAAAGGGGAAAAGCTTCGTCGAAAGGAACAGTTGCGACAGTATAGAGAGGTAAGAGAAAGAAAAGCTTACCCAGAAGCCTTAGTGACCTTCCTCTCTTCAACGTGGGATTTTATTTAGTACATGGACCATCAACGCGATGCACGACGGGCTCAAGATGAAATTCTAGATGAGGAATACCGACGTCAAAAAGCCGAAGAAGCCATCCAAAGGGACGAGGAGGTAAGTAGCTGTGGGTACAACTTGGACAACACTTACCTTTTTTCAAACAAAGATGGAAAAACGTAGGAAACGACAAGAAAAGCTTGCGAAGCAAGAAGAGAAGAACAGGCTGAACCAGTTGAAACAACAAGAAAAGGAACTGACAAGGGCACAACAACGATTCAAAAAGTATCATGTCAAAATCAAGACTTGGGTCAAGGTAAGACAGTATAAGCATGAACCGTTGATGATAACTCGATTCTTTTCCCCTATGTATAGGATGCCAAGGTATGTCATGTCGATGATGTGGCGAAACAGATGGGCCTGACAACCGAGGAAACAGAAGCGATCTTACAACAACTGTGCGACACGGATCCGGAATTCCAGTTGGCATTGTGGTCTGATGATAGATCGGTCTTGATGTATGTGATTCCTTCTGATTATGATCGACTGACCGACTATATGGAGCAACATCAAGGCAAATTGGTCGTCAATGAAGCCGTGGCAGACTCATTTCTAGTGCTAGGTAGATAACAGAGTTAGATAAATCATCTCTCTCTCCCCTCTTTAGATGTAGATGCCCATTGATTGAATGATGACTTGTAAATAAAACATAATAAAGCATGATTAGATGATGATGTTGGACTTCCTAGTCTATTCGACGGTGTTAATAGATGCAAAGGGTAGTCAATCTGGTGTTTATTTGTATCAAGCTGTATAAAAGAGGCTATTCTAATGATCTACTTTACTGGGTTATGGGCTTTGTAATACTACAAGATCAGATAAGAGGATGTTAGTTTCATCATCATTTTCTCCAGGGGCACTTTTACTTACATCGACACCAATCTTGATACCTTCTTCCAATCCCACGATAGGTTCATAGCCCAACAGAAACCGAGCCTTGTCAATATCGAAGTAGCGCGAGCTCATGGCTTGTTTGATCCTTGAGCGAGTCATCCCTTCCTTGAGAGTATCCTTGTCCCAAAACAGCGCCTTGAAGTTGTAGATGGATTCACTGATGTAGGCAATCACCATGCTGGCATTATAGGACAAGATGATCTTTTTTGATTTTGGCATATCCATTCCGTATTCGTACCAGACTTTGGAGGCAAAGTCCCAAAAGGGGATCGGGGTGCCGTTGGTGAGGTTGAAGGCCTGGCCACCCACCGGGGAATCCTTGGACAGAGCGAGTTTCTCAGCGGCGAGGACATGGGCGTAGGCGATGTTGCCGACATATGTAAAATCCATCAATGAGGTGTTGTTGCCGATCTGGAACCGGTGTTGCCCACGTTGACATACTTCGATCATCCCAGGAATCATCTGTCGGTCGCCAGGGCCAAAGATCGCTGAAGGACGGATCGTGCATGTCTGGACTCCATCGATGCTGTTAGCTGCCAGTACCACCTTTTCACATTCAATCTAAAAGTTGTATTTGTCGTTGTCGTCGTCGTCAAAAAGAGAGAGCACGTGTTAGAAAAGCCCGATGTCCATCTGGTCTCCCCATGTGCCTAAATACACTTTTCAAACTTGCCTTGGATTCGGTATACACATCAATAGCCTGGGGAGGATAAGGGGTATGTTCATCGACATTGACCATGGGTTCGCCGGTGGAGATGACACTACCAGAGCTCGTGACAACCAAAATAGGGACATGGGCTTCTTGACAGGCCTTGATGACATTTTTGGTACCGTCGACATTGATGGAGAAGTAAAGATCACGAGGAGGATTAGCGGAGTTGACATGAGGAGGTGAAGCAGTATGGATGACAGCAGTGATGCCTGACATGGCTTGAAGCACATCCCCGTACTTTCGAAGATCGCCAACATGGTAGGTGACATCTGCCTCGGGTTCTTTGGGAGCAGTAATATCGAATACGGCAATCGTCGACCCATCGTTTCGTCCACGGATCTGATCTACTACATGACGGCCAAGGAAGCCGCCGCCACCGATAACGAGATAGGAATGAGGCATGATGATGGGAAAGAAAGAGAATTCAACAAAAGAGCGGGTTATACAAAACAATAGCGGGGTTTGAATTACAGGCGAGGGCATGGCAATCACCATTGATCGCTTGACAACTTTGTTTTAATAGCCCAAAAGTATATGTTTGTATCAGAGTATTTATGTTTAAGGAGGAGGAGGAGGAGGAGGAGGAGGAGAGGGGGAAATCTATTCTGAATCATCGCCATCCGAGTCCATTTTCGTCTGTTTTGAGGGTTGATCCGTGGAGTCGTCGTTATTCCGTTTGCCCAGTGCGGTTGTATTAGCCGATGATGTTGGTTTTGTCCTCAGTTTGAAGGTACCGTCCAATAAAGCCACGGCATCCGATTTGTTCTTTGCATAGGTAATAATCTACCCACCATTACAACCACCATAAAAAAACGAACGTTAGAACCACACTAAGGAGCGTTTACGCACACTTACCAAAGGTTTGTCATAGAAAACAAACCCTTCGAGACTTCGCATGGCTGTCGTGGCAGAAGTGACATCGACAAAGGCAACAAAGGCTTGTTCACGTAGCTTTTCTGTGGATTGCGCCTTGACGTCAACAATATGACCATACGATGCAAACAAGTTGTACAAGGAGGCCTTGAGTTCTATCCTCCACAAAAGAAAAGAGAGAGGGTCAACAATCAGTGATTCAAAACATAAGAAGAGGCATTCCTACCAATGACATTGATACGGCTATTGAGGTTTTTAATGTACAGCGTCTGGTTAGGTGGAATGTCGGCCATGATGTGTGTAGGGTGGGCGTGCGTGTGTGTTGGAAAAGCGAAAGAGAAGTTTTTATTTCAAAAATCGTGACTGAGCTGACTGAGTGTAAATTTGTTCCCCGCCGCCCGCGCGCTGGGAATGTCTACGCGCACGGAAAGGGGGCGGGGACATACTAGTTGTTCATTTGTCAAAAAGTGTGAGCTTTATTATTGACTGATACATATCAGAATACAAAATAGAGCTACTATGGTTGGACCTACAGGAGGGTTAGGCTACATGGCATGACTAATCTAGTGTAATGACTGACCAGGTGCACACAAAAAGTGTCATGGCTAGTAAGCAGAAGGAGTGCTCGAAGGGATACCACCTTTCAGCAATGCATTGGTGCATAGAATCTACTACGGGAGAGTAAGTGCACCTAAAAAAGTTGCGAGGTTTTCATAATACCTGATTCAACCCCTCTTAATCACTATCCTAAGTACATGTCCAGCTATTTCTGATGCCAGAGAGCCTATGTCCGTTGCCATCATGTTGAATCTAGTGAGAAAAAGAAGGGTAATGATAAAAGATGTTGATGTTAGCATTGTAAGAGACAGGTGGACATGCAAAGAGGCAACAAGTTACCTTTTGTCTCTATCGTTAAAGTTTGTGTCATAAAGGTGATTCCAGGAGGTGTTGCCGTGACAAAGTCGATGGAGAAAAAAAAAGTGACGGAGAAGGACAGAAAGAAGGGATGCAAAAGGCTTCAGAGGAACATGATATGCACTTTAATGCCAACACCCGTGCTTGTGATTTAAACTCCGCCGGGACCAATTTGCAAATTTTCAAAACTCTTCGGTTTTGAACTCCAAATTTTTGTAAAGAGTTGCCTCATTTCTAAAAACTGAGATAAATAATCCACCTTCAAATTTTACAGGAAGCAAGATGAAGCTCATATCTATTGAACAGTACCAAAAACGCACATTTCCCATGTTGGATGCGTTCATGAACATTACACAAAGTCATAGAAAAGCGATCGATTAGAGTGTCCTCAAAGGCAGCAATTCATTCAAGAAGACTCAACGAAAACTCAACGTTCTTGGTATCATTCAATAGATAGATAGCACACCTATAATCATGCAAAATTGAAGTAAGCTTGTCTATCTCGATTATAGGAAAATCCCTGTCAAAGAAAAAGTGACATTTTTCATTTTTCCCCAGCGGAGTTTAAAATATTTTGACTGACATTCTGTCTAAAGCGACTCAGGTCCGGAGGATGTTCAGAGTAATTGTTTAGAAGGCAAAGGGTTAAAGTCAAAAAGTGGCTTTTGTTTGTTCCTACACTTGGTACAGATTAGAAGCCACTCCACTCACATGTCAATGATACAAAAAGTCATATTTTTTTTATTGAGTAGGTACAGATGTGAAGGATAAAGATATAAAAGAATCAACAAGGTAAGATAACTATACTATGGACAAGACTACTACCCTTTATTTTTGGTGCTTTTGGTAACAAATGTGACAGTTATGGATTCATCACACTTTCTTCACTGCGATGGGATGGGTTGAAGAAGGTTGGTTCAAAGAGTAACACCGAGTTCAGGGACATAGCCAATCTTTTTAAAGTGAGCAATAGCATGATGGGCCTTGGCAACGGCGGCGTCAGCGGTGATGTTGAATTTATTGTACAAGTCCTTGATAGGCCCTGAAGCACCGAAGGAGACCATCCCCACATGGGCATGAGCATAGCGTTCCCAGCCCCATACACCAAGCGATTCGATAGAGACCACAGGCACACCGGGCGTCAGCACAGATTTCTTGTATTCGGCAGGTTGTTCGTCGTACAATTCGGTGCAGGGCATGGAGACGACACGGGCAGGGACACCTTCAGCGCCGAGTTTCTTGGCAGCTTCAACGGCAAGCGACACTTCGGAGCCTGTGGCGACAAAGATGACCTGGGCATTTGCAGCATCTTGGAGGACGTAGCCGCCTTTGCGGACAATTTCGATCGAGGAGCCTTCGAGTTGAGGGAGGTTTTGTCGGGAAAGGGCAATCACAGAGGGACGGTGTTGGTTCTCGAGCGCCACCAAGTAGGTACCGGAGACTTCGTTACCATCGGCAGGGCGGAAGGTAAGCATGTTGGGCGTGGCTCGTGTCAGCGTCAGGGTTTCGATAGGTTGATGTGTAGGCCCGTCTTCTCCAAGACCAATGGAATCGTGCGTCATCACATAGAGGACACGGAGGTGAGATAATGCAGACAGTCGGGCAGCACCCCAGCCATACGTCAAAAAGTTCAGGAACGTGCCACCAAAGGGAATGATGCCGCCATACCAAGTCATTCCGTTCATGATGGAGAACATGGCATGTTCCCGTACGCCATATCGCATGTACCGGCCACTGTAATCACCAAGGTTTGTCGAAGGCTAAGTAGGAGATAGGGAGAAAAAAAAAAGCGATTAATAGAGCCATTCTTGCTTCTCTTTGTCTCTTTGTACTTACATGTTGGAAATCAACAGCAGTCTTCCATCGTGTCAAATTAGACCCAGTCAAATCAGCAGATCCACCAATCAAATCAGGAATGATGTTGGACAAGGCCGTGAGTACCCCTTCAGAGAGTTTACGAGTCGCCACAGCAGCATCAGAAGGAGTGAATTTGGGTAAGGCGGCTGTCCAGCCTTCCGGAAGCTTGCCACTAACCCGGCGTTCGATTTCTTGAGCTTCGGTAGGGAATTCTTGCTTGTATTTGGTAAACAGGGCATTCCAATTAGCTTCGACTTGAGCTCCATGAGCAGCACGGGCAGCATACAAGTCGTACACCTACAGTAAACAAAGAATGAGATCCCACATCCATGCCTTTGTTTGTTTGTTTCTTTCCTCCCCTCCCCTTGCTCTTCCGTTCCGAACTTACTTCCTTAGCAACCACATAAGATTCATCTGGGTTGAAGCCAAACTTTTCCTTGACTTGTTTGATATCATCACCTAGTGAGTGACAACAAAGGGGGATCAGTACCGCTAAAGTTTCATCCATTTCCTTTTACCTGAGAGAGGGGAGCCGTGGACCTTTTCTTGCCCTTGGAGCAAAGAGCCGTAGCCTAAATGAAATGTCTATACATTAGCAATAGAAAAAATAACCTCGTATGGCCAAGTAAATGATCACTTACCAATAGTTGTCTTGATCTTGATCAAAGAGGGCTTGTCAGTAACAGTCTTTGCTTCTTCAATAGCTTTGTTGATGGCTTCGATATCATTGTCCCCATCTGCCACCACAAGCGTGTGCCAGCCATAGGCTTGGAATCGCTGGATAGTATCTTCGGTAAACGACACTTCGGTAGATCCATCAATAGTGATTTCATTATCATCATAGAGAGCAATGAGTTTGCCCAACTTCCAGTGACTTTTGACATGAGAAACAAAAGGTGAGATGTGGTGGAAGCGGTATATGAATTTGTTTCCTTACCCAGCAAGAGAAATAGCTTCGGCAGCAACACCTTCTTGAAGACAGCCATCGCCAAGAATCACATAAGAATGGTGGTTGAAGATGTCATAGCCAGGTCTATTGTACGTAGCAGCAAAGTGAGCTTCAGCAGCAGCAAGACCCACAGCATTGGCAATCCCTTTTGGAAGAAAAAAGAAGAGGTAAGTCCGTGTGTCTTTTTCAAAAGAGATGCGGGGCTTTTGGTACCTTGACCCAGAGGACCAGTGGTGACTTCCACTCCGGGAGTATCATTTGCTTCAGGATGTCCTGGGGTTCTACACACATAAAAACAAAGATGAGTCTTTTGCTCACCACGGTAACGTCCACTTACTTGCTTCCAAGTTGACGGAATTGCTTCAGGTCATCCATAGAGACATCAAAACCCAAGAGATGCAACAGGACATATTGAAGAGCACACCCGTGGCCATTAGACAGGACAAAGCGGTCGCGATTCAAAAAGGTGGGGTTCTTGGGATTGACATTGATGTGGCGGCTAAACAGGACATGGGCCATGGGAGCACACCCCATGGGCGCACCAGGATGGCCAGAGTTGGCACCACGCACGACATCGGCGGCAAGGACACGGACTGTATCAATAGCATGTTGTTCAGTTGTTTTAACCATCTTGCAAAGAGAGAGAGAGAGAGAAAGAGAGTGGGAATGAAGGAAAAGAGAGAAAGAGAAACGCGGCGGGGCGATGAAACGGCTTTTGACCTTGTCCAGACTGGCCGTCTCGCTCCTGATTGGTTTAAATGCCAGTTTCAATCCCCGCTTTTTTCCGAACGGACACACCTGTTCCTTACCTGGCGATCACCCTCCTTTTCTTTTCAGCGATTGGCTCTTCCCACACACACACACATACCGTTCCCTTAATTCTTCTCTTTTGGTAAGAAATCTCGGTGGATATACTAACTTTCTTTTTTTTTTTTTTTGTTTACATGCATTGGGCCTGGTTCTGAAACC
>LT551507.1:439430-454637 GCA_900079185.1 Absidia glauca
ACAATCGATTCAACGTCATAAAAGTCAACTTTTCTCTCTCTCCCCCTCTCTCTCTCGACGGTAGCGGAGTTTCAATGCATCCTTTTTAGGTTTCTTATACGCATGAATTTCACAAATACACACGTTGTCACTATAGGCACACATCCATCAGGCATCCATACGTCTCTTTATGAAGGGAAATACATCATGAAAAGAGAAAGCTTGAGTGATAAAAAGTCAGTATCGACGACTCGTATCCATCCAAGGGGAGGGGATGCTCATTAAAGTTTTGTACGTGTAGGATGTCTTTGCTTCGTTGTGTAACAGACTGGTTTTTCTGCTCATTTCTATCATTGGCTAGATCCGATTCATGTAACAAGGACGGCATGTGCCATAAAGAGATCCCCTTTTTAGATAGAAAGCTGGCTTAAAACAGAAGTGGAGTGTGATAATGGCCGTGTTTGTCATTTGCTTGCATCGATCAAAAAATGATGTTTCTAAAAATGAAAAGAGTGCCTACAAATGGCCTCGACAAGTTTTACTTTTTGAGAGTAAAAGGTGTGCCATGAAACATCGACTCGGTGCAAATGAACGAAAAGAGGCATGTTTGCATAAAAGAGTGTGAACTACTGTATTTAGGTGACAAGGAAACCATAGCTTGACACTGAAATGATTCTAGCTCGAAAATGTTCCATATGCTTTTCAATTCCAGCCGACTGGTCCCTCTTCTATGATAGTATTAAGAAAGACTATGATGTGGGCTGTTTCCTTGACAACAAAGCTATACATCCCCCCCCCCGACAAACCAAACACCACACTTCTTGACAGGTTTGAAACAATATTGCAAACCGGTATGTTTCTTCTCGTAAAGCGTAGTGTGCCTGGAGTGGTTTCCAACTTTCTCCCACACCGAACCTTAGTTTCGAATGTGTCTCGACTTGAAATTAGCGATCATTCACCATCCATGAATGATCAACGTCAAAATAGCATCTATGAGCTGAACCAAGTCATCTACCTAATGTCGTCTGGAAAAGAGTAAAAAAAAAGTGTGTAAGGCGAATTCAGATGAAGGAAGTATGATATTTGTCTAGCTCCTAATCTTGAGAGGTGGCAAGAGGCATGTTACTCATTGTCGTAGAAGGTGGGCCGAGTCGTCTCTGGAAAACCACGTGGCTGCAGGGTCCAATAAAAGACGAAATCTCCGCCAGGCGAAACTGAATTTTCTACTATGGTTTAGATTGTGTCATTCAGCCAATAAAATTATTTAAAACCATCTCCACGACTACCGCCTCGATTCCTTGTGCCAAACTTCAGCAAAAGAACCAAGATTCTGCTACTGTTACTCGGCTTTAACTTGGGTTTGTGTACGATACGGGGTTCACTCCGCTTCAGGTGCATGAATAGACGAATTTCTCACTATTTAACTTGGCTACCTTGTCTTCAAAGCTATGTATGCACAAGCACTATGCGTCCCTGGAATCCTCCAGTTCATAAAACTTGAATGTTACCAAATTGTTTCAACGCCACTTTTTTGAAAAAAATGATGGACTATCCCCTATGAAAAATGTCACTTTTTGTTGGACATGACTTTTCTCGCAAAAGAGATAACAAACATAACTTCAAATTTCACATGAAGAAAGGAGTGCTTCTTGTCTATCTAATGGTGCCAGAGACGTCGAGTTTTGATAGATAAATGCCAACTTTGGGGGGTCAGTAAACTGAGTCGCTGATTTGAAGCTTGGTGTAGTGTTCACAGACACATACGACACAGACATACTTCAAGTTGGGTACTTTTTGATAGATATACATTTTATCTTGCTGCATGTGGAGTTTGAAGATGGGCTGTCTATCTATGTTTTGAAAAACAGAGGCAACTCGTCACAAAAACTTACAACTAGCTTTTGAAAATTCCCCCTCATTGACCCTACCAGCCAAATATTCAAACCCCGTCTACTTTATTTTATTTTACACCATGCCTTTTTTCGGTTCTCGTGCGCGTTGCAGTCAGTCAAGACATAACATGCCGATGCATGCAAGAGTTTGTAAGATGGCTGGAGCATATTTAAAAGAGTAAAGTTATAGAGAGGGTTCAAAGTAGATTTATTCACTGTAGACAATGGTTAAATCAAGCTAGTATCATGACCAAGATCTCAGTTCTGAGGAATAAAGCATTTTTTTTTAAAAAAAAGCGTTGAGCCATGCCTGTGAAAACCCTTTTATTTCTCTTTTTTTCTCCCAAACTGAGTGGACAACCTGCGTTCAAATTTGACAAGAATATGGACGTACCTCGTATCTATTGCATGATACCAAGAACGCCTTGTTTCCTTGGATGAGTTAACTTTTTGGTACGTACCACTCCACTCGGTCGCTTTTTTGAGGCTTATTGTAGCGTTCAGTTACCTTATGTCTACAAAATAGGAAGATGTTGTAGATGGAATGCAAAAGTGAGGAAGAAGCGAAGAAAAGTGAGTGGCGAGGTGGAAATCTGAAGCACCTCGATTTTATCAAGGTTGTTGGGTGATTTTTGGGGGAATGCTACAGACAGAACCACCGGGACAGAACCAATCTGTGTATACTAAATTTTGCGGACATTAAGAACTGATATGAATGATCTACATCTTCTCATCGGGAATCGATTGGCAAGACCCTCTCTTCTTCTGGTATCAGGTCCCACAAAAAGAAACATATCAATTTCGGCGTGGATCAAATACGACGCAAAGGCCAATGGAACAACACAACGATAAACGGCGCATATCTCAGCAACCTTCCAAGAGAATTGGTGCGATCAATGGCAGGCTTCCCCACATATGGTCGATTCTTTTATTTTGCACGTGCCGCCCTTAACCTACCTACCAGCCTCTGCAAGAAGTTATTCCCGGCGATCGGCGAATGGCATGACCGACTGGCGGCGAAAGAACTCAGACCTGGCGATCCTATTAACCTACCGTCACTGAAAATGCATTTGTACAGGTGATCATGATGTTCAGAAAGACTTTTATACAAGACTCGGTGCTCATGATGGAACTCCATCCCTGCTATCCCATTTGGCAGCATTCAATCTTCTCTGATCCAGCCTATTTGTCATTCAAAAGTCAAGTCCACATCATAACATGAGAATGTAGTAGCATGCTCGCTCTGATATGTTAGGGATATGCTGCAAATTGAAGCTCAGGAACACGATCCTGCCCACACACTCCTCCAACAATGTGTGCCAATGACCTCTAGATTTCAGACCCCGATTGGCTATAAAATTATTATTTATGCCCGTCTATTATTTTGCTCCTTCTTCCCCTCGTCATTACTTTTTTGCCTCCCTTGTCATTCTCTTTACTCCACAACGTCAAGCGAACGAACGAACCAAAGAACGAGCAAACGAACGAACGAACGGTAACTCTCCTCTTCTCACGTCATGTTCATCTTTTGCTTACCATTACTAACTTTTTGCCTTTTGCATCGTTCCTCCTTCTTTTAGCACCAGATCGGGTACGACGATGACGACGGCAATAGAGACGACGACGATGCTAATGACGACTCCACCACTGCTTCATGTCGCCCAAAAAGGCACTTTTAAAATTTTTAAATGTCAAAAACAAGGGGAAACCCTCGCAATTTTTTTTTAGGTGCACTCCCATTCCATTGTAGAATCTCGTAGTCCAAGTTACTAATAAAAGTGTACCAATTTTTTGCCCATACCCTTCCGCTACTATCCTTGATACTTTTACACAGCTTGGCCGCTTTTGTCCACCTTATTTGCTTACTTTTTACACCAGTTTAGTCATTCCCCTTACAATAGCTTGTTGCCATTAGACATTAGCTTAACTACGACCCCAAACATAGCATCACCATCACTGTCGTTGATATTAGTGACAATACTGTCCGGAAGGTCCCCAGGGCGATTATTGTTTTGGTACGCAGGCTAAAACATTGGTTTAGAATAGTAGCTTAGTATTAATGACTGACTGATCCATCAATAAAACACTGATCCACTTACGTCACTTATGTCTTGCATTACTATGAAAGGGCTCTCTGTACTGCGTTTGATAAAGTATTGAAACACAGTGATTGGACCACGACCACTTTGGCGAACTGGATGTTTGCAGATCAGGAATCTACTTTGGTAGAAATAGGGACAATTGCACACCCACTGGGACAAATCTGTAGTGTATCCATCCCGCGGTACATCAGCTGCCTGTCGTATGTGCCGATTCCAAGTGGACACAAATTCCCGCTCCCAACTGAAGGTATCTCGTCGCATGACCACCTTTTGCTGGTAGGTGCCGACCAGAGCTTGGCAGTAATCAAACATGAGATAGATTAAAGGATCCAATCTCGGTCTGTTGTAGTGATGTAAGTGGTTTCTTTTCAAAACCCTCCAGTGGGATTCAATCATCATGGTGGTTTTTGCGTTTGGCACCTGCAATGAACTTAATCGGGCCCTCCACCAGAAATAGCTGTACACATTTCTATAGAGGAAAGCCCAGGCATAGGCAAGATCGTTTTCTCGGCAAAATGTATACATCTCGTATGCACACCTTTTATGTATCTGAGTTGCCATCACTTGGAATTCATCTTGCAGCAAGTCAGAACGAACTGCTAAAATGGGTCGTCTCAAAAAAGCATTTCGTTGACATCGGATCGGAGCTGGAAAAGGTTTAATGCCGCCGACAAATTTTTGACTATTCCGGTATCGGAAAAACCTTCAAAAGTGATGAAGAAAGTGAAACTGACTTGTTTATTCAAAGTGTATCATTGTAAAAAAGGGTGATATGTGTGTGTACTATAAACATAAGGGGGCGGAAGAGAAACTACAAAGAGGGTGGAGGGGGGAATAGATCTAGTTACTGGGAGCAGCTTGGGGTTGTTCCATATCAGTCAAGTTTCCACGAAGTTCTTGTTCCAATTCCAAAGATTCAAACAAGCTCTTAAAGTTACCAGCACCGAAACCATTGTGATTGTTACGTTGGATGATTTCGACGAATACAGTGGGACGATCTTCCAAAGGACGAGTGAAGATTTGCAACAAGTATCCGTTTTCATCGTAATCGACCATGATTTGAAGCTTTTGCAAAATGTCGAGATCTTCGACGATGGGTCGCTTGGCGGTTTGGTTATGGACGGCGAGGGCCTTGCGCAAGGTATCGTAGTACTTGTCGGGGATGGTCAAAAAGTCGCAGCCACGAGCACGCAAGTTGGTGATGGAGGTGATGATATCGGGGGTGTTGATCGCAATATGTTGGACGCCAGCGCCACCGTAAAAGTCCACGAATTCTTGGATTTGCGATTTCTTCTTGCCAAAGGCGGGTTCGTTGATGGGCACCTTGATCTTTTCCGCAGGGTCCGCCATCACCACGGAGCGCAGGGCTGAGTATTCAGTGTGCACTTGCTTGTCGTCCACGGACCAGAATCGGTGGAAATCAAACGCCTTTTCGTAAAAGTCAGCCACGGGTTCCATCATGTCGTCGGGTTGGTTGCCTACAACGTGGTCGATGAAGGCCAAAGGAACGGAAGGCCTAATTGTCAAGTAGTTAAAGAGAGTGAGTTGCTGATTTCGGATGGGTTGTCATATTTTGTTCACTTACAAGATGCTTTCCAAAGGATCGTTGTGTCGAAGAGCAGTAACAGAGTCCTTGAAGCCAGGCAAGAAGACACCCTTGTAGTTCTTGCGTTCAATCAAAGTGTGTTGCACGTCACCATAGGTCTTGAGAGTGGCCACGATAACCGTACCGTCTTCATCAGAGATTTCTTCAGGAGCACTAACCGATTCGGCACCACGAGCAATGGCCTTTTCGTACACAGCCTTACAGTCACTGACAGTGAAAGAGACGTCCTTGACACCGTCCCCACGACGAGCGATTTCTTGAGTCATTTCTTGTTGCAAATGGGGTTGAATGGGAGATTCAAACACAAAGACAGCATCCCCACACTTGACAGCATGAGCGGCAGTTTCACGACTACCAGTTTCCAAACCACGATAAGCAAAGTGCTTGAAGCCGAGGCGAGTGCAGTAATAGGAAGCAGCTTGCTTGGCGTTGGTGACAGTGAAGCGAAGATGGTCAAAGCCGGAGAAGGGGTTGTTTTCTTTGGTGTAAGCAGCGGTGGACTATATTTCCAAAGTAAAAGGTTAACAAATGTTGGTTGTTGGCCTTTTGCAACAAAGGTTGTTCTTACCATTATCACTTGTTATAAAAGAGTAGGGGGGAAGAAGTTAGAGAATAAG
The DNA here is from genome assembly GCA_900079185.1 of Absidia glauca. Lineage (NCBI taxonomy): Eukaryota > Fungi > Mucoromycota > Mucoromycetes > Mucorales > Cunninghamellaceae > Absidia > Absidia glauca. Next base: position 445,627 of record LT551507.1, read on the forward strand.
TGAAAGAGAAAGGAAAAAACAAGACGAGTCAAAATGGAATTGCATTTATAGGATTTCGTGGGAAGACAAAGTTTCCCACGGCAGATTATCACTGGCCACTACTATTTTCAAACTCCGTCTCGAGACCTCCATTCCGTCTCAAGCGGATCCGTCGTCGTTCCTAAAGTGTGAATCGGTCACTTGACAAGGTACATCATTCACAAAAGCAAATTATTATATCATCATACAAGAGGAGAGGCCATTGGAAAAAAAAAAGTCAAGTGAGAAAAAAGCCAACACTGTGTGTGTGTGGAGAAATAGGTTGGCAGACGAACCTTAACGGAAAAACCTGCCAATTGTTCCAGGGTCGTACATGTTGGTTCCGAATTTTCTACTTTCCCCGCATTTCCCTTCCGAATCACCCATTCTCTCCCCTCCCTTGGGTTAAAAATGAAAGGTATGTGTGCGTGTGTGGTACAAGTGGGGTATGGTTTCTGGAAAATATCCACTTGAGCATTCTCTCTAGGCAGGGTCTCTCATACCAACGCTTTTTTTTCCGACCGGGATGATTTCCGTAAGAGAATGAATGGACTCTGGTGTACTTTTGTGTTTTCCTTTTTCCTTCGGAAAAATCCATTCATAAAGACATGACAAAACGTCATAAAGGACCATTTCAAGTACAAGTCTCTGTATTGCTAGCCGAAAGACTTTTTCATTGTTCAAGGCGTGCCGAGATTGCGGAATGGGTATTTAAACTCCGATCAATGCTCGGCGAAGTGACTTTATTGCGTAGTGTTCTATATGTTCTATATTACATGGTGTATTTGGGGGACTGGGTATCAAGTAACTAACTAATCCAAGTATGCATGATTGATTATTCATCATTGACAAGATGATCATAGCCATCTATTTGAAGCGTGAGTTAGCAATAACGTCATTTGTGCTGTTTCATTTACTTACAAGCACATATGCCTTCCATGTAACAAGCCAGCGCAATCCCGGCAGCAACTTGTGATATCGGCTGATCAAACCTACCAAAAAAAAAAGGGGATCTTCAATGACAATGACATCAACGAGACGATATTACCTTGTAAAGAACGCCAACACATAGAATATTTGCCAATGATGAATATGAAGGGAGAGGCGAGGGGTAGTAGAGGCCATTTGTGAGAGGTTGGATTCTACGTCCCGGGAAGCATGTGACGCTCCGCTTTGGTCTTTAGTGGACTGGTCTTGCTGGGACAGCGGGTTGCGGTTGTTGACATATTTGATCAGAATCTGTGCTGTCATTAGAATACCAAAGGGAATCAAGAGACCGCCAACGTAGTAGATCACAAAAGGACGGGTCAAGGTCGATGCCAAATAGATGTGGATACCTGCAAACCCTAGGATCACACTGTTTTCAAAAAAGCGGGAGATTAGACAGAGAACACACCAACACGCCATTCAACTTACATCAGAGCAATCAAAAAAAACACCCACATACCAAAAGGCCAGCTTTGGATCCTGGGTAGCGACGTCTTGGTAAAAGGTAGTTCGGCAATGAGACCATAGCCAAACAGTGCAGGATAGAAGGATGTCACTGTGATCCAATTGAAGCAATGGGCATAGTTACCAAAGACAAACACAATGAGTCCATAGCTACACGCAAGCATACCATCGGTCCAATGGCGAGCCCATGATTTCGTTGCCAGTTCCCATCCGTTGCGATGAGCGACATGGCGGTACAATGGGTAAGGCAGGAATAGAAAAGCGAGCATAAAGTAAAAGTAGACTGTTGGGTGGTAGGAAAACAGGGCAGTGTTGGAGATATGAGCAGGGTCCGAGAACCCTAATACTTTGCTGGAAGCACCCAGATCCATTGTGAGATCGACCATGCTGAGGAATGGGGATGAAGAGATGAAGAGGCAGGATCCCGACAAAAAATAAAAAAGCGGCTTTTCATTTTTTATTTCAAACCCCGCTTGTCGTTTTTGCATGACGAGGAATGACAAGTAACATTCATGACGATTCTGAATGACGTATGAGTTATAGGTTTATTTCAAAAAAGTTGTAAAGATAGATGCTGGTTAAATGGTATGATAAAGAATGATGATAAAAGTATACAACGCAAGTTGATGATTAGTACAATGAAGAAGGGGGGAATACAAGATGAAGTCGAGGGGTGAATGAAGTGATATGTAGTTCTAAGAGTGATCCTTCACCACTTGTAGATCCTTTTCGGTCTGTTTCGCCAACCGCCAATCGTTCGCTTTCCATTGGATCAAGATCAGATTTACCGAGAACACCAGCAATGCACCGCCCAACATGGTGAAGAGTGGCCCTGACCCCATGGCCCTTTCCAGATCTGACGACACCAACGACCCGATCCCTGCCATGATGTACCGAGCAAAGTTGTTACAAGCTGTGACCGAGGCCCCACGCTTCCTAAAACAGTCCACCATGTAAGCCGAGAGAGTGACGTTGGGCACCATGAGAGCGATCCCCACGAAGAATTGACACACCACGCCGTATGCCCAGTGCACGTTTTCTTGGACACACCATCCATACGCCGTCATGGCAAGCAAGTTGAGAATAATCGCACCGTAGAACAACCATCCACCAAGTCGCATTTCAGGATAAGCAGCCTGCGCACCTTTTTCTTCTTGATCGTTCAATCGGGCAACGGCTTTGTTGTAACGGACATCGGACATTCGGCCCCCCGCAATCCCACCCACCATACACCCAAGCGCATTGGGAAGGTAGCAAAGCCCCACCGTGCCTGAATCCATGCCATATTGGGACGCATAGGTGCGTGAAAACGTGGTGCTGACAATGTAGAGAGAGAAGAACCTAACAACAAGGAATGAGTCAGGGGAAGTATAACAATAGTTGCTTGCTTACAAGACGCCCACAAAAGTAACAGCAAGGGCAATGTTCCGGTTCAGTAACAGATTCAATGCTTCCAAGGGATTCATTCTTTTCTTCTTCTTGTTGGTTTGCTGAGCAGCGGCCTTTTGTTGCTCGACGGTCAGTACAGCAGGTCGCCAGGTTTCGGGCAAGAAGAAAAAGATGGATAGAAACACACAAAAGTTGAAAATGGCCAAAAAGTAAAAGATCGACCTGAATCCAAGTCCTTTGCTCAAATACCCGCCAATGATCGGGCTTTACAAAAAAAAAAGCGGCGTTTAAAACATGTGAATGTGTGCATGTGTGCCTACTTACCCAAGGGCAGGACCGAGAAGTGGGCCACAAGTATACAAAGCAAACGCACGACCTTTTTTTTTTGTGAAAAAGAGATAGAGATGAGTTTATGCTGGTCTCTCAAAGATGACATTTTACCTCTTTCATGTGCTTCAAAGATATCAGCTACCACCCAAAAAAAAAAGGACATGATGAGTATACAAGTGAGAGAAGAGGTCTAGAAAAAAAATTATTACCCAGGGTTCCTGCGCCCATTGACATTACAGATGAAGATCCAATGGCGCTAAAGGCTCGAAAGACAATGAACATGGTAATGTTGACCGAAAACCCACAACATAGACTTCCTATGACCGAGATCAAAAAGGACATGAGGTAGATTTTCCGTCTGCCCACTCTGTCACCAGCCGCGGCCCATAGTAACGGCTATAAAAAAGGGAGAGAAAGTGAGATACAGGTGCATGAATGAGAAGATTTTTTCGGGCATGATCACTTACAAAGAAAGCAGTGAAAAAGGTAAAGATGGAGACTAAGACGGAGTTTAGAAAGGCGAGACAACCATGTGAGGGGACTTACCTGATGCATTCATGGCTGTGTCAGATGTGTCGAATGCCACCTGCATATCGATCAAAGCAGGATACTTTTTTTTTATATATGAAACATTCAGGGTGAGTATGAAGAAAGGATCTGTGCACACCACATTTGGTAAACTTACATAGATGGTCGAGGCAAGAGGAGATCTACATTAAAAAAAACGCCCCACCGAGTTAGAGTTTCTTTAGCCCGCCTTTTTTTATGAAGGGTACCTGAATTACTTACGATGCACCTGCAGCGGCAACGATCATCAAGATCATGTTTTTCTTCATTCTTGAAAACTGGCGTGGATCAGGTTTGGGCTCGTCTGAGGAGGAGCGGCGTTTCGATCGGAATGGGTTTTTCCACCTTCCCGGTGGTGATGGTGGCACACTTTTCACCTCTTCTTGTTGTATGGTGATATCCGAAGAAAGGGTCAGTTGTTTACTCGTTCGTTCCAGATGATGATCAAAGTCGTCGTCGTCACTGGTATCATGATGATTGATGGTTTCCATTGTATGAGAGACCATGGGTCCATCCTGATCCAATGCCACGACAAATATGCTCTTGTTGCTTTGGCTGGTTATCTGTCGAGTGATTGGCTCCATCTCCGTTCTCGGTAGTTAGGGACGGTATATAGAAGAGAGAAGAAGAGGAAGAGAGAGGAAAGAGAAAGAGAGAGAGTTGGCACACACTTTTTTTTTCCCTTTCTCTTGCGGAGATAAGAAGCCTTTTTTATACTTTTAGCGAATAGTGGATTACTTTGAAATACATTGAGTGACGCCCAATCAACCAATGTCGGACTTGAATCGCTACAGTAAAAGGTATTCTTTGATCCCAACCAAGATGACGATGACGATACTGATGACGAGTGTGTGTGTGTATCCTCCTTTTTTTGATTCCTATTTCTTTAATCACTGCTCTTCATAGAGCTATGGTCTAAACACATCTGAATGATGTTGCTTCACTTACATCACTGTAGTGATGCTTCAATCCAAGTGGGATTTGGTTTTCCCGGGGAGAATTTTAACCCTTAAAGTTTGAACCCGAGATACAAACATGATAGCGCCGTTGGGGGATGGGTGCACCAACAATAGTCGAGCAATTCTGTTACACCTGAACCATTCACAAGGGGAAAGGATTACCCTGCAACTGCAGATCAGCCTCGAAAGCGGAGTTTGTACCCCCCTTTGTGTTTCCCATTAATCTTTTTTTTTACAAACACCGCTCGATCTACCTTTGGATATCCTATTTCAGGTTTGTTCACTTGAATGTGGATTCACGTGGAACCTTCAAGTTGTTCCGTCTCTTCTTAGCATCGTTATTGAATCATTCTTGAGTCATGATTATGAAAACGATCAGTCCTAGGATCATCAGAAGGTTACGATCAAAAGAATCATTCACACACTGATGATCAGCTAGTCAGTAAGAGAGAGGTATCATACATAATCAAAAAGCGCGTGGACCATCACATCCTTCATGAATATGATACTATATAAAAGATGTTCATGATTACGAACACACATCATGCAAGTCTTCTGCATCTCTGTTCTTTCAGGGCGAGACCATTAAAAGAGTTACTCCTTTGCAAACTCCGCCATCGCCTCTGGATTTGTAACTCCGCTTTTGGGCTACAAAGAATCTTCTTCCGTCGATCCTTTCTCTTTGCTTCTTAACCATTTTTATCTTTCCATTGACATCGGTAACGCACCACAGACGGCTCTTTCTTTCTCTCTCTATACGAGGAGTTTGGATGACAAACGCTGGGTAACTCTCTCGTTCTCACCATCTTGTCCACCTCTCTCTCTTACAATGCTAACATGAACATCTTCCCTCCTTTCTCTTCTTTTTCTTAGCAGATCGAATGGGAGGACAACGGATATAGGCTCTCTGGCATCAGGACTGGATGGACGTTTTCCCCATATTTTTCGTAATCCCGTGCGTCCAAACCCTAATCTAACCACAACCCTCGCAATTTTTTTTAGGTGCACTCACATTTGTATAGTAGATTCTGTTGCCGTTGCATTACCGAATATGACTACTCATTTACCTCTTCCTCCTTCGTCAACTACCGCTGACACTTTTTGCGCTGCCGGTCCTCTCTCCCCTCCTTCATTCTCTTGGTCATGACACTAGGTCAGTCATTCCAAGTCCTATACCTACATACCTTCCCCCCCCCCTTCTATTTAGCATAAACATAGTCTAATCCAATCAATAAAACTTACTTGAAACCATCTTCATGACTTTGCTATTTTGAAAATGTTCCAGCCGTCTTGGAAATCTGACAAGCAACCGGCTTTGCTAACGAGGAGTTTGGAGAGGGCGGGGTGTGAAATAAAGTGGGGTGGGCGGTCTTTGAACACACTTCCAAAATGCATGAATATCATGCTTTACAGTGCGGACGATGATATTAGATAAATATAGCTAATGCAAAGTGTTTATTTCATATAATGGTGTATAAGAGCAAGAATAATGGTAAGTGGGAGGGGAGATAAAGTACTGTAGCACATAAAAAGACAGAGTGGGGTTATAGATTACAGACGGGGAACCTATGACAGGACAGTATTAATAAGCTATAGGAAGAAGTGGGGGTAAAGTATATATGTATAAGCTAAAGGGGATGACAAAAAAAAAAAGTTCTACAAAAAGCGACCCAAATCGCTGGAGGCGATGTTTAATTCGGGGGATTGGCTGTGGAGGGCACGCAAGAGTTCAATCAAGTGTCCTCGAGTGGTTTCATTCAGCTGTTCTTCATCTGCTAGGACTTGAACAAAGACTTGAAGGAATTGGGGAATGTGGGCAAAGACCTATCAAAGATGCGAATGAGTCTCTTTGTTGTCAGCAACATCATCCGTACTTACAAATGCATTATTGGATCGGAAGAGCTGGAAGAGACAGTCGAAAACAGGTTCGTTTTCGGCGAAATCAGCCTTCAATGGAAGAGCGCCTGTCAAGACAGGGAGAACTTGATCCAGAGGCATGGCATCAGGGTGGGCAAGGATCAGTCGAGAAACGGCACCAGCGGCATTATCCGTAGTGTTGACCAAGGATTGATTCTGGAACAAGGGATGTAGAGAAGCTAAAATAGCGGGATATTGGCTTTTTTAACATAGTGTTAGCATACACACAGTTCCTTATGAGGGGCACATTACTTACGAGCTAAGATCGATCTGAGAGTGGGTGACAAGGACACCCAAAGCAAAAGCGGCATTGCTCTTGACGGTTTGATCTTCATCTTCACAAGCCTTGGTGAACAATTGGAGAAGACGTTCAGTATGAGGAGTGACAGCGGACTTGATACCCGTGATGCATTCACCTAGACAGCCAATCGCCATGGATCGTTCAGAAGATGACTTTGTCTTTTTCTGGTTTCATCATAAAGTTGGGGTCAGTAACGGGGGTCATGCGTTCGTCTCGTTGTTTGACTTACGTAGTACTTGGAGATCAGGGGTAAGAACACATCAAAGTAGGAGGAATAGCCGTCGCCAATGACTTCACAGAGAGCAGCCACCAGATCAGCGGCAGCACCAACCAACAAAGATTCAGATTCGGCTTCTTCATCTTCATCGACAAAATCTTCTTCATCAAAGGCCTGTTGACACACCGACTTTTTCTCGAAAATGTCCAAGATGTATTGGGAGATTTCCTCGACGTCTACAAAAGGAAGAAGAAAAAAAAAAGACATCAGGCCAGGGTTCTCGTGACAACGGGGATGACACTTACGTTCACTAATGATAGATGGACCCATCAACTTGAGAGCTTGGATGAGTTCTTGACAGATTTGCACCACCACCATACGATCGTCTTCATCTTTCCACATGGCCAGGATAGCAGGGATCACCAATGTAGTCATATTAGCGACATTTTCATCCACGGGGTAATTCACAGGCAGCCCAGCAATCCAATCACCATGTTCAGAGAGCGAGTAGAACGTCTTCAAGAAGCCAAACAAGCTACCAGTAACAGCCTTGCGCACGCCATCAAACAAGTGGTACGACAATTCCGTCAGTTCTTGCACGGACGATTCCACATAGGGCAAAAAGTGCGAGCGGGTGTTTTCAAACAGTTCACCAAGAGCATCCGCGGCGAATTCCTTTTCATCAGCGATGGCGGAGTTGAAGTTGAATGCGCTAAAGTCGTCCTCGTCCTCTTCGCCGTCGCCCAAAGTGAGATCGATTTCGGTTTCCAAAGCGGGTTCGTTCTTTTCCTCGGCCTTGCAGGAAGCGAGAATGTGGGGCATGATGGTGGCCAAGTAAGGGGCGTATTCTTCACCAAACACCCGGGCCAAGATGGAGAAGAAGGCATACGAGCATTCGCGTAAACGGGGAGAGTCCAATTCGAGTTGTTCAATCGCCAGCGCCATCAAGTCTTGCGTGTAAGGACGGAACATGTCGGCACCCACCGCTTCAGCAATAGCGCCCGCCGAGTCGGTAGCCACGCCTCGCAACAAGTGATCGTCGGCGGTTTCCTTGAGTGACATGAGGTGGCGAATACGAGGAAGGACTTGGCCAAAGTAGGGTTGGAAGGCTTCACCAGCAGCATGCGCACCACTGCCAATGGCCGCCATCACCGTCGCCTTGGTTTCTGTTTGCGTAGCGGTATCCAAGAGGAAGAGGAGCTTCTCCATCAGCATGGGCAAGTATTGCAGCACGTCAGTACCAAGACCTTCCAAGATGGCATCAAGAGCATTGCAGGCATGTTTTGTGACTTCGGGGTTGGTGTCGCTCATGAGGTTGAAGACAAGGGGGAGGAGCACTTGATGGTGTTCGGAGATCTCGGCGGCCAAGTCTTCGGCTAAGCAGCCAAGGGCCATACAAGCAGCACGACGGACAATGATTTCGGGGTCTTGAAGGCCAGAGCATACCACAGGTAGGAGTTCGTTGATCTTCGGGCTCATGTATTCGGCACAGCCTTCGACAATGACGGCAAACGCCATCATGGCCGCCTTGCGATAGTTGGCATCTTGGTTTTGCATATACGAGAGGACAAGCGGCATGACAATAGGGTACACTTGTTGAGGAGGCATGTTGGAAGCAAGAGCATTGAGCACCTTGTATGAGAGCTGTTGTACAAGAGCAAAATTCATGAATGTGAGTGAGGTGGACAAATGTAAAATCCATCCTTGGGTTTACTTACACGAGAGGGAGAATCTTCATCTACATCTTCAGGATCAGCTTCTGTCCCAATGGGCATCAGTTGTTCAACAATGAATCCAACAAGCTTCAGGCTACGGATTTTGTTTTGTTTGCTTTACACATAGAAAAGAAAAAAAAAAAAAA
>LT551507.1:458178-468213 GCA_900079185.1 Absidia glauca
AACAAATGGTTGCGGCGGTCAAGAATTACTTTTGTCAGGAACATGGGCTCTCTATCTCGGACACAACAATTACGAGTATTCCCCTGGAGGGTGAAGGCAAAGTCGAAGATCGGGTCAATACGTTGTATACGAATCTGGTGCAATGTACGGCTTGGTTGGAGGCGGTGTCGTCAGCCGATGTGATTCTTTGGGCCACACATTCTCAAGGCACGCCGGTGTCGACGCTCTTGATCCATCGGTTATTGGAGCGCGGGCATATCCATACCTATCGACAATCCATTGGTATGCTCGCCATGGCTGGTATCTCCCATGGTCCGTTCCCTGGCTTGAAAGATAACTTGGTTGTCAAGGTAAAGAAAGACAAGGATGGAAAAGATGTATACTCAATCTCTCTCTCTCTTGTATATGATAGTATTTTGAAGCGGATGCAGCTCGAGAACTGTTTGAATTCATGGACTCTGAAAGCGACATTTCTCAAAAGTACCGTGTCTCCTTGGACGCTATCCTGCAGCATGGGATCAAACTGACGTTGGTGGGCTCCATGCAAGACCAGGTTGTGCCCTTTTACTCGGCGATTCTGTCTGCCATCACGCATCCCAACATTGTGCGGTCGGTGTACATCGATGGCCCGGCGTTTACGCCAGAAAACGAGTTTCTCATCCACCTGATCTCGTTTGCTCTTGGCCTGCGGAATGCCGGCTTCTCGGACCATGGCCTGTTGACCCATCTCAGCGCCGTCTTGGCTGGCAGTTTGTATGCTTTGGAAGGCGGCCATTCAACGATTTATGAAGATCTGGGGGTGTATTCCATGGCAGTGCAGCACTTGTTTGAAACGTATCCATTGGGGAACGCTGTCCCGGGCGGCACAATTCCTGTCCTGCTCCATCGACCCTTCCAAGCCGAGTCCATCAAAAACCCCTACTACCTCCCGTGGGCAATGCGTGGCATTTGTGAAGACAAGGAAATCCTCGCTAGTGTTTTTTGGGCCGGCCACTTGGACAAGCTCAAGGAAAAGTTGCATGAATGGCACCCAAGGACGGCAAAACTCCGGTCCGTCAAACTTCGCTTGGAACCCTTCATCATCCCGCTTTTGTAATTATCTCTTTCCCCCTCCCCCTTTTGTAGTTTAACTCCTTTTCACTTTGTCCATAATATAATAAACTATGTCTTGTTTGATTCCTCTAACGTAACCAATGTGCCTGTAAAAAAAAACGTAAAGGTTGCCTAAAGTTCGGCCCCTAGGATTGGATAGTTTAGTTATGGACTTGGCACACCGGGTGCTTTGCAGACCCATTGGGTACTCAAACTCCACTTTGTGAAAAAATGAAGGGCGGTCCCCTGGGAAAAAGGGGGAATGCTACAGACTGAACCATCGGGACAGAACCAACCTGCGTATCCTGAATTTTGCTGACAATAAGGACTTAGATGGCGGGAGACTCTCTGAGTCCCTGACTTGAGTTCCCAGCAGAGCTGGGACTCAATTCGAAATGAAGATAAACCGCCCCGCCAGGCACAAGAATGGTCTTATTTTCTCATCGGGAATCGGTCGGTAAGGCCTCCTCTTCTCCTGGTATTAAGTCCAACAAAAACACACATATCAATTGCGGCTCATCAGCTCGTATGGCGGGTAACGTGTGTGCGAACGTGGATCAAATACGACGCGATGGAACAACACGTCGATAAACGGCGCATATCTCACCAACCTTCCAAGAGAATTAGTGCGATCAATGGCAGGCTTCCCCGCATAGGATCGATTCTTTTATCTTGCATGTGCCGCCCTTAACCCACCTACCAGCCTCTGCAAGAAGTTGTTCCCGGTGATCGGCGAATGACATGACCGACTGGCGGCGAAAGAACTCAGTCCTGGCGCTCCCATTCAACCTACTGTCGCTGAAAATGTATTTTTACAGGTGATCATGCTGTTCAGGAAAACTTTTATACAAGACTCAGTGCTCATGATGGAACTCCGCCCCTGCTATCCCATTTGGCAACATTTGATCTTCTCTGATCCAGCCTATTTGTCATTTAAAAGTCAAGTCCACATCATAGCATGAGAATGTAGTAGCATGCTCGCTCTGATATGTTAAGGATATGCTGCAAATTGAAGCTCAGGAACACGATCCTGCCCACACACTCCTCTAACAATGTGTTCCTATGCACTCTAGATTTCAAACCCCGATTGGCCATAAGATTTTATTTTTTTTGCCATCCTATTATTTTGCTCCTTCTTCCCCTCGTCATTACTTTTTTGCCTCCAATGTCATTCTCTTTATTCCACGACGTCAAACGAACGAACGAACGGTAACTCTCCTCTTCTCACGTCATGTTCATCTTTTGCTTACCATTACTAACTTTTTGCCTTTTGCATCGTTCCTCTTTCTTTTGACACTAGATCGGCTACGACGATGACGACGGCAATAGGGACGACGACGATGCTAATGACGACTCCACCACTGCTTCATGTTGCCCAAAAAGGCACTTTTAAAATTTTCAAATGTAAAAAACATGGGGAAACCCTCGCAATTTTTTTTTAGGTGCACTCCCATTTCATTGTAGAATCTCGTAGTCCAAGTTACCAATAAAAGTATACCAATTCTTTGCCCATATCCTTCCGCTACTATCACTGATACTTTTACACAGCTTGGCCGTTTATGTCCACCCCCATTTGCTTACTTTTCACAGCAGTTTAATCATTCCTACTACAACAGCTTGTTGCCATTAGACATTAGCTTAACTACAACCCCAAACATAGCCTGTACCATAGCCCTTTAATCCTATCCCATCAATAAAGCCTATTTGAATTATCCTACGAAAGACTTTTCTCAAATCCATAACCATGACAATACCATATACATTATAAAACCAAACTACAGATGAATAGCTCCTCGTTGACAACTCCTAAAACACCATTGGTTTACTAGTTGTAATGAGTCCAATGGCATGAACATGATCGTAAGGTCTATCTTCGCATACATACAAAGTTTTATTGGTACAATAGGATTAGTGGGCTATGGTACAGACTATGTTTGAGGCCGGAGTTAAGCTAAGGTGTAAATGGCGACGGGTTGTAATGAGAATGACCAAACTACTGTAAAAATCAAGCAAATGAAGGCGGACAAAGACGGCCAAGCTGTGTAAAAGTACCAAAGATAGTAGCGGAAGGATATGGGCAAAAAATTGGTACACCTTTATTAGTAACTTGGACTACGAGATATTACAGTGGAATGGGAGTGCACCTAAAAAAAAATTGCGAGGGTTTCCCCATGTTATTTACAATTGAAAATTTAGAAAGAGCCTTTTTGGGCGATATGAAGCAGTGGTGGAGTCGCCAATAGCATCGTCGTCGTCCCTATTGCCGTCGTCATCGTCGTAGCCGATCTAGTGTCAAAAGAAAGAGGAACGACGCAAAAGGCAAAAAGTTAGTAATGGTAAGCAAAAGATGAGCATGACGTGAGAAGGGAAGAGTTACCGTTCGTTCCTTCGTTCGTTTGTCGTCGTGGGAAAAAGAGAATGACAATTTGGAGGCAAAGAAGTGATGACGAGGGGAAGAAGGAACAAAAATGAAGGACGAGCATCAAAAAGTTCTCGTAGTCAAATCGGGGTTTGAAATCTAGAGTGCATAGGCACACATTGTTGGAAAAGTGTGCGGGCAGGGGTGATTTTATCTTCATTTCAAGTTGAGTCCCATCTATGACCGGGACTGAAGTCAGGGACTCAGAGAGTCCCCCGAAATGTTGTAAGTCCTTATTGTCAGCAAAATTCAGGGTACACAGGTTGGTTCGGTCCGGATGGTTCTGTCTGTAGCATTCCCCGAAGGAAAGGAGAAGTGAAGAATAAGATAAAAAAGTAGAGACTTATAGCATTTTCAAACGCCGCCAACTTCTGCCCTCACAACAGCTACAACAAAAATCGAGAACGCCTTCAAATTATGACACATATCTTTGAACCCTTTCAGTTAGCCCTTGTGGTAATTTGTCTTTGGCATGACCACTGCCTCCCTTCGGAGTTCCAAAACTATTGATACATTAGTATGAAATCGACACAAAAACATCTTATTGTAGGTATAGGGATGGATATTGGTATAGGGATAGATATTGGTATAGGGATAGATATTGGTATAGGGATGGCATAGAGATATGTGTATAGTAAGCATATGGATAGGTGATACGTCGAAGTATAAGGATGATATGATATATGTAGAGCATAAAGGCATAGGATATACGTGTATGTTATTTGTGACGCTTGGGATCGTCAGTGAACGTTGCGCAAATGTCTTTGCATAACATCTGATCGAGCAAAACGTTTGGTACAGCCAGGAAAGGAGCAAGGATATTTAAGTTTGTTGGTATGCGTTGAGTTCCAATGCCTATTGAGGTCTTGCCTCCGGGAAAAAGATCGACGACAGTTTGGACAAAAGTGCCTTTCATGGCCCATGATTTCATCAAGATCGTCCATCAAAAACCTCTTCAATCCCGCCGGTGTCTGCTTGATCTTGATCTTCGTAGGAGAGGTTGTGGCTTCAGGAGAGGTTATAGCAGTAGCAATGGCAAGGGCAGTAGTAGAGGCAATGGCAGAAGTAGGAGCAGAGGAAGTAGCATGAGCAAGATAACCGTCCACCGCTGTCCAACAAGGGCTGGTAGGGAAATTCTGCGTACCGGGAGACAGAGCGAGTTGTGGAGTGAGAGGGTGCGGTGTGGAGGCTTCGGAGGCACTCTGACTAGTCATGACATCGAGCTCTTCATCATCATCGCAGTAGTCGATCACATAATCATGAAATTCATAATAATAACCATTCGCCTTTTCCTGAAAATTATTGTGATTCATAGCGCAAATAGATCGACTTTGAGTTTTAAAAGGTGGGGTGTCAGATTGGAACGATCGCCGGTATCGATTCTTGTATGGCACGCAAAACAAGGGGGAGAGTGAAATGTTTTGAGTATGAAGTTATGTAGAGGTACAAAAGCTCAGGGATAAGAGGTCAAAGACGTCAAGACAAGAGAATTATACAAAGAAGTGGTATAGAAAGAAGGAAAGAAAGAAGCCAAAATGCGACCTTTTGCTGCTGAAACTCAGTTTTGGATCCTCAACTCGCTTTTTACCGGGCTTTTAAAAAAGATCAAAAAATATTCCTTCGACCGACCTCAACAATACATTACGGTTGATCGGAGTTCAAATCTACCTGTGACATGTTGATCATGTTTTCACAATGCTAACATTAACATTTTGCTTCATCTCAAACATTAGCTTGACTACAATGACACTGTATATTGGCTCTATGGCACCAGGATGTAAAAAACATATGCTTGGAATAGTCAATGATGTTAGCAAACATTGAAGGATTACAAAAAAGTGAGCAGAAAACCCTGGTACTCTTGTTTTCACAGGCACTCCCTTTTCCGTTGTAGATTCTCTAGCCAGTGCTCTTCTAAAAGCACGGATACCTCGACCTCTTCCTTCCGTCTACTGACCTCACAGGCTGGGAGGTGTCAGCTCACTGTTTTTTCAATCTCCGTTTGCCATAACAAAGCATCCCTTTTTCCCGCGCCACAGATAACAGAACGCCGTACACATAGGTTACACATACACAAGGTCTCTTTTTGGATTAAGCTCTGATGCTCGAAGGCACCCTGCGGCGACTAATCAACAGACGAAGGAGGCAGCTCTGGAGGACCTTCTGCGACACAATAGTCAACGGCGATTATACCAAGGCAACACGAAAGGTCAAGAAAATGAAGTCTGGACGCACAGTTCGCCCCGGTACACTCACGAAGACGGTCCACAGGCAGCGGTTGACACTATGGTCGATCACCTGCGCAACTTCTACTCTGGAACCTTCATCGATCCTGCCAACCGTGACAACCGCTTCCCCCCTTCGTCCTTGCCTGACACCCTGAATCCGTTTACGCACTCTTTGGTGGTATCGACACTCTTCAGTCTTCCTCGACAAAAGGCACCGAGCATCGACAGCATCACGACTGAAATCCTACGGCCGATTGGCGATCTCATCACTCCTGCTCTCACTGACCTCTTTACGATCTGTTGGAATTGGGGCTACACACCGACCAACTGGAGAATCGCCCAGGTGATCACAATCCATAAAAAAGGCCCAGCTAGCGATCCCAGTAACTACCGCCCCATCAGCCTTACTAGTGTCTTCCGCAAACTGCTCGAAAAATGCCTCCATGATCTAATGCTCTCCTCTTCTCCGACTTTGGATATGGCCCAGGGTGGATTCCGCATCCGACGCAGCGCAATGGATCAAGCCGCCAACCTTCATCAGCTATGCCACTTCTTCACTAGGAAACACAAGCAGCCTCCAACGTTGACTTTTTTGGATATTAAGTCGGCTTATGATACCGTGGACTGAGTGACCATCTGGCGACAACTTCAACTCACCGCATCACCGCAGCTCTCTCGATTGATCCAGCACCTATTTGACGATGTGTCCATTGTCATGCAGCAAAACTATCAGTCCGCACCCTTTAGCCCTATCACTGGTATCTTGCAAGGCTCGATTCTCTCTCCACACCTGTGTTCAACTTACATCAACAGCCTTCCTCAACTCGTACGACCGCCTGATGCCCCTGACGTACCTGAGACGCCATCCGATCTCCTGGTGACATTCAATTGCCTTCTGTACGCTGATGAGGTCGCTCTGATTGGAACACCAGCATCCATACGGGGACTCTTACATGGATGCATACAACACAGCCAGCAACTCGGTTACCGATGGAACCCGGCGAAGAGTGTCATTGTCAGCCTAACAAGCGCCAGACTCCACCGGCTCCTATAGCCTCTATGATACCCCGATACCACATGCAACCACCTTTAAGTATCTGGGTATCCCATTCACACATGGGGGCAAGATCTATCGTGATCAACTGATACGCAACAATGGCCTGAGGACCGCTCAATCAATGTTTACTCTGTCCACTTTCGGTCTCAATTCCAGCGGCTATGCCAAACTGCTCTCCGTCCGCCTTTATCAACAATTCCTGCGACCACAAATGGAGTGTGGCCTGGCAATCACTCACCTCGGCAAGGAACGTATGCGGCGATTAAAACAGATACAAGATACTTGCCTCTGACGTATCTTTGGAGCTCACGACAAATAATCCATCAGGGCCATGAAACATATGGCACGAATTCCTGATATGGCGGAGCATTACCGCATCCTCAGGTGCAAACACCTCCTGTGCTCGCCCTTCTTGCCACCGGATGCCTACTGCAAAAGGTGATCACGATAACCATGGCTTCCCCTGGCAACTCTCTCATGAAATCGTCACCCTGGATTTAACTGATACGACAAGACCTATGGCAACGATTCTCAACCGCCACCCCTTCGCCGCCGATCAAGCCCTTTTTGGACCAGTACCTCTGTCCTCCTACAACAATGCCGCCCTCGAGAGGGATAGATCCTATACTGGTGACCCCCATGCTCAACATCCATCGGAGCCGACTGATTCAATGGCGCCTAGGCTGGCTGACTGGTGGTACCCCGAAACCATGTCTGTGCGGCACAACCATCACCAAACAGCACATCATCAACTGTCTCCGCCTGCACCCTCGCCTATCCGTACCATGCCATATTCAGGACCCTCTATCATACCTGATGAATCGCTTTCCTCGCCGCCCTCGCTCTCACTCCACCATTGCCAAATGGAAGCTGCGCTGGCCGATCATCCTGGCCGTACTGCTGACCCTGGAACTACTCCAACACCCAGAGCATGTAGAACCTCAACCTGCTTCAGAGGATTCCTTCCTGGTTTGGCTCGACCAAAAAGCCGCTCGCCTTTGCCCCAAGGATCCGGCCCTCTCTCCTCTAGCTCATAGTCACCCTCTTTTCTGCCTTTTTTCTTTTTCTGTCGTTTGCTAGTCCAGTTTAGTTTGATTTGTTAATATATTTATCTCTACCTACCATTCAGCACTGCTCTCTTTTCAAACACCTCCCCACTCCTTTTATCCCATGCTTCAACTTGGATTTTTTTATCTCTATTCAACACCCGATCTCAGCTGGAGCGGACTGTTTGATAAGACTTGCGTTCATAGTTAATAAAAATCACATTCGTCTTCTTTTTATTTCTCCATCGGCATTATCACCCTACCACGAACGGCTCGACTCCAATACAATGACCCTAAACGTTAAACGCAGGGTAACTCTCTCCTTTTCGCCATCATGTCCATCTGTGTCTTACCTGACTAACAATTGCCTTTTGCATTATTGCTCCGATTTTTCTTGGTCGATCAAATGGGATGGCAAATGGGATGGCAGCGGATATCGGCTCCCTGGCACCAGGACTTGATGGACATGCACTTAGATTAGGGATTGGGCCCAAGGGATTACGAAAAACTTGAGGGTGCATTGGCACACATTGATGGAAAAGTGTGCGGGCAGGGGTGGTTTTATCTTCATTTCAAGTTGAGTCCCATCTATGACCGGGACTGAAGTCAGGGACTCAGAGAGTCCCCCACCATGTAGGTCCCTATTGCCAGCAAAACTCAGGATTCGTAGGTTGGTTCTGTCCTGATGGTTCTGTCTGTAGCATTCCCCGGGAAAAAGTGGCATGTTTTCTTTGACATGGATTTCATGGCAAACAAGTTTAGCAATCCCTACCTCAAACTATGCACAAAGAAAGCTGTGCTTTTTGTCTATCGAATGATGCAAAATGTTTTGGGGTTTTCTTGGTGTGGTCTTTGACTTCTGCGCCCTCTACAAATAGTTGCCGTTTTGAGATTTCGTGTAGTGCGAATGGAGTTTTGGGTTACGTAAACTCTTTAGTATTGCTATTGTTCGGTAGCCGTGAATTGTACCTTGGTTCGTGTGAAATTTGAAGGTGAGTTGTTTATCTCAGTTTCGAGAATCATGGTAACTCTTTACAAAAAAAAAAGTGGAGTTGAAACCCAGGTCGATTTTGGAAAAACCACGAAAACCATTTCAAACTCGGACTTGGCTATCGTCCCGCCTATTCCTTGCACACTAGACGATGACACTGAATGTTCATTCTACGGTATAAGTATGTCTCGACGACAGCTTAATATTAGCCACTTTGATATATGTACATACTCACTAGGGCTTCCCATTGGGCAAAAATAAAAGCCTCTAGAATCACAACCCCTCCTCCCATCCAGTCAGTTATACAAATGGATCGAAGATAGTTTTGCGTAGTATGCTTGTGATTAACCTCCTTCCATTTCTCGTTTCGATCGCTTTACATAAAGGGGGGCGAAAAAGCGATTTTATGTGCAATGTACCCGAAAAAGGCATGATTGAACCTATGGAATGAAGCACACGACACTTTATAAACCAGAACCTCACCTTTTGGATCGTTATTTTTTTTCTCACTCACTCTTTCTCCCTTCTAACATCCCCTCCATCAAGAAAAGCATGTTTGAAAAGTATCGAAGAAAACGATCAAGGTATATTTCTATGCTAAAGATTCTCGCTGGGGTTTCCATATTGATTTGGGGAGTGCGGCACTTTTTCTACCTTCCCGGGCTCACCAGCTCCGACGTTGACCAGACCAACACTTCTGCGTCTGTACTATACCCCACCCTTGTTTCACCCAACCATCATCATCCTTCGTATCAGCCACAAAAACAACAACAGCAGCAACAAAAAGCCGCCCCTCCTGCATTGAACAAACCCATTGCCGCCCAAGACCGAGCCAAAGGGGTGATTGTGATCCTGGCGAGAAACAGCAATCTCCACGGCGTGCGAGCGTCACTCCGGCAATTCGAGGCTCGCATCAACCATCGGTTCCACTACCCCTATGTGTTTTTGAACGAGGAACCATTTACCGATGAATTCAAACACTATGTGAATCTTCTTGTGTCGTCGCCTACTCAATTTGGGTTGATCCCTACCGACGAGATGCATCCTGCAGCAGAGTGGATGAGGAATGGAACGCAAACGTCGAGTCCTGCCAAATGGTGGGGGTATCCCGAGCATATCGATCAAGAACGAGCCAAGGCGAGTCGGGAGGCCATGGCGGGGCTTGAAAACGCACCTCCTTATGCAGGTCAGTAAAAAAAAAA